>JAPMOR010061852.1:268811-288921 GCA_026543865.1 Argiope aurantia | reverse complement strand
TATATATATATATATATATATATATATATATAATAACTCAAAATCTACTTTTTTTCATTTAATAATATTTTTATCGTTGTTCAGTTAATAGAAAGTGTTACCTTTTTACCTTGTTAGTGAACAATTATATCTCAGATCATGACTATTTATCATTAAACAAGAAAAAAAAACTGGTTTCATTTTCCTTTTATATTAAAATGAAAGCTTTATATTAAGCACTTCAATTTCAAAATTCGCATTTTGGCCTTTAATATATTTGAATATATCATCTAGATCTGCTTAAAAATACGTATGAATTTCGAAAGTTAAAAGTTATTCAATAAATGTTTTGCTCACAATTATGCATAATAAGCTGTATTTTCACTAGCTCCACCCAAATGGGTTGAGACTCCTCATGATATGACCAAAGCTGTGGCAGAACCAATCATTCTAAAATGCATTGCTTCTGGTTCACCAAGACCAAAGATATTTTGGAGAAAATATTCCGGTAATTTAATTACTCTAAATTATTTTATTAATTTCTTGTTTATTCGTCTTTCAGTATTTAAAATATTAAATACAGTATTTAAATAGTCTTAACTTTTGATGTTTATTTTAATTCTATGTACAGAACTTCTATTTTCATTAATACGAAACGTTAGAAAATTGTGGATATTTAAAATTGTGAATTCCGCTCCCATATTCTGAAATAAACCAAAAAGTAGTATTTGAGTACATAGTTTTTTTTCTTAAAATAACAAAACACCATTGGAAGCTAATGGGTAAAATTATTACGAAAAAATAAAGGAAAAAAGAAGATTCGACGCTTTATTATTTAACTAGCCGCCTTTGGCGACCAGCCGGTTCGCCAGTATTACCGCTCACTACAATTTTCAATTAAATATTTTAAGTAACTGGTCTCTTAATAGATTCTCAAACAAAACATTTTTAATCTTCAAATTTTGATAGTCATGCCAAACTTATACTGTTGTTTAGATCGTTTCTTTCAATTTACTATATATATTTTGCTAATTTTTTGTCATTTCCGGTAAAACTTCAACTTTAATTTAAAGTGGAAATGATGAAATTGCAATTAATATAAAGATATTTTTAAATAAAACCACGCGTTTTATTTTATTTATCATCTTTATTGTTATTTATTTATTATTATTATTACTGAATATGAGTATTGCAAACAGAATCGCTCGGTATTTAAGTCTTATGTGAACTACAAAATATTTTTCATAATTTATGTAATATCTAAAACAATTCAACAAAAATTTCTCAGATTCAGCATAAAATACAGTTTTTAGTTTTGATTTCAAAAGGACTGAAATGAAATCAATAATAATATTTTGTTCCGGGCTATAAATATATTTCAAAAATTATGAAGTCTAAATTTAATGCAGTAAGGTATCATATTCTGAGAAATATTCTGGACACACCAAATTTTAAATAAATGCATGAATGTTTCTGTTTTCCACGATCAACTAAGACTTATTTATGAAGTTTTGAATGTTAAAAATTTAGAAAAACTCAACATTTTCATAATCTTAGTCCAATTAATCTTGAGAAACCTGCGTGCTGATTGGCGTATTTTCTTTGAAACGATCGATGGACAATCTAAAATTATCCTTTTTTTATTGAATAGTGATATTCAAATTTTCATAAATCAGTCAGTTTAAGTGATTTATTTAGTTGATTGGAAATTAACTCTTTTTATTTAAAAATATTAGTGTTTCAAGAACATTTTGTTATTCGTAATTTCCACAGCAGAAGCTTAATGTAAAATAAAAAATTAGTTATTTATTAGAGCATTTATTGAATCAAGTTACATAAAATATAATCATTTTCCATTTAGACCATTTTAGCAGATCTGTGTCTTACTAAATGTTTACAAATTAGCTGTGTCGCTCTGATTTGAATGGATATCCTGTTCATATTAAACAAAACTTGCCTTAAAATATAACTGATTTATTGGATTAATAATATAGAGAGTGTAAAAGACCATAAAACAATTTTTCTTGAATTTATTTTTTAGAAAAAATAGTATTTCATATATGTTTCCTTTCCTACAGACACGTGCCGAAAATTATATTTTTGCAGATTTCATTTCAAAAAAGATTTAATTTATTTTTAATTGGAGCTTTAATCAATGTGATGGCAACGCTTTGAAAAAAGCTAATTTTTTTCCCATGAATGCGAAACGTGCTCGTGCAGCTTAAATTTTATTTTTATTTTGTACGAAAAAATATTGTTGAAAAATATAGTTAAAATATTTATTTAAAAATTCATTAAAAATAGAAATTTAATTTTAAGATTAAAATATTAGTATCATTTAAAAGATAAATTTTTGATCTTTAACTTCATGTAAAAATCTTTTTTGTGCGGTAATATTTTCGGAAGTTATAGCAGAAACACGTCAAAATTTCGCTTAATTTTTAAATAAATAAAATTCCCGTTAAAAATTCGAAAAAATAACCCCCAGGTGCACATACCCGGCCTTCAAGGTATACACGTGCCAAATTTTGTAGCTGTAGGTTGAATGGTCTGGCCTGTAGAGCGCCAACACACATACACACACACACATTGAGCTTTATTATAAGTATAGATTTGCTCATAAGACGTGATGTACATCATTCAAATCATAGTAATTATTATGCTTTTGGTTAAATTTCCTTTTTTTTAAAGTTGCAAAATATATCTATTTTATAAAGAAAAAATTTAAACACCCTTAAATTATCCTCTAAAAATTTTAGAATTAAATACATTCATTCAATAAGTAAAAATAATAAACTTCGAATTAATATTTTTTCTGGTGCAGAAATAGTATTAAGATATTGTTCTGTTTCTCGAATTACAAGAACTGTATCTCAAATATTTTATGCGCAGTTTAGTTCTGTACGTGTAAAATCGTTTAGAACTGTCTCGTTTAATTTTAGAGAAGAAATCTGAAGATAAAAGTAATTCTTTTTGTTTTGAAATTCCAGGTGCTGAAATGAAAAAAACTGATTTGGCTTCAAATTCTTCATTCATTTTTGATGATATGAATAGTGTACTGAAAATTCATTCATTATCGTATGAAGATGCTGGCCAATATGAATGCCTCGCCAGTAATTCTGTTGAACCAAGTATAAGTGCTAATTTCAGTATAACAATACGTGGTAAAGTTTTTAATAATACTTGTTTATGTAACATTATAAATAAAATTTATACTTGTGTAAATTCAACGTTTTTATTTTTAAAAAAAGCACGTGAGTCTTTTTTTTTATCATTCCTTTTTCCATTATACAATGAAAACATATAATTATTTTGATACTGTATAACAAATATATGCAGTGTAAAATTATTATTCTTGGAAACGTTTCCTATTTTTGACATTGTGTGGCGCTACTATACCGTTAAACACAAATGTATATATCTCGGCCATGTTGATCAGACTTGAGCAGGCATTGCTGCTTGCACCGCGCCATTATTGTGAGCGTGTTGTGAAATATGCAATGTAGTGAAAGGTATTTGGATATATTTTCTCTAAGCAGATAAATATAGATGAAGCTCAGAGTGACATGCATCGCTAAAGAATAGAACAATGAATACAATCATCTCTTCATGTGTATTCTTTGGTTTGGTCATATCAAGTTTATGTCAAGGTAGGTTTTTATCTTTTTATAATAATATGCATTAATTTATATGTAATGTTACCGTATATATATGAAATTAATGCTATTTCTTGTTACTAAACATGATTTTAATCACCTATCAAGTCGTGCACATTTATAATTACCTTTGTTACTTTCTACAAAGACGATTTTTCTTTTCTGTACCTTTTTCCTATCATAACCTTTATACCAAAGTTTCATATCTATTGGCTTTAATTTTTCTTTAGAAGGGATAGTAAATTACAATTTTATGAAAATAAATAATGAAAATTTCTTCAGAGAATTCAATAGTATCCTTGCGTTAAATAAATACTTTATAACTGTAACATTAGTAAATCGATATCACATTAAATGTTTTCATATTTTACATATTAAGATTCCTCAAAATATTTTTAATGGAACTATCGCATATATTGTGTATTTGGTTTTGCACATCGGTTAAGACTTTCGGCTTAGTAATTAATCTTTTTGAAAACATATAGCTTCTTTGTTGTTATAATTAATGTTTTTAAACGTGTTTTCGGTTACAATAAATAGTCAATTTCATTTATATATAAATTTATTCTTTATTTTCATATTCTAAACTTTTTATTAATATTTTGAAGGGATTATAGATCTTTTTAACTGAAGCTTTGTCTTCGAAATATTTACCATTCAACATATTTATATATTCCGTTTTCTATATTTTTTCAGTAAAGATAGAACCTTTCAACTTTCTTCGAAGATTCCAAGTAGGTGAAAGAGCGCAAGTCACTTGTTTCGCTACTGTGCGCACAGACGATATAAAATTTCAATGGTTTAAAGATGGACAGCCTGTTAAGGAATCCAGCAACATTCGTTTAAAAAGTAGCAACGAATTTTCCATAATCATTATAGACCCTGTTGAAATAAACAGTGAAGGAAATTACACATGTAAGGCTGCAGATAGCAAAAATGAAGCTTCACATTCGACCCAGCTGCAAGTTGATGGTAAGTACAAATTATTAATTAATATTTGACAGTTTAATCTCTCTTTATAAACTATTTCAATGCTTTCTAAATGAAGAATTTTGCGATACACTCGATGCTACATATTTATTTAAAATTAATGCTTTTACTTAAAACATACACGTAAATACATGTATTGCCACTATTATTTTAGATAAAATTTGGAACAACCTATTCTTTTAAAAGTTTTTGTTAAACATTTTGGCTTAAAGTAATTATTCATTTTCATATTTTGCATATTTTTTTTTATTAATTTGACAGTTTAAAGAATGTACTGTATCATTTGTATTAACTCTTGCAGCATATTTTGTGTAACTTACTCATAATGTTACGATGCAGTTTCTTTCCTGGCCAAATTTATTTATTACCGCTGAATTTTCCGCGTTATATTTAATTACCAATTAGTTGATTTCTTTTGCATTTTATGTAAATTTCTTTCACGCAACGCGATATACTATAAAAACGATTTGCCTTTATTTTTAGCCCCGCCCTCGTGGATGGAAGAAACAAAAGATATCACTGTGCCTCTTGGATCGACAATAACTGTTCACTGTCGAGCTCAGGGTTCCCCTAAACCTGAAATTCACTTAAGAAAAGTGACTGGTATGGTTTAAAATAAAGAAAAAAAATTGAAATAAATTCAATTTGCACAAGTATAAATATATTATATTATTTGTCGTATATTTCAATTCAGGACATTCCTCAACTTCAAATCAAGATCCGAAATTTTCGTCCAGTAATGGTACATTTGTCTTTTTGCACATATCATCAGAGGATGCCGGAATGTATGTTTGTGAAGCTAAAAATGGCGTGGGTAGTCCACTGAGCAAGAATTTTTCAATTTTCGTCGAAGGTAACACAAAACTACAAAACCAATTTTTTTTATATCTACATTACATATAGAAAACCCAATATTTATCTGCATTTTTTTCTCATATGTGTACGTTATTCTGATAAATATTGTTATTTTGTTTATATAGTATATGTTCACATTCTTTAAAAAGAGAAATTGTATGTTTTTCTTGTAAATATTTTTAATATACCGTAAAATCTGAGATACTGAAATTCATTTGCAACATTTCAAAGATTTGCAGCTGTTTTCTTGCACAAACGTACGTTTTCTTTATTAACTTCACTTATTTATTTGCTCGCAATAATTACTGCAAAATTATTCTAAGCATTCGTCAATTCAATGTTACCGAAAATCAAATATCATCCTTACTAATCTAATACGTTTATGATGAATGATATTGATGCCAGAAATACTTTCTGGATTTAAAAAATCTATATATTTAAGTGAGCGAAGTGGTATGAAATATAGCATATTCGTGCATTTAAAATAATGAAACTTTTTATATTTTCAATTTACGTCAGGAGAATTGTTTTATTGTATAATCTTGTTATAACCACTTTTTTATCATCTTCTAAAAATATTTCACTTCTATAATTAAAATTGTTTTGTATTTTGTTTTATTTGCAGACGAAAATTTTTAAGCATTCCGAAAATGATTTTTACAGAACTGGCCATAACCACATTATTATAATAATTATTAGTATTTCTCTTAGATGTGTATTTTAACAAAAAATCTTTTTCTCGAAATTTTTTTAAAGAAATGAACAAGTATAAGATTTATGAAAAGCATATCAATTTTATTAAACAGTTCCTTGATTTTGCTCCTCTGAAATTGTGGAAATATTGATGTACTTGTAAATATTTTCAATAAATGGTGCATAAACAATGTTTCTTTAACTTTCCAAATATTACATAAAGAAAATTCCCCTTCTTTCCTTTTTCAAATGCTATATACATATATGTTTTTATTTTTCCAAAAGTTTCATAAAATATGTTCGGTTTTTATTCAAATGATACGCAAAAAAATTCTCTTCCTTATACTTTTTGAAAGGTAATTTAAAGAATGTTTCGATGTCTCGTGAACTTTAAAAATTGCAATAATTATAATATTACTTTTATAATATTTCCTTAGAACATTTATATGAATTCACACACACACACAAAAACTTATGAGCCAATAAAGACAAAATGTACGTTCATTTTAATGAAAAAAATGTCAAACATTTTAATATTTTCGATTTTTTTGTATATTTTATATATTATCTCTTATTAAAGGAATATATTTATTATGGCATTCATAGTATTTGGGTAACGATTTTTTATAAATCATTCGTTTATTTGGGATTATGTATATATGTGTGTGCGTATTCGCAAGTGTTTACTGAGCAATTTACATTTTTTTCTTTGCTCGTTTTCTTATTTAATTTTTATATCATATTCTCAGTAGTTTACTTTTCTGTCAATATGTGGCGCCCTGTTACCACTGTTGGCATTTTAAAGCTTTGTCACCATTCCTGGTATATTTACATTCATATGTAGTACTGCTGGATTGTGTACTCGATGCAAGGAATTTTTCAATAACAAGCGTGATCAGAAATGCCGAACATTCGATGAGTTCAAACGTTCCATTCATTCTACCTGAAACCTTAGCAAACATAAATAAGCCAAAGATATGTGTCGTCATGGAAATGATCGCCAAGACATGGCTCCTGTTTTGATCTACTTTTTGCTGGCTTTCCTTCCTGGCACTCTGCAAGGTAAGTTACTTTAGAAATTTGTTATCAGCATTTTGTAAAAAAAAATTTAATGCAATATTGTAAAATTACAATCTGTGATAAATTTTAAGGAGTCATTTTTTTAAGAAATAATCGTTATTAAATGCTAAAATTATAGATTACAACAGCACCACATTAGAAATGTTTTAAGTCATTTTCTTTGAAAGTATTCGTATAACTTGAATCAGATTTTTTAATTAATAATTCAATATATTTACTACCCATTGTATTTGTTGATATTATGTGACCAATAAAATGACGACATTAAATTCAATGACCACTTTTCTACATTTTACTAATGCGACTTATATTTTCTAATAATCACTCATATATAATTATCTCTGATTTTCATTCATTTCATCAAATAAATTCCTTTCAAAAATAAATTATAATGATTCATTTTGATCTACAGATTGAAAGCTGCTTAAATTTTATTAAAGATTTTTATTAAATTTATTTATTCAAAAAAGTAATAACATCATTGTTTACTCTGATAGCACCCCCTAAGATTCAGCCGTTCAGCTTCAAAACTGGTGTACAAGAAGGTGATAAAACAACAACATTGTGCGTTGCGGAATCAAAATATCCTCTAGCATATACATGGAAGAAAGATGGTGAATGGCTAACTGAGAAGGATGAATTAAGATTAAAAACGGATGAAGAATTTTCAGTTATAATTATTGAACCAGTTAGAACGGAACACGCTGGAAATTATACTTGTATCGCGAAAAACAATCAGGGATCTGATAGTTATACTGCAGAACTTATTGTTGAAGGTGAGATTTTTAACTCTAAAATTTGTTTCTTGATTATGATAATTAAAACGCTTACTGTTATTTAAGAAAAAGACACTTCATTTGAACTCATTTTCTCTCATATAGTTTGAATTTTTATGATATATAATTTTGAAACGGAATTCATTCAATTTATTTCTCTGAAATAAAGCTTTTTGATTTCATTTTCATATATGACATTTAAGAATTTTTTTTTAAATGAAAGCATCTCTGTTTAATCTCGAAAAATTTGACAATAAATATTTTTTTTATTTTCTAAGTCCCAGATTTTGTGCTTATTTGTAAATGAAATAAAAAGCTTGGAATAATTTGTAAATATAATATATAGATACAATTGGAATGATTTTCAAATATTTGTTTGAGCGTATATAATGTTTTATAACAGAACATCTTTTTAATAAATGAACTTCCATTGAAATCAGATATGAAACAAATAGGAAATCCCATATTTCTGGGTGTATTTCTTCACTCATTATAATTGTTTTCTAAAGTTTCGAATATATGAAAAAGTTTGAATGTAATTACATGTTTATTGAAAACAAGTAAGAAAGTTTAACATTTTTTTACGGATATTTATATTTTGAATGCTAATTTGATTGCCATAAATAAATTATTTTTATTAGGCAAGGAAAAAATCCATGTATTGAATTAAATTAGAAAATTGTCATGCATTTCAACAATTTATTGATTTAAAGTAATTAATACTTGTTTCTTTTTCTTGTTCGATTATGCAAAATGAGATTTATATCTGACATAAATGTTATGTTTAATATTTTATTCAACAATGTGTAAAAGCAATTTGAAACACATTCATGTGATTAAACATATTTCAGAACAAACTTATATTATTTAAAATGAAATTTTGTTAATTATTATTTAAAGCAAAATATTCGTTTTGTTTTAATTTTAGTTTCTGAGAGAATTATGATGAAAAGCTTAATGGATACTAATCACTCAGAAATTTTCTTTGTCTACTTGTTATATGCTAAATGCGGTTTTGATTCCAGTTAATTTTATAAACAACGTAAGAAACTTAAAAATTTATTCAGAAAGATTCAACGTTAAAAGCATCTTATCCTACATGTTTATTGCAGGTTGCTTCTAAAATACGGTCATTTTTCGTTAAAGATGTATAACTGAATTAAAAATGGATCATTTATGAAAGGGTAAAAGACAAAATTACAAACAAAACCTTTTTTATATGCATGAGTTCCATTTATATAATATATATATGCCATACACAAAGCTTTAATCTCTCTATCTCTTTTTTTTATAATTTATTTCAGCTCCCCCAGTTTGGAAAATCGAACCTGAAAATACCACAGCCTTACCTGAAACACGACATACATTTCGTTGTGCCGCATTCGGATCCCCAACACCAGTCATAACATGGAAGAAACTTTCTGGTATATATTTTATTTGCAATTTGCAACAAAATTTTTTGAAGCAAATGATTCAGAAAGTATCAAAATTAAGCATCCCTCATAAAAAAATTAAAATAGGCTTTTATGACCGTGCATCATCTGTTATGATGCACGTTTTTACGGATGATCTTTTCTAGTGTATGGAGAAGGGGTTATGACTCAGGTATCGCTCACGTCATCTGACGAGGGCTTAAAATATGAGATTTCTGCCAAGACAGTGCCCACGTTGCTTTTAAACTGAATATAAATATAACTTAAATAAAGTAAATAAATTTTCTTTCATAAATAAATTTATTTTTAAAAATTGAATTTCAATTTTTGAACTCAATTGTGACAATAGTTATTTAAGTAATTTGCGAAACTTTTCCGATTTTCTAATTTTTTTCAAATATAATTTTGTAGCAGTCTTTTCTCAATATATTATAACATTATTTCATTGCAATAATCATCTTTTGTGCACACTTAATAAAAAGAATCAATTTCCGATAAAATAATAATATGAATAAAAAAAAAATGTAAGAATAAATAATATTCTAGCAATCTATTCATTATGCGAAATACGATATGATCCATTTGTTAGCATCATTTGACATTGGGGAAATTATTATAGCTTTCATATAAATTATATAATTATTTTGCATGCAACTTTCTATGCACAAATTGATATTTTACATTTAAATTAAAATACTTGTTTATTTGTTTCAGATACACCTGAAGACAAAGAGATAGTGATCGGTCATGGAGAATCGTTGACTTTTGAATCTCTTAAAACAACTGATGCTGGAATGTACATATGTGAAGCAAATAATGGGGTTGGATCTCTTTTGAAGAAAGTCATAGGTTTAGGGATACGTGGTATGCAGAGAGATTATGACTGTGCACTAACACTTTGCGGCTATTTTAATTTATTTTATCAGTATCGAAAGTAATTAATATAAAATAGCAAATAGTATTCTCTTTGTTAATAAAAAAGGTATTATTAACTCAGTGCAAAATTTTCTTAGTTTCCATCTGAGTCAAGTAAACAAATTATATAAATTTAAATTTGACACAAGGATTATATATGTCATGTTAAATAATGTTTGTTATTACAGTCATTTAAACTTATTTTATTTTTCCTTGTACATTATTTGAGTATTCTCTTTGGAAAGGGTTTGTTTTAGTAGCATGCATGACCATTTCATGACTATGTAAAACACATTAATAAGCAAGTTTTTTTTTTCAGTCATAATAAGAGTTGTTGCAAAAATTTCTTTCAATTTATATATTTTGATTATAGTTTCCATTGCATTCCAGAAAAAAAAAATCTCTTTCAGCAGTTGCAATCAATATTTTGCTCCATATCATGCTATTTTTTGAATATCTCTTTTTTAAAATTTGATTTTTAGGACCGTTTTAATGAATAGTTTCGATTTCTGATAACATGGAATGTAAAATAACATTTAATTTTCACATCCACTTTCATTTGCACATTTTGACACTGTGTGGCGCTACTTTACTGTTTTCATGCATGTAATATGTAGTATTTTTCTCCATTATACAAAAGCGAAAACATGGCGTTCTTTCTAGCACTGGACCAGACGCGATAACATTGCTTTCACCGCATACATCGCTATGAAAATGTTCTTTAGTTGTTTTCACAGTTGAATCATGAAAACGCTGCACATATTGCTCTTGTTTATGGGAATCCAGTATGGAAAAAGTGTGCAAGATCCATCAAACGGTAAGTAATCCAATGTAAAAATTTAGAATTAACCTGTGTTTATACAATTTTATTCAATAATTTACAAATTTAACGTAACTATATTTACTTATTGCTTTCAAAATATAAGCTATAAATTGAAGTTTTTCTATGCTGCAAACAGCAATGTCATTAGTCACTTATTCCACTAATATTTGTTTTTATTTCTTAGATGCTCCTAAAGTACTTCCAATCGTTTTTCCCACTAATGTTCGAGTCGGATCACCAACGAAAGCGTTTTGTACAATCGAAAAGGGAAGTCGACCTCTCGAATTTGCGTGGACTTTCAATGGAAAAGGGGTGCGTGATAGTAATCGTGCTGTTTTAATCGATATCAATGAAGATTATTCAGTTCTTAATATTAACCCTGTGTCATCAAAACATACAGGAAATTATACTTGCAATGTTAAAAACTCCTTTGGAAGAGACAGCTTTACTGCCGCTCTAATCGTACACGGTAAGTTTTTATGTTTTGATTTTGCAATAATTTTAAAAGTAAAATTCAATTTTTATTCGATCTTCAGCATATATTCTTAATATCCATTCATGAGAACATTCTGAAAATCCGTTCTTAGTAAATTGATGTTTGCATTTCTTTTAAATTTTTATAATTCTTTATCCGTTATTTTTCTCTTAAAATATATTATAATATGGTTAAAATACGATAATGCACCATTTTATTATTATTAGCGACAATTTTGCTATGTGTAATGGATAAATATTATTTTATAATTTCCATTTTATTTGAAATATATAAATATATTGAGCGTATTATTGTTATTAAACACAGTGATCGCTAAATAAAATTCAACATTTTCAAAAAAAATTGAAAACTGATTTTTATTTTCAAAAATGACATTATGAAATTCCAGATAAATGCTAAATAATAAAAACTAATTATTTTCAAATTATAGAAACTATGTAAAATTGTATACCATTTTTTTATAAATTTTAAACGTGTATCTGTCATGCATTGTGCATTAATAATGTTAGTTTAAAGTTACAGTTTCAATGGATCTTTACAAGATATTACAATGAGAAAAATTTCATTTTGATGCATTTAACAAATCAAAAATATTTTATTTTGCGTCACTAACCGATGTAATTAGTGGAATCTATCATCATAGTAATTTATGTATTATTTTTCAAAAAGATTCTTGAAAGACTTGCGATTTTTATTTAAGCTTTTTCTTTTTTTCCAATCCCAATAAAAAATTATCTTATCTAAGAAAAATAATGTGCATGTTAAACTATGGAAAGCTATATAACCGATTATGTTCAACAGAACCAACAACATGGGACAAAGAGCCTGGAGATGTTGAAGTTTTGGAAGGTTCTTCCATAAACCTGCCATGTCTTGCTATGGGACTGCCAAAACCCACCATTAGATGGTATAAGTATAATGGTAAGCACATCAGATCATAATACTAAATATGAATACTAAAAATAAAGTTAGATGCAACATGCAGAATAGTAACATATATATTTATAAACAGAACTTATAATGCTGATCTATATTTTTCTAATTCACCTTGAACATGTTGAGACTAAGAAATTAAAATAAAGTAGATAGCATTTCTGATTATTTTCACCTTGAACATGTTGAGACTAAGAAATGTCATTAAAGTAGATAGCATTTCTGATTATTTTCATGCACATTTTTAAAAGTAGACTATTTATGAATATTAACATATTACTTACTCGGATATTTAGAAAGAAATCGATGTATTCAATTAATTTCTCAAAGTGATTTACTCCATTTGAACGGAATATTGCCATGAATCTGTTTATGAAAGAAATAGATTTCCTTAATTTTGAGGGGAGGATGATCCATGCATTTCATAAAAGAATTAATATAACAAAATTATGACCTTTCATTTTTTTTTATTTAGCACCTTACAGGTGCCTTTTTAGGTTCTGAAAAAAAAATATAGTTTCAAAACGAATTGCCAATAGGAAACTTTATTAATACTGTTTCAACTAATCAAAAATGATATTTTATTTTCAAATACATTCTAACTCTTAATCTCCTTTTTTAATGTTTTTAAAAGATATCATTTTTCAGAATATTATGATACTGAAACAAAAATTGAGTCAGCTTTGATACATTAACTATACAAGTATCAAAGAAAACATTCTGAAAAAGGTTTTTAATTAATATTCTAGAATAAATAATTCCACTCCTGCAGTAGAATCTTTATGGTTTTTCATAGAAGCTATTATTTTTTGAGGCGGGTGGAAACCTATATATTTATATTTAGCATGCAATAGTTAAATATTGTTTTATATTCTATCTAAAATGTTATATGAGTAAAAAAAAGCAACAAAAATATGCATTTTAATGAATACATAATTTAATCGTGTTCATTTGTAAAAAAAAACATGAAAATTAATTTTTATTATTAATGGAAATCAGTTTTAAACATTTAGATAAAGAATTAATTTTAAAATGCAGAAAGAAATAAAACCGTTACAAATGTTTACTATTTTATGTTCGTAATATTTAATGTATTTGCAATAGTAATACTTCTATAAATATGATATTACGAAGTACAGAAAGCGCTAAATGCTAAATACTTGAAAATCAAACTACATAAGTTCCAATTCCTTGTGACTTGAATTTAATACTGATAATTAAATTCTTAGTGGCATTAATAATAATCAACAACCCTGCGCTCCAACGGCAGGAAAGACGACCGATCAATAAAGGAACTTGTTTTTCACTCTCCTTTTCTACTGCTCCCAAATGATCATTCTACAGGTGTGAGCCTATGTCCTCATACTCAATGTAGCGAACTTCAAAATAATAGGAAAAATTTATAGACATTAAAAAATATATACTTACGCTTTGTAATTTTTTTTCTCCTTAAATCAAAGAATCGATAAATAATTTACTGGTAAGAGCATGCAAAACCTTTAGAGTTTATAAAAATTTTTTATTGAGTTTATAAATTTAATACATTCCAGACGATTCACAACGAATATATATAAAATAATTAAGTAACCAATCTAAAGTAAGAAAAAGTTTGAAAACGAAACTAAAATGAAAACGAAAACAAAACAGTTTCGAAATCGTTTTGGTAAAAACTTCATAGTATTTAGAGAGCGCAAATGCAGCTACTTCTAAAACACAGATGAACTGATACAAAAGTTTAAAAATCAAGTGAATAGGAAAAACAAATAAACCAAATAAAAAAATATAAAAAAGAATCCGGCCTGAAGACTTTTTCAAGGGTCACCCTCAGGCAGGGATTCAAAAAAAGGGATTTTTTCTGTTAAGGAAATTCAGACAATTAAGTCTAATAATGATTCCTTCGTGACCCGAAAATCCCCTGAAATTAGGTCCAAGAGATATACCATTTTAACAGAAAGGAAAACACAAAACGACAAATTAGAAGAAAAACCACTAATAAGTAAAAATTCAATAACAAAAAAACAATAAAAACCAAAATACCATAAAATAACACTAAAGAAAAAAAACGAAAAGGCAAGAACATACCATCAACAGTCAAGGAAATTTTAAGCTATCGATTGTGATTCCCGCTTATTAAAAACACAAACCTAACGGTAATTTAGGTATAAAATAATTAATCTGTATATATAAAGTAATATCAAGTTCTAACAATATTTCATCTTATATCGATTTATCTTTTATATTAAGACCTATCTTCAAATTTTAGCTAATATTTTATTGCACTGGATATATAAATATGACTTCATCATAATTTAAATTAAAAAAGACTTGTTTGTTATAAAAGTTAATTCCATTTATTCAAAATATTTCCTCTGAAAAACTATTACATTTCTCCTTCGTTCGGGCAACAGACGAATTCCGCGAAGATAAAAGTTCGATTGTTTAGATGCTATCCAGTTATCAAGACAATGTCCGGGATCTGAGAAACAAATAGTACTCTGAAGGAACAATATCTGGTAAATACGGCAGATGGGGCACTTCATCCCAGTAAAAGGATTCTAAAGTTTCTATCATTGGTTTGACAATGTATGGACGAGCATTGTCGTGTTGAAAAACAACATTGTTAAGTTTTGTTTTTACAACAATGCTTATTCTGGACATTTCTCCTTCAATGTTTCATTCAAAATGATCAAATGTTACATGCATCATTCATCATCATCATTATGAAATGCTTCCCAATCTGTATTTTTTTTTCGATTTACTATGCATTTTGTCGTACGTATTGAAATCTTTATCTTAAATCGCTGATAACCTTCTTTGTAATGTATATTTGATGATGCATACTATTCACAATGAATGTCTAGCAGCTGCCGATGTGTTTCTGCTGCAGTTTTCTTTGCAATGAAATTGTGTAACGTAACTTCTCGCAAATGCTGCTTGATTGGTAATTAGAAATGGGCAATGTCATATTTATACATCCAATAATTAACAATATGTTTTGTAAATGTAAAGATAATAAAAATGAATATTTATGTTTTATCAAAAGAAAGCCACCCAAAGTAATCCAAAAATGGCAAATTATAGCAGTGTCCTGTATTTATAAATATTTCTCCATAATGTCTTTTCCATTAAATGCATTGTTTTTATTTAAATTGCAATTCGATTATATTATATATTAAATTATTATATATTTTTTACTTAATCTTTTTTCAGATGGACATGAAACTGCAAGAAATGTTAGTAGGACGAAGATAGAGGTAAAAGGTAATGGATCCTTATCCATTCCCAAAGTTTCCATAAACGATGCAGGAAAGTACGAATGTGAAGCTGAAAACGGTCTTGGCAGTCCCTTGAGAAAATTAATAGCTGTCTCCGTTAACGGTAAGGTGTCAAATGCGGTTGGGAACAACACGGCTATTCGATGAGAGCTTTTATTTTCAATGTATGAATGAAAATAAACAAATATTCCGCTTGCTGTCTGGTATTATTTATAAAATTTATTTTCACGTGATGGAAATTCAATAAAGAAAACGTGCGCACTTTTGTCTCTCACATTGTGTTTTCAAATTTATCTGTACGGCAATACTACAAAAACGTGTTCTCATGATTATGATTTTTACTTTTTTAGAATTGTATATTATCTTTATATTCCACAATAGAAAATCACTTTTCAATCTTGAGTGTTTTTGATTGATATATATCTTTATATTTTATTTATCCTATTTAAACTTTTGATAAATACATTGTATTTTATGTGCATACTTAATTTTATTCTATATTTGCAGGCTTTTGAGAATTTTTTAAAAAATTCTTTTTGTGTAAAGATATTTTTTTCAATTATTTATCAAAACTATAGTGAAATGAAATGAAATTTTAATGCTGATATGTGTTTCTTTACAGATACTAATGAAAATGTTTTTTTTTTTTTTGCTACGATTGCATTTTAAATATGTGCGATATTTTAATTTGATAGAGGTCTGTTAATGATTGGTCATTAATGCCAATATTATTACGTCTATAAGCTCCTTACATAGTGTCATTTGTAATATGTCTTCCAATTTGTTTATAATGATTTTTATTTACAGGTATCTTTAATTATTTTCTATGTTACCAAACTCAGTGTTAAGATTATCTATAGAAAATTTTAATCTTGGTTTTTATTAAACATACATTTTTAACTAATTTAACTTGGTTTTTACTTCACAGAATTGAATCGATAAGAGGAATCTCAAAAAGTATTTCTAGACGTCATTTTATTGATGTACGATTTGATTTCCTGGTATCAATAGACAGTATGAGATAATAATTAAATAATAGAACTAAAGAGTGGTTTGAAACTAAGATCGATACACATAATGATATTGCATTATTTTCTACTCTGTTTTAATAGTTTGATTAAAACAGAGTAAAAATATACAGAAAGTTTTCTATTTTAGCCATTATGAAAAAATAATGAATTCTTATTAAATGAATCTTTTTTTCTTATAGTTCCAGCAAGATTCGAAGAAAAATTTGCTGTAGTAAATGCTAAAAAAGGTGATAGTGCGAGACTAAAATGTGAAGCACTAGGCGATCAGCCGCTTGCTGTGACTTGGCAAAGAGATGAAACCACCATAAGCAAAAATGGAGATGAAAGGTACTTGTAATACATATATATATATTGTAATTTTATTTATTAAATGATTGAATTTCCATTCATAAATTTATTTAAATGCTTTTATATCGAAGTAGTATCCTATATTTTTTCGTTTTCAAGTATAAATATTTTGTTGATTTTAATAAAACTAGAATACTTAAAAAAATATTAAAAAAGAGATTTTGAGACATCTAAATAGAAGGAAACACAAATCAAATCAGCCTACTCGTTAGAATACTGAAATGCATTTCGATATGAGGGTAGCAAGTCATTCTCATGATACAACAGGTACATTTGACATCTGCTCAAACTTACGACATTCCTTAAGGAAAGTTTTACTTTTTTGATTTTTTTTTCTTGGTGATTTTCATCATTCTTCTAGTATATAATTTTACAGAACAAAATAAAGATGGATTACGAAAGAAATTAAACGAAATAAAAATTGAAGTATATCATATTTTCTAAAAATTTGATTCAATATAAAGAATATGAAAAAAGCGAAAAGTAAAATATTAAAAAAAAATAAAAGGAAAATCAAGAGGCTATATTATTGTAATTTTCCAATTTTAAATTATTCTTCCTTTATTAAAATTGTTCAAAAGAAATTTTCTTTAACCATTGCTCATTACTGACGACAAGCTGTATGCCTATTCATCATTTTGAAAACGTAAGCATTCTTTTCGCTTATTATTCAGTTCTTTTAGTATGAGATGTTTTTTTCCATTTGAAGAGATAAATGAAAGATCTGACTCACTCTTCTGTTATTTAATATAATCCTATTCCACATTCGTTAATCATTTTTTGGTTTATCTGTTCGCGGTTCATTACCGCTAAAATTATTTCTTTAAATATTTTCATTATTGATGTTTAAAACTTTTTGAAAAAATTACGTAATGGTTAAATACTTGTTTGGATTTCTTAAAAACTGTTTTAAAATCACGTCCTTTTTGGTGAGGCAATTTCTCTTCATTGAACAACGAATGAATTTCAGATTAAATGCATAATATCAAAGGAAATTTTTAATTAATAAATTCAAAACCAAGTAGGGTTTCAAGAATTTCTTAAGGCAATGTATTCAATAAACTTGTTTCGCAGAACTTTGAGTCCAGACTCAAGTTCTTATGTCGGAACTACATAACTGAAAATACACACACTAATTTTTTTTTCTTCTAGTAAGCAGAGACGAAAAGAATCTAAAATAAGATATAATCTAGATCTGGAGAAAAAATGTTTCCATAAAAGCTTGATTCATATTAAGGAATATATTTAAAATGGTATATTTTCACTTATCAAACAAAACCTCCTATTTCAATTTTTCCAAAATTACAAGAAAAATAAGATACTGAATTTTCATTATCAGTACCGGTTACTCTGATATATTTTCACATCTGGTACAAATATGGAGTAGTATGTTCATACTAAGTACAGAAAAATCAGAATATTCTCATTGTATAAAATATTCTGGTTTTTTTTTTTTCCTTCAACTTGCGTAAATTTCAATACTTTTGGCATCTTTTATTACTTTCGTAAGCAATAGTAGAATATGAAATACTTTTTAAACATTTTAATGCAATTTGTTAATGACTATATTGGAATTTAATTAATGTTTAGCAAATTCATCCTTAAAAATATACTGTTTTTTAAATCAGAAAATTTATGTCTTGAGCTAACATTTTGGATAACAAGTTCTATAGCGAGCTATAAAATAAAAAAAATATTCAATTTTTGATGCAAATATGAGTTTTAAATCCTGGAATTCTCATATTCAAATAATATTTAATTCATATCAAATAAATATAAAATGCACTGTATGATACATAAATATAAAATGCACAATGCACTGTAAATACGTCCATTTATTTTAGTGTTATACACCTGTACAATATATTAAAATAAGATTGGATTTTCAAAATTAATTTGGCCAGTCGATTGTTATTCAAACTAATTTTGATTCTTAAGTGCGCAGTTTTGCATTTGAAATCGAATTTTCTGATCACGCAATAATGCCTTTAAATGGCTTTCTTTCATATTTGTACTGCTTTTAATATCTTTTTAGTTTTGAAATAATTAATATCAATTTATATTTGATATTATTTTTATGTGTGTGCTTATTTTGAGATAAGATTTTATTCTTATATTAAAAGTGTTATCTTTATACATTATTATTCTAATAATTATATGTTCCACTTTCTTTTCGTCCTTTTGCCTGGTAATAATTTCGCTATTTTTTTTTTGTATCTATAGTTTTAGAAGTGTAACTTAATTTAAATTTCTCATTTCTAAAAAAACAAATGTATTTTATAAATTTTAATTCCTTCAAATAATTAATATCTTAATTAATAAATGAGTGTCACTTCATCAAAGGAATAAAAAACGAATCCGATCTCGTTATAAACTCTAGTTACAACTTTTGTACGTTATATTAAATTAAACTCCCGAATAATATCGATTTTAATTTTTTTCCAGGTACGAAATTTTCGAAACACTGGCTCCGAAAGGTGTCGTATCCGAATTGATCATTCGGACTACGGATCGCGACGATGGCGCCCTATACTCATGCGTCGCCGAGAACGAGTTCGGCAACGACCAGAGGAAGATTCGACTGCTCGTCATGGGTAAAATGAGATCGCTTTTCGTTTTTCGCATGCATGCATCCGCCTGCGTCTTCAAAACCATCCATCATTCTTTTTCATAAACTCCGTTGCTAACTGTAAAAGGGACCATCCTCTCAATGCTCTTTTCAAAAACCTGATCTTGCCTTCTTTTTCTAATAACACTTCAGAGATTGATTTAAATTTATATAAAAAAGCTTAAAATTTGCAAACACTTGATATATATATATATATAT
>JAPMOR010061852.1:242858-266909 GCA_026543865.1 Argiope aurantia | reverse complement strand
TGGTATGTCCCATTTATTAATTAATCTTATGGTATGTCCCATTTATTTATATGTATATGCTATCTGATATTTCAAATCTTTGTATCCAGAAAGTTTCAAAATTTATATCCAAAATTATAATTTTATAGTGTATGCAACAACTAGAATAAAATTCTCAGATTTTTTTTATATTTTTAAAGTTCTAATTTTCCATTTTTTTTAATGTGAAATAAACACTTCTTATTCCTTATTACAGAAATGTATGGATTAGAATGGTATTGATTGTACATTTGAAATTCTAAAAATTCGCTTTTAAAAATAAAATTGTTTTTGCTAAAATATGATTAGTTTTCTAATATTAATTTTAAAATTTAAAAGTATCTGATAAATTGGACTCAATAATTAAAAACAAAACTTGCATATTTGTTTAAATTGCATCATTCCAAAATATTGCATTACTTTTAACGAAATTATTAAATTATTGAAAGTAATACAAAATGGAAAAATATTTTTAGGTAATGTGAAAATTTATAAATATTTTTTTCAAATAGCTTTTTAAAATCTTTATCGGAAAAACATTTAATGGTTGTTTTCTCTTACATCACAAAGTATTAATATTTTTGACAATAGAAATTACGTTGGTGATTCCTAGCAATTACTATCAGTTACACTGAACTGTTAGAAAAGGAGTACTGCGGTTATATTTTGCTTTAAAAATAATCATAAATTGTATGATGTGTGATTCTTGATATTATTGAAATAACAACATCAGGACTAAAGTGATTTCAATTAGCATCTAAGTATTTTTAGACAGATTCATTTAAAACTTTTATTATATTTATTACAAAATATATTTACTCTATATTTATTATATTTACTACAAAATAATATGTAGAGAAAGTAATAAAGTAAGTACAGTACAGCATACAGTAAGCATAGTATAAACGTTCAAAAGAAAAAAGTCCCAAAAATTTCTTTAAGCATCACGTGGCTACAAAATATCCAGCTGCATTAAGCTGCAAGTGTATGATTTTATACTGTCAGGCAGTTCGAATTGTTTCCGTTACAATCTTAACAAGGGACATTAGCCTCAGTTGCCAAGACCTTCACCTCGACCTCGGCTATAACATCACATACATTAAATTAAAGCTGTAATTTTCTAGAGCAGGGGTCAGCATACTTCTGCTGTTTCTGTCTGATGGCTCTGGATAAAACTTAGTATAAAATCATTATAATTTTGTTAGTAAAATTTTTAAAAGCTAATAACAACATTATTACGATTTAGTTTGTTTTATGTCTTGAAATATGTCCAGGTACAAAGAGTGGCTTCACGCATTGTAAATTAAGACTTCTTTATAAGTGGAAAATCATTTCATTTTAAGAGTCTATTGTTTTACTATTATAAATTTATTGCAAATTCATATGGCTTTATTCGATTTCTGAATGTCAATTCGACAACTATGGAAACAAATAACTTTTAATAAAAATTATAAACGTTCTTAATAGCATTCTTATATCTAATGAAGATTATCAAGAGTTTTTATTCAAAAAAATTTCTTTCTTAGTCATTTATTTTTCCTTTTATAGTCAGATAGTCCTTTCAATGAAATCAATTAAGCTTAATTCCGTTAATTTCGTTCTACTTTTAGGTATGCATTTTGCATAAACAACGAATCAAATAATTCTTGATATGACGATATCGATTAACTTCTATTAGTTAAACTAGTTCTCTTGATGATATCTAAAAAAAACTTATGCTATTTTTGTACTGAAAAATTTGTAATATATTATTATTTTTTTCCAACAAAATTATTGATAAACAATTTTAAATCGATCATATTCAACATATTCAACAACAACAAGTCAAATATTTTAATACATCAAAGAATTTCAAGTATGTAATAAATGTATTATGCTATTTATTAAGAAGCATGCATTAAGACGGAATAGTGTGATATTCTACTTTATATTGGTATTAAAGTATTGGCTTTCCAACTGGTGATATTATACTGAATTTTTCACATATTCAATTCATCTTAAAACTAAGAAAGAATTAATGACTATATTTAAGGTAAATTTTTAGTATCATATTTCAACTTAACAATATAAGCTCGAGCTTGAAAAATATTTAATGTGACATTTTAATTTTGGAGTTTCAAAAATGCCGTTTTTTACTTATGAAAATAATAATAAATTAATTTTGAAAAACAAATTCTGTTAAACTTAAGATTCTAATTTGATGATAACGCTGAAATTGTTGTTTAAAATCTTTCTGTTTTTTTTTTTCTTTTTTTTTTTTTTTTTCCAGATTGGAAAATTTTGTGCAAGTAAATATTATTTTTATGTGCGATACCAAAAAGAATTTGAGAAAGGATAAATAATACAGCGTGTTCCATATTTTTTATTTTGTATAGTATCATAATTATATTCCATACTGAAATAAATATATTCTTAATCGAATTTTAAACAGAGAAATCGCTTTTCTTTCAGAGTGCTAAATTTAAAGACGTTATTTAATATTTATTGATGCATTTCAATTTAATTTATTTAATGATTTTTTTTCCTTTAGAGGTGCCAGCACCTCCTCTTGATTTGAAGATCAGAGAAATCTGGAGTCGAAGTGCCAGTGTGTCTTGGGCACCGCCGTACAGTGGCAATTCCCCTATCACCAAGTACATTGTGCAGTACTGGAAAGACATTGGTAAGTGCACAAACGCTTCTTTTCAATTGAATCATAACTGCTTTTCGGTTTCGCACGTATCGTGCACTCTGAAATTCCTTTTTTGCATCAGTTGGTTGCGCAATAATATAGATTTAATAAGCGAAAAGGAAACAAATTAAAGTATTTCATTTCTACTAGTAATAAAGAAAGATGCTTTGATACTTATTGAAGTCCAGGTTTATTCGAGGTTTAGAACTGCCAAATTAGGAACACATGTGCTTTAAAAAATAAAAATGTGCACCTTCTGGATTTTTTATTTTTGAATTTTTTATTAATTAAAAAATTGAACAAGATTTTGCAAATTTTTTTTGTGATAACTTTTAACAATATTATTCTACAAATAAATTTCACACTATTTTTAAATTTATCTCTTTAATGATATCAACGCAATTGCCGCATAAATGTTTATTTAATTTTATCAATGCTTCAAAAATTATTTATGCATTCTTCTTAACAGCATTTTTTATTATTTCAATGTCATTCAAACCGTTTCGATTGTTTTCTTTAAATAATTTATAGCATGTATTTGTTAAACTAATAAAAGACAAAAAATAAAGTTTATGCTAATCTTTTCATATTTTTTTCCTAATATCAGGATGAATTTTTACTTATGAATTTAATTGCATTCAGTTCTTTTATGGAATATAAATGCATTAATTTTTAAAATATTAAATATAATAAGAGTGAAACTGTATGTTGAATGAGAATGCATGTTTTACTTTAATTTTTATCAGCACATTTCAACAGAGCTACATAATGTAGACGTACTCACATAACTCACATCAGTTTCACTGTACTAATTTAATGTTAGCATCGCATTACTAGAAGCATCGCAATGCCATATATATTAAAAGATATATTAAGTGAAGTTATTGCTTCACATAAGACAATGTGGAGCTAGATGTAAAATAATGTAGACAGTTACAATTTCCACGAAATTTTTATTTATGACAACGTTAAAAAGATTCATACCCATGATGAGCAAATCAATGTAAGGCAACCAAAGTAATAATACTTTAATTTCTATTTCCTTATTGAAGGAAGTTTTAAGATATTGAAGGAACCATGAATTTCTAATAATGCATAAAAAATCTCATTGAAATGTAGCATGACATCTATTCTACGCGAATAACATGGCCGTCAAAAGCGTCTAGTAAGAAATATTTGTGATAAATTTCCTATTAGAAAATTTATTAAAGGATATAAGCAATATAGCCATTGCTTTTCAACTTTATTTAATAAATTTATTTACTTCTGTATTTTGTTAAAATTAATTAAAATTTTGCACCGATAAAATAAACTTGTTGCTTTAGTATCAATGTAAGGCAAACATAACTGAAGCATTAAATGTTCTTATAATTACAAACTTTTCTAGAAAAGCATAAAAATGAATATATAACGTAATAAAATAATTTCATATTCTTTACCTCGGATTAAATTTTGCAAATAAAAATTATAATTTTCTTTATTCTGTTTGCTTTGTATTAATTAAAATCAAACATATGCTTAAAATATTATAATGAATTCTATATGTTAATGATGCTAATCTCAAAATATCTAATTCTTAAAGGATTTTAAAAATAAATATACATTGCATATCTCTTATTGATTAAAACTCCTCTTTCAGCACGATGAACTATAGTCCCAGATCGTTTATTTTTATTGAAATAATGGGGGGGGGGGGAATTAAAACAATATATTTTGTTTTGCATTTCTTTTATTATATAGAAGCATTTTTTTAGATAAAAAATCTGCATATATGAAATTAATGTATGTAAAATTATTCGTTGTTAAAAAAGGCATTTCTGTATGCAAATTTCGATATACATGTTGTGTTCAACTTAAATAAATGACAATGTAAATTGACAAATGTTAAAAGTTATGAGCTATTAAACAACAGATTCAATATGTTCGTGTTAGTAACTGCTCTATAGGCTAACGATATATTTAAACCTAGGAATATCGTAATGTTTAAACATGGCTTCTTCAAAAAGATCAAAAAAGTTCTGCTGTCATATATAATGTACTTCTACTTATAAATTATTAAAGTGAATAAAATAAAAGTAATTCAATGCCATTTAACAAATCATCAAGAATTGAAAAAAAAAATTAAACTTTCTCAGAAGCGAAAGCAACTTCTTTTCTGTACACTTGCCGGATTTTCAGGTCTCCAAACGGGCGAATCCGGAAATCGAAATAACAAAATTGCAACAGCAGCATCTTAATTAAAAAAAAAAAAGTACCAACAGGAAAAGTCCTTTCATTCCCCCTCATCAACTGGACTGCATCGAGCACCTTTCGTTCGGCTGCTCCTCTTGGCTCAGTGCCAAAAGGGCAAACAATGACGTCACTCACATGACGTCATTCACTCACTGGGGAGTTGAATTGTCCGAAAGTGTGTGTGTGTGAGCACGTGCGTCACGGTTCAGTAAACGATAAAGAAGAAAAAGCAACTTCCAAGGAGAATAAAGAGTTTTTCTTGAAAAGAAAATCCCTCAGCTTTTTATTTTATTCGGAAAATAGTAAGAGGATTTCGAAATATAGTAAGAAGGTTCGATTTGTATTTCAAAATACATTCATAGTCAATAGCGATAAGAATTAATACTGAAATTTAATTTATTAAAAGCTGTTCGGAAGTGAACAAACATTCTTTTATACTAGCAGAATTTAATTGAATTTACACGTATAAATAAAAAGTTTTTCCTGAAAAAAAATCTCTGCGTTTTTTTTTTAAATTTTATTCAGAAAATATTCTAAGAGGATTTGGAAATATAGAAAGACCTTTCGATTTCTCTTTCAGGCATGCGTACACAGTCAATGGCGATAAAAATTAATATTGAAAATTAATTTATTAAAAGAAATTGACAAATGAAAAAAAATTATTTTATACTAGTAGAATTTAAATGCATTTAGCATAATTTCATTTCAAATGTGTAAACATGTTGCAGTTTTTTTATGGAATTGTTAAATATTTTTTAATAAAATTTCCCTTTTTTTATTAATTAGTTTTAATAAGTCTGACTTATATGTATTTAATTCGAAAAAAAATTATAATAATGCAATTTAATATTTAAAAATGCAGGCTATCTTTTTAGAAGAAAATTGTCTAAACCGTTTGTACTTGGCTACGCTCGAAATGTTGATGAAAGTGCAACACAGAATTACTGCTAAATGAATTTGAAACGCGCAATTCTGTTGCCTGATTAGGGGGATACTTCGCTCTGTATAATCCAATAATTTCCCCTTCTTTCAGCATCTCCTTTATTTCACGAGAAGGTTGTTGCTTTGTTGAGACGATTATTTTCCTCTGAACAGAATGCAACTCCTTAAACTTTCCAGTAGTTCTACTTATGTTTTACCGCCCATTCATCAGTGTTGCTTCTCTCTATCCACCTCCAGCCCCATAACACTGGCCAAAAACACAATCTCAATAGCATCCACAGGCACTTCTCCAACACTTCAGAGTCGAGTGCGACAACGCTATCAGGCCAAAACTTCTTACATGCAGAATAAGGGTTCTCTCGAAACAAACTCAGAACGCAAACAAATAGAAACTAATCCAGGCAGTGGTGCTACTGGATTAACTCGCCACTCATTTTGCGAAACATCGCTCGTCACTTTTTTTTTACAATTTGTTTTAGTCGTTATGGGAATTATAAGAGGTGTTCATTAAGCGAGGTTTGACTATATATAGCGCGTTAACATCACTTTCTTAATCGGTTCGTTCAATTCCTACAGTGTATTTGATGTTATTTCATTGTTCGAGATTTATTTCCAACATATCTACACTTAGCTTTGTTTTATATCGTCTTCGAACCATAAATAATACAGATCAGAATGCATTTATTTTACTCTGCATAGTTGTATGCTCTAATATTTTTTGAATATTTTCTGTGCTTGCAGGCGGTGCTTCTCACCGTCTCCTGGAGATATCCGCACCCAGTTCTCAATCCTCGGCGCTTCTGAAGGACCTACAACCAGGTACCTCGTACGTGCTCAAGGTGGTTGCCGAGAATGCTGTGGGGAGAGGGGAGCCGTCTGATGGTGTGTTCTATAGAACTGGCGAAGAAGGTAAGAAAATAGATTTATTCATTTCAGATTTGATTCTTATGCTATGAAAAAAAAATCCACTGGTGTGTTACATCCTATTTAAATGTCATTTTTGTACGCTTATCAAGGTGAAATCGGTGAAAACTATCTATTTTAAAAAGTATAAATTGTGCACTTTTTTACTGCATTCGAAATACATCGCATTCATGATACAAGTCGACATTATGAAAAGTACACATATTGTGATTCACATAATATTTATAAATTCATTAGTACTCAAGAGTCAATTTTTTTACCAGAACTCAATTATTTGTCATGATTTTATTCAATATCAATCCAAAGTTGTTGTTGCTTTTTCTGACACTGTGTTTTTGTACTTGTGGTCCTAACTTGACAGGAAAAAAATCACATACAGATCAGAAATTATCAATAGCATGTATCAAAAGAAAAAAAAGTGAATTCTCAAAACCATTGCAATCAAAAAATTTCCCATACCCTGAATTGGATAGGTACCATTATAATACTCCGGTTATGAAAGTTTTAGCATTTAAATAATATGTAGTAAAAACAATTCAAATTAATTCGGAAAGGTTTCGAGTTCCTTATTTTAGTATTATATAATACATTTTATAATTTTATTGAAAAGGGGAAAAAATGAAGTGGTCTTTTGTAATGCTTGATTTTCCTACTGCATAGCCCTTGACAAAATACATGTTATTACTAATAGTCATTTTAAAAATATTTCATCAACACTCACAACAAAATAAAAGAAACTCATTTTAAAATGATTTACAGAAGAACTAATATGCATTTGTGTTACATACGGAAGGAAAAAAAACTTTGAAAAGCACTTAACAACAATATTGCAAATTTAGCAAAGCATTACAAATACAGCGCACTATTTTTTAAAGCGACATTAATTAATTATTATTATTATTATGGAAATTTAAATACATAGTTTTTAAAACATTGCAAGAAGTATATTTTTGAACGTATACAACATTAAAAATCTGAATACAATATTCATTTATAAGACTAATAAATTAACTAAAAAGTAACACTTTTGTATATTAGACTTTCTTTTCTGAAATAGTTTTGGTAAAATTTTTGGATGATTAATTTTTTGGAATAAAAGTTTTGTATCTCAGCTCTCATGAGCGAAAAAATAAATAAATGAAAAAGAAAGGAAGAATCAAAAAAAAAGAAACAGCCAATTTATAAAGAATGTACCTTCCTTGTCAAATTCAATTAAGAGTGGCCTGATGTCTAGTTTTCGAAACCACAAAAACCACCTATAAGCTAATGAAATTATACGATAGATTTTGCTCACTAATTAAATGAATTAAATTACCAATCTTTTTTTTAAAAAAAATAGATCATTGCCAAGAAACGAATATACTTATTTTGCATCAACCTTAATTACTTTTGACAAAGCACAAGGCTGTCGCTCAATACGTATGAAAATTCACATCTAAAAAATAATTCGATGCAGTAATTGCAGTAATCGTTGTTGAGCGATTCTTAGAAGCGTGTGATAAGTTGCGAGGTTAAATATTGTTAACTTGCTGTCAACTGGATGACTAAGTGCGGTTGATACTTTTGCCATAAAATTTAGAAGAGATAATTGTTTGGAAGACAGCGCACATAAAGAGTGCGGTGGTGTCTTGCCTCCGAATGAAAGATACTTGGAAGCATATGCTCCAAGTATCACCCTGAACGATGATTTCATCATTATTCATGAGTTTCATATAAATAATTCAAAAATACTACATCATTATCATAAAAATTGAAAAAATATTTTAATATCTTTTTCCATAAATGAAAGAAATTCTTGTTTACTCCATCATATTTCTTCCCATAGAAATTCATAATTCACAATCAGTGTTTTTCGAATTCATAAAGCAGGTGAATAGAATTATATTTTTTAAGCAATCAAACATGATTTAATTTTTTAATACAATGCTGTTTTTATATTTTTATGTAAAAATAACCAGAATTAAGTGTAATTTTTTTCCATCTCTCCTTTGAGATTTTAATTTGATAATGTGTATATTAACATAAATATATATGTTTAATATGTTTATATTCATTTATTTCAATCAAGTAAAATATATCCTTCATTTTAATAGCGACAAATGGTAGATAAAACTAAACATATTATAGAATTTAACAATTGTTTTCAAAAATTGAAAATAATCCTTTATTATAATTGACAGCATAAATTATAAATAATAGAATATTTGGTTGCATGTTGTTAATACAATTAATCATACATATTATTTTTCCATTTTATTAATAGATACATTTTTCAGCAAATCATGTGGTATGATCAATTTATGATATGGATAACACAGTTAAATCAATGGTTGTGCTTAATATATCAATTCTGTTATTAAAAGTTAAGATGCAACAAATGCAAATAAAGTAGAAATCATTACTTGAAAAGGAAGTATAAAGATATTTTTCATCAAACTCAAATTCATGAAAGTACTTGCAGTTTCATGATAGAATCGCGGAACTATCGCCATATTCAGGTTCTTCATGAAAATCTGCCGATAAAATAGCCTTTCGATTTTTAAGTATGGAAGCTTAGAGACGAAAGGGCTACATCAAATGACGTTGTTGCCTATAATTCAAATTTATGAAATTCTTATTATAGGAGTCCTCGCTTAGTTTTAAAACAAGACTTTAATCTAACTAAAATTGAAATTATTGTAGGTAAACATATTCTTAAAGCAAAAATAATAATAATAATAAGCCAATGTTAAAAATCTTTTTTTTAGCTTGAATAAAAAGTGAGAAATTTTGAAAAAAAAAATTTATGAATGAATTATTAAAAAAAACAATTCATTTATTCCTTTATTATAATAAATTATGTACAAATGCAGAGCCAAGTGGACCTCCTACTGATATCAATGCAGAGCCAAGGGGATCCTCTACAATCCGAGTATCATGGAAGGTATAAGAATTCGTTTGCTTTGTCAATATTAGTTTTGTTTTCTAAGTACAGTACACTCCAGGGCATCCGGTTCGCGACTAGCCGGCTTCCGTACTATCATGCCTAGTTTTCTTTTATTAATTACATTTATATGAGGAAGGCAAGGCGCTGCATTGGCAACGGCATTGGAAGTGGACGTTTGCTAAGATCCTCCTACGTGTCATGTGCAAAATGCAAGCTGTGACAGGAAAAGAGCAGCGTTCTGGTCGTTGTTCATTGTCATCTATTAGGATCGCTTTCAAAAACTAAAAACTGTAACTTATTTTAGTGCTAGCTTTTCGTGCCTGTGTAATCATCTATCGTGAAAAATAAAATCAGTTTGAGTCAATTTTCTTCAGAATTAGACCTACGATTTAGTTAATGTTTTGTTTGTGTTTCCTCCATTTAAATTTGGCACTAAGGAATTTATGTTAAAATATGAACAGTTTAGATTCTTTAACTTACTTTTTCTCTAATAAATTCTTGAAACATGCAGTGCAGTATATAAACATATATAAACTACCAGTACAGAGCCTTCTATTTTAACTAGACGCTTTACCGGCAACTGTTTCTATGATTCACCGGGCCGCGGCCGCATTCAGATTCTACATGACTTGTGATAAATGAAGGGCTTAGTACTCAAAAAGAAGTGTGAAAATATGTTTCACAACAGTGAGTTTTGGTATAAAAAACTTTTTATTTTGGTATTGGTGGGCAAATAAATGTGTTCATTGAACTCCGGCCTATCCGGCGTTTTTGTTATCCGGCCAGCCCTTCCACCACATTAGGGCGGATACTCGGGAGTGTACTGTATTTATTTACTTTTACATCTTAATATCCATATAAATGAATATAAATGAGCATATGGTTTCCAGTATCATGAAATTACTAAATACTATAAGGCACCAAAAATTTTAATATTTTTAGAGGGAAGAATTGGCATTCGAGTTGGATGCAAAATAAATCAAAGTGTAAAAGTAGAATTTACTTTATAACGAATCCCTATCTCATGCGCTTAAATAAAACGTGACCTTTTCACAGATAATTTATAAGAATGGCTTTTTGTCGTGGTGAAATATTTTTAATAGCGGCTGTGCCACATCTTTCATAAAATTTATTATAGATATGGTTGCCTAACAGTTGCCTTCGATTAAATTCATTTTTGACTATAATTATTGAAGATAAAGAATAGATAAAACAGACAACTATGGTGGGTGATTCATTTCCCTTCAAAACATATTTATCTGTATGCATTGTATTAATGCAAAATTCATTCTGCTTAGAAAACATTTTTTTTTTTATCTAAGTGAAAAAATTTCTGTCACTTAGTAAGATAAAATGTAACCAAAAAAAAGAATCGTTATTCTTCAAGCATTTTATGAGACGCAAGGCAGACGTAAAAGAATGTTGAATATGCGCCATGATTACTCAAAAAAGATTAATGGAGATAAAATAAGTAAAAACCATTTTTCTTTCTGAACATCTTTATATTAACTGAGTGGAAAAAAACAATTATTTAAAAAAAATGTATAGTCTCTTGAAGTTGTCAAACTGTCTGTCAAATAAATACACGCACTTGCTTCTTGAAATCAAAACTCAACACTTTGGATAATATATAAATGAGAAAAAGTTTTTTTTTAAGCCTATTGTTTCGAAATACTTATAAATGCAGTAGAAAATAAATATAGCATGCTGAATTCCATCTCTTAAGATTTTCTAATTTTTTTTTATTCCTTAATTATACTTAGAGGAACAAAATTTCTAATTTAATTTTTTTTTCCTGCGCATAGACTTGATATTCCTGAAAATTGTTTTTCATTCTGTGAAGTATTCGAAATATTTAAATACTTGCAAATTAAAGAAATATACACATTTATAAAGCAAAATGTAAGCTTCACTTATATAAAAGGATGTTGTATGACGCCATTTTATCAATTAAAAATTCAATCTGAAACAGTAATACTGTAATGGAATTTTGTTATAGAACTTAAAAAATTAAATTTCTAAATTCAACAGGAATTTGAGATAATTATGTTTCTCAAACTATCTTCCAGCCTCCGTCAAAGGATAGTTGGAATGGTGAGCTAAAAGGTTACTATATTGGGTACAAAGCACGGGATTCCAACCAGCCTTATTCCTACAAATCCATGGAATATCTTCCTGAGGTGCAACAGGAATTTTCCCTTACCAATTTGCTCAAAGCCTCCGATTACAGCGTCGTCGTGAAAGCCTATAATTCGGCTGGAAGTGGACCCCCTTCCCACGAACTCTATGTCAGAACTCTAGATGGAGGTAATGGAAATATTAATTACCTATCATTGATTTTCTTCTATAATTGACAGGTCGTCATTAAATGCAGTTATTCGCGGTAGTTATACTATAAATAGACTGACGAAGTGAATTTAAGTCGAAGTTTATAATACAGAAATGTAACTTTTATACTAATCGATAAAAAACTATGTATTAAATTAGAACCGTAAAACAAAAACAGAATTACTTCGAAGGCTTTATGAATTTTAATATACTTTTAATATACCTTTTTATCTCTCTCGTATAGTAAGCATAGAAAAAGTATTGTAATCTTCAAAAAATTTGAACTCAAGATTTTAACGACTTCCCAGGTTTCAGACCTCACATTTACACATTTCGAATACATATTTTTGGCATTTTGTCTGCCTAAGAACATGACAATTACAAAATTCTTTGAGATAGACGAATTAAATTTGATGTATGAACTAATGATCAAATTTTTAGATTTCTATCAAATTTTGAACGAAATTCATTCACAAGAAGCCTGTATATAGTGGATTCGGTTCACTCCAAAACGCAAAGAGCTAAGTAGATAAAATTTGGTGCACAAGTTTGGCATCAAAAATACAGATTCTATTCAAACTTTGATCCATATCTATGGAAGGGTTGACCGTCGCTTGGTCTGTGAGGCAAAAGTATGCTAGAAAGTTTCGGAGATAACTCCCACTGGTTTCCCCATGTAACATTCCTACACAGAAGGCTGATTTTTTTATTTCTTACCTTGCAATTGGAAAATGTTCCTCAAAATTTAGAAACCTTTCGTCGCTGAGTCAGGATTTTTTGCCAAATTTGGAATCGCCATTTGCTTTACTGGATTTTAAGTGTAGTCGTCCTTAGTATTGATTGCCATTTGCTTTATTTGTGTATTTAGGTCTGAATTGTCATCGTCTATAATAGCGACTGTCCTTTGCTTTACTTGTGTATCAAGGTCTGAAACGTCGTCGTCTGTAGTAACGATTGCCATATGTTTTATTGGTGGATCTTGGTCTGAAGTGTCTTCGTCTATAGTAATGACTACCATTTGCTTTATTGGTGGATTTCGGTCTGAAGTATTGTCATCTGTAGTAGTGATTTGCTATTTGTTTTACTTCGGATCAGGGTTTAAAATATCGTCGTATATAGTAGCGATTTGCCATTTCCTTTATTGGTGGATCTGGATTTGAAGCATCGTCGTCTATAATAGCGATTTGCCATTTCCTTTACTGGTGAATTTGGATCTGAAGCGTAGTCGTCTATAATAGTGATTTGCCATTTGCTTTACAGGTGGATATGAATCTGAAGCATCGTCGTCTATAATAGCGATTTGCTATTTGTTTTATTGGTTGATCTAAATCTGAAGCGTCGTCGTCTGTAATGCGATTGCCAGTTGCTTTACTGATGGATCTGAGTCTGAAGCATCGTTGTCTATAATGTGATTTGCCATTTGCTTTACTGGTGGTATAAATTGTCGTCATCTATAGTAGAGATTTGCCATTTGTTTTATTGGTTGATCTGAGTGTGACGGGTCGTCGTCTATAATGTAATATGCCATTTTCTTTATTGGTGGATCTGGGTCTGAAGTGTCGTCATCCATAGTAGTATCGATTTACTGTTATAGTCTGTGATTTCATGCAGTTTTGTGTGTGCTGTGAGAATACTATAGATTTTATGCCAAAGTTAAGGATTGCTGGGTGGGAAGTAAAGAATCCGATTTCGTTTTCATTCTCGGTGCTGCATCCGGATCGCGCCTATTCACCGCAAGAACTTTTTGATGTAATTTAAGTAGTGTGTACATGAAAAATCATTTTTATTTCTGAATTTTGCACTTGTATCAAATTCTATAATTAGAAAAATTCGAGCAAGAAGGCGAGAGGTTAAAGAACTGCGTACACAAAAATCAGACTATAATTTATGCATGTTGTTAGAAATTTGTTTGTCAGTTTGCATTGTTTTTTCAACATGTTATTATTTTCTCTTAAATGTTCGATTCTTGTTAACATTCCAACTATTTTTAAAATTTTTAGTTATTAACTATCCCATTTCGAAGGAGATACGATACAATGCTGAAATTTTGAATACACTTCATTAATATTATCGTATAACCACAAATAAATTTAATAAAAAATAATGAATGTCGAACAATATTTGACAGAATTAAATATTATTTAAAACACAAGCAAAATCAAAAATTCTTATTCTGTGTGAAATAAGGCTTTTTTAAGCTTGTAAATAATAGCCTCAGCGTATAATGTTTTAAATTTCAAAAGTTTTGGAATGTAACGGTTCAGTAAAATTCTTAAACTCTAGTAAACAATAATTCGTACAAGTAAGGTACCTGTTTTTATTTATTCTATACTTGATGTTTGAAAATGCAGCACCAAATTAATTTTTCTGAGAAATATGTTCAACCATTAAAGTTAAATTGTTTCGTTATAACTGTGTGCTTTTTAAAGCGATAATAAAAAAGGTAATTATTATTCAGTTATTTTCATGCTACAATGAATGATACTTAATGTTTTTTTTAGCGTGCTACAAATATTGATTTCCTTTTCAGATCTGCCTCCAGCTCCCTCACTGTACGTCCTGGCTACATCGCCCACGTCCGTCAGTTTGAGATGGAACACTAGGAAGATTGATAATTCTTTGTCAGGTATGCACACTGAAGCATATGTCCTGTGTTGGATCTGGGTACTTTTAGGCTCTAGGCAGTGCACATCAGTGTAATGAAATAAATAGGGATCTAACTGGTGCTGGTGTTATCTTCATATTTTATGATTCATAGAATTTTTCTTTCTATAAATTTATTTAGATAGGACAGTGAATAAATTAATTTAAATCGATGTTCTTACGACACTCTCTTCAACCAAGTGGTCCTACCTGGTTCGCCTCTGTTAGTTTTTAAAATATTTTGTAAGATCACGAATAGATATCAAAAAGAATTAAAATTATCTAAGAAAAATAGATTGCAGACAATTTTTAACCAATAAAAATCTTAAAAATACAAATATAGATTCTAATGTTATGCGGTAGAAACAAGAAGTGCAATAATAACGATTAAAAGACTTGTTTGACAAGATATTGACATCTTTTGCTACGCAGTATAGTGTTGGAAAAGAAACGATTAGAACTAAGTAATTTTATTTTAATAAAAATAGTTTTACCATTTTTTTTATTAAAATTTTATACAAATTAATGTTATCCAGTTACATTTAAATCGGCTCCTGTACTTCTGGTATAACTGACGTGCAATAAAATCGTCAAACTATTTTATATTTCCTAGAAGTTGTATTTTCTACAAATTTAGTTATTTCCATATTAAATTTATTCAATAACCATGTTGCCTCAGCCTAACGACCCTAGGTAGCAGCTTAGTCTGCATTGTAGGAAATCCACCTTTGTTAAGAACATTTTGGTGCTCACGGTAACGAAATAATTAAGTTTCAAAATGCTAATTAATTATATTTTAAGAATTTCTTTCATATTTTTTTTTCTTTTTACTTAAAAAAATGTATTTTTTTCATTGGCGATTCAATAAATAGAATGAAATATTTTATAACATAATACCTTGAAGGAAAATTAATATTCTACCACTGTTAACGAAATTGACTCAATAGAATGGAATGTTTTATTTGCAGGTTATAAAGTGTATTACCGAGAAGACAATGGTCAGTGGCAAGAAGTGGCCGTCGTAGCCCCCGAAGACAACACATACACCCTCACGAATCTGCAACCTCAGAAACTCTACCAGATATATGTGACAGCCACTAATCAATATGGAAAGGGAGACCGAAGCGAAATTGTAGCGGTCAAGACCGATGAAGGAGGTACTGAATTTTCAGAATTTCGTTCTTTAAAATCGAAACATATTGACAAATTCCTGTTATAGTTGCCTATCCAATATATTAATTAGTTATAATGAAAATGCTTATTGTTTAATTATTAAAAAATTACTTGCGTATTATTTTTTGCCGTTATACTATTGAGTTGTTCAGAAAGTAATTTCGGTTTTTTTTTTTTTTTTTTTTTTTTTTGTGGAAATGAAAGACAGTTTTCGTATAATAAACAAATACTTTATTAAATTATATATTGGCCGTTCTGGTCCAACATCTTTTGCCATCTTTCTGGTAGTAGCATCATTCCATACTCATAAAATTTTTGGTCTTTGCTGCCAAAAAACAGATCGAGGTGGTTTTTGACCTCCTCATTTGAGGTGAAGGTTTTACTGTCTAAAAAATTGAGCGAACCAGTTCTGGCACTGGCGTACACAAGCCTTGCTATATGAGCTCTCAAAGCATATAAAAATGATACGGCTTAAATGTGAAGTTGGATGCAAAAAAATACAATTAAATCCTCTGTCGGGAAAAAACGAAATTACTTTCCGAACAACCCAATATAAATAACAATGTTCTGAAAATACTATATGCCTTTCTTCACAATTTTTTTAAATCGTAGAGTATTTCAACCAGAACCTCAAAGCCTTTTATTATTTAAATTTACTAAACCTCTCAATCTTTATATAATAATGTTGATTTCTGCTATCTTAATTAAACTTCAAAGTTCATTCCTTAATTCTAAGTAATAAGACGCTTTTAACTCCATTACAAAACTATTTTTAAAATCATTTAAATAAAATTGCAAGACGAATACCTTCTAAATAAGTTGTATCAAACAGCGATCTTTTTCCTTACGTTAAAGCAGAATAAATTTCAAGAAAAACAAAATGCATTAACCGATAATCATGAAAATTACATACCTCTTACCATAGCCATGGCCTCGATTCTTTCACCATCTGACCTTCAGTGTGGTTGACGAATTTTGCTAAGATAATACTATGAACACATGTCTACAAAATCTGTACCGTTTTCATTCCAAGCAAATTACTCATTTTACGCGCGCTAATTATCCGATATGAAATTCCCGCCTTTTCGACAGGAACAAAAAAGAATCATCGCTCAGGAATTCCGTTGCTATCATACGTTACTTGGATGACGCCCGCGAGATTAGTTTTTCCCTATAAAATCCCTACTAACTTGTTCCGCCGCTTTCGTCACCACCCGGCTTTCACTTCATACAAAAATGTTGTTTTAGTTTTTCCTTTTCTCCCGTCACAGAAGCACGAGGTTATTTCAAATCTTTTTTGTTTCATTTCATCTGTAGAGAGGTCTCATTGTATCTAAAGTTTCTTGGATTTCAATTTATTTTTGAAATGTTAATAAGCATTGTTTGAAATTACACCTGCTCGTACTGCCAAAATAAAATGTTGCATATAAATAAACATTAAATAATATAAGGAAATCTAAAACGTTATTTAATGCAAGCGTAAGATTTTTTAGAAAATAATGTGCATCAAATTACTTTACGAATTCCGTATAAGTTAATTGATGCATTCGCGGGATTATTCATCCCTTACAGTTCTCTAGTTACTGGGTACATACCACCACTTTTTAAAACAAAATTTCATGCGTTTTTTTAAAAAGAATATTAGCATTCTGGCAAAAACTCTACATATAAATACAGAATTAAGGGAATTAGCGATCTTATTCTTTACTCTTTTTATCAATAAATTTATTTTAAAATATATTTTCATAAGTAAAAGAATATTTTCGAAACTAATTATTTATTTCTGCTAACAGGTTAGAAATTATTTATTTATTTCAGAAAAAACAAATCACCCATCAAATGCGAGATACTGAAATCCTTAAAATTTGGATTCTGAAAGATTAAGATCATTTGATATTTCACGAAAGTAGAGTACAAAACTAAACTGAAAATAAATTTGAATGAATTTGAGCTTCTAAATTATTAGTTTCTTAATCTGTAATTAAAGAAAAACAAAGAGTTTTTATTAAATTTTACAGCGAAGCTTTCCTTTATGCTGTTTTAAATTTTCCACCGGTCTAAACCGCATCTATATTTGTGTTTGTCGGAGAGCGCACAAGGTTGAAAATTCAGTTCGGGATGTTATTTAGTACAAATGTAGTATACATTTAGAATGTTCACTCAGGAAAATATTAAAACACAATAACCAGTCAATTTCGAGAAAATGGCCCTCAAAGTTTTTGTATAGCTTATATACTAATAATGAGTTGTAACTGCGGAAGTGCGAATAGTGTAGTGGTTAAGGCTTTGGCGTAGCATTTAGGAGACACGGGCTCGATCCTGGGCTAGCATTTTTTTTTTCTAATTTATATCAAATTTATTTACAATTTACAAACAGTTTTAACTAATATATTTTTCATTTTTTATGCAGAAATAAATATTTATTCTCCAAATTCTTGGATTATAATATAATTATTAGAAAAAAAATTATAAGTATGAATGCATTTTTTCAAAAATATTCAGAATTACTTAAATTACATTAACAATTTGAAGATGTTTCAACTAATATGATACTCGTTTTTATATGGAAAAAGTAAATGTATTTTCTCTTAATGCATAAGTTATAACTTACTTTTTTAAAACAAAAATAACTATGTATGAAAAATAATTATAATTGAATTATAACTATAATTTAATTTTAAAGTGTTAAAATAATTATAAATATAATTTTAATTATGAAAATATTCCAAAATAACTGTTTTTATCTTAAAATCATTATAAGTTTTAAATTTTTGGATTTTAATAAAGATAAATTATTTATTATAACTCAAAGAAGCTGTATTTATACCGGAAATTAAAGAGAGCAGCTGAAATAAATAAAATATCATCAAACATTCAAAATGTTAATAATCCAAAAGAAAAATTACAAAGCAGGTGTTAAATTTTTGAATGCATAGGCAGATGGCTCAAAATTTTTAGTAACATATGATATGCTTTGTGCGCTTCCCGAATTTTCGGAAGATAAACAAATATTTTTTTAAGTTAAATGAAATTTGCTTTTTTTATCGATTCCTTTAAACTTCCTCTTGTAGATAGTCATTATTTATGAATTTGAAAGATGCTAAAATATACAGTGGCTCACAAAAGTGTTCGTACACCAACAAGAATCAATTAAAAACCTCATTATTTACCCTTGTATATTCTTATTTTTACATGAAAATTTTTTCATAGCATATTTTTACAGTTCTTAATAAAGCAGTGAAGAATAAATTTTAATTACGATGCAAATAATTTTTTAAAAAATGACATTAAATAAAATTGCACAAAAATAGGGCACAAAAGTGATCATACACTTTAAAAAACATCACTAAATATGAAATTTTCTAAATTTTTATAAATGTTTAGTATTTAGTAGGATATCCTTTATTCTTTATAACAGCTTTTAAACGTTTGAGCATAGATTTAACTAAACGGTCGGTTACTTCTGCACCGATCTTGTTCCATTCTTCGATCATTACTGCTTTTAGTTGAATTTTGGATTTAATGTCGTGACTTCTTATTCGCACCTCTAATTCTTTCCAAATATGTTCTATAGGGTTTAAATCCTGTGATTGAGCTGTTTTAAGGGTTTGAGGGCAATGATAGAGGCAAAAAAGACGAACATTCATGGCCGTGTGCTTAGGATCGTTGTCTTGGTAATACACAAAGTTGTTTAAAATGTCCAATTTTTGTGATGACACTTTTAAATTATTATTGAGAATATTTATATAAACTCTATGATCCATTATACCATCAATGAATACTAAATTGCCTACTCCAGCCGCTGATATACACCCCCAAACCATGACACCTCCATCGCCATGTTTTACTGTTCCAACTAAATTCTTGGGATTAAGTTCTTCGGGTTTTTTTCTCCATACAATGATTCTCCCATCCGACCCAAAGATGTTAAACTTATTTTCCTTTGCAAATAAGACACGATTCCAATAGCTCTCTGGCTGATTTATCATAGAATTGGCAAAATTAAGCCTAGCAATTCTGTTCTTCTGACTTATAAAGAATTTTCTTCGTGCAGAGCGGCCATGTATACCAGCATTCCGAAGAATTCTACGAATGGTTTCACAGAAAATAGAAGTTCCATTTGATTCATTATATTGTGAAGTAAACTTTATTGCACTCAGACGTGGATTTTTTAGAAATTTACTCACAATATTTCTTTGACTTCTAGCTGACAGAATTTGAGGGCGACCACTACGAGGCTTGTTTGCAATCCTTTTTCCCTCTCTGTAACGTTTTATTATGCTTTGCACCGTTGAATGAGATAGATTAGTTATAGTTGCAATGCCTCTAATTGATTTTCCAACTTTAAAATGAAATATAATTAATTTTCGTACGTCTAAACTCGTTTCTTTAAGAATGCGCGTCATATCTAAGAATAAAGTAAATAGAATAAACAATTGTGATATTAAATACTGAAATCAAACGATTTTAGTGTATTTTTCAATTAGAAGAAAAATAAGCCGCAAAAGATATTTTTATGATGAATTTAAATAAATAATGTTTGGATGTACGAAGACTTTTGTGTTCTAATTTTGTGACATTTTTTATTTATTTATTTTTTTAGAACAATACTACTTGATTTTTTATAAAAATATTTGTTCAGTTTTATTAAGAACTATTTAAAGATGCTAATTTAAAAAAACCAACTAATAAAATGTTTTATTAAGAAGTGTAGAACACAATTTCTGCAAATTTCTTTAGTGTACGAACACTTTTGGGAGCCACTGTATCTATCTTGTATGAAATGTTTTTACGACAGTTACCATTCTGTTCCTTGTATGTAATAAAAAAATTAATGAAATATTTTTATGCTGTCAGTAATTTAATTAACATTTATCCTGCTTAAAAATAAAAGTAGAATTCAAGTATTAAGTCAATCAATATTTAATTCCGAAAGAGATTTGTTTTTAAAACATTCGTTTTTGATTAATAAAAGAGTTACATATTAATTAAAACGGTTTGTAATTTTTTATAACAATTTTTAAAAGTAAAACGCCTTTATATCTTAATTTTTTTAAATTAATTTTTTTATTAATTTGAAATTATTAAAAGTTAATTTTTTTAAAAATCATAATTTAGGTGTTAGGAGAAAGGACTTTATTTTTCTATATTTATTTTTCTATTATATACTTTATTTTTCTATATCAATTTGAAACCCTCTTTAAAATATTGATTTTATTTAAGTAATTTTAAATATTTAAAAAAATGCATCCATATTTACAATTATTTTTCTTCTACAAATTAAATTATAATCCAAGAATTAGGACAATAAATATTTATTTTTTGCATAAAAAATGAAAAAAATGTTAATTAAAACGGTTTGTAAATTGTTAAAAAAAATAGAAAAATAAATCAAAGAATGCATGACCAGGATCGAACCCGGGCCACCTGAATCTTACCACACTGTCTTAATCACTAGACTATTCACACTTCGGCAACGGCGATACATTATTAGTATATAAGCTGCGCAAAAAGTTTGAAAGAGGGGCCACTTTCTCGAAATGGACTGGCCATTCTGCTTTAATATTTTCTTGAGCGAACATTCTAAATGTATACTATTATTATACTAAATCTCATCCCGAACTGCATTTTCAGTTTCGTGCCCTCCCCTTGTGGGAACTCATGAAACCTGATAACCCCCACCGTAGATTTTAATGACTTTTCTTTTCCAAAGTTTTCTCTTGCGTAGACTTGTTTTTTATTGCTGACAGATGTCAGAAGCTTTCAGATTTCGGTGCAGCTTTATCTTGGCCTGCTGTCTTTAATGCGCTCGCTCGCGGTTTCTTCTGAATGTGGTTTTGTCCCATATTTGACAACGATGGTGCTCCTCTTCTATAACAACAGTAAAAGGCTTTCTGATTTACTTTTGAAAATTGTAAATGGAATGCATTATTTGATTTTTAAAATTCATTTCTTTCTACATTTGGACAATTGTTTCATAAAACAATACATTTTGAACAAATTAATAATCAAATTTTAACAGTTTAAAATATTTTGTTTTTAGAATTTAGCAGAATATATAATTTTATGTCTTATTTCCTCTATTTTAGTAGATAATACTTTTCGTTTTGATAAATTGTTGCCTTATCATTTCAAATAAGAATCCATACAATGAAATAGCTAATGTTGGATTTAACATAATCTTTGTATTCAATTCTGAAAAAATTAGTTGGGCCGGCTTCCTGATAGCGCGTCTTCCCCTGTCTGGGCATCCCGGGTTCGAGTCCTAGTTCGAGCTTGGCTATACTTTTTCCTGTATTCTATTTGTGAGGTGTATGAAAGATGTAAAAAAGGATGATGCGAGCGATGCGCGTGTGTGTCATCCTCATATAAGCTACAAGAGTCTCTCGGGTGCTCGGGGGTCTTTGCCCTCAGAAGCTGTTGAACAAACTCGGTTTATATCGCTGCCTTCGGCAGCGGACTTGTGTAAGTGCCATAAGAAGCAACGACAAAATTAATTGTAACTTTGAAGTTTAAAAATACGACAATCAGATGCATCTATGGTGTACTAGCACGAGTTCTAAAAACAAACATGGACGTTTGCTAAAAAACGCCGAGAATATACTTACTCAATATGGCGAAATTTTGTGATTAATTTCAGAGTGTAGTGAAGCGAATCAAATTGTATTGGCAGCCTTTTTTTTTTCTTGGGTCTATTGAGTTCAAAATTGTATATAGAACAACAATATAGAAATTAAAACCTCGTATGAGATTTCATTTATGCAATTTGTTGTATTTTTGAATAAAATCGCATATGACGAGAAAGCACGGTAATAGATAGTTGACATATTGAAGTATTAAGTTCAAAATTCTCACTCGCTGGAATTCAACTTATAAATAACGTGAAAAATTTAGTTTTTTCATAGTATAAAACATTAAAACAATATTAAGTATTTTTAAGCTAATAGTTGATGTATTTATTTCACAGATTATTTTGTTATTCAGAAGGTTATAAAGCATATTGTGGAATTATTATACCAAATTAGAACAAAAAATATGATTTTTTTTAATTCATGCTCTTTTTCGTAGGAAGATATTATCAAAATTTTGAATTTCTGAAAATAGTATTTAACTATGCAAATATAAGAACTATTAAACTATATGAATTATATAAAACTATGTATGTTATGTACAGCTATGTTAGTATATACATATATATATAACTAAATATGCAAATATAAAAGTTATTATAATTTCCAAGATAATGAATTCAGGGACAAAATTCAAATGATTTCACAAAGAAAATAATTCAGAGATTAAAAGTAGCGAATAAAAAATAACGATTTATTTGTCAAAAAATCGACCTTGCAACGATGTTACCTGTTAGTTGTATTTTTTTTTTTCATGTTTACTCTCCTATGAAAAATAAATGCAATAATCCTCAGTGCGACTTCAATACTCAGAGGGTGCATTGACGAAAATCACCGATTATTAATATCTGAATTCCTTATTAATACTTGGAACTTTTTTCTTCATATAGATGGTCACTCCATGCTGTCTGTTGCTGGCATGGGTCAAAGCACAGGTTATTTGGATATGGCTATAATAATTCCGGTGACTGCCTCCCTCCTAACCATCGGAATTGTTATAATTGTGGCTTGTGTATGCGTGAAGAAGATAAGAAGTCGGCACAATTTAGAACGAGGTGAATTATTCTTATTTTAATTTTGTCAGATCTGTCTTCGGACAATTTTATTAATATTTCCACTGTTGAGAATGGCATTCTCGCTTTACAGTAGAGTTCTGGAAATAATAATAAAAATAATTAAAGAATCATACTTCTTAAAAAGTAGTTGTCGAGAGATAAAAGTGCGGTTAAATATTATATTCACTTGTTTAGCTAAAATAATGTATCATACCTTCAAAGAGCTTTTACTGATAAGCATCTTTAGATAGCTTTAGCTCATGAATATCTTTCAAAGGCCTTCTTTGCTAACTAAAGAAAGTTATTTGCAAAATATTTCACCACCAGATTTTTAATATAAATTCTCTTTTCTTATCTTGCTAACAGCGTAAACTTCTCAGATAGAAATTTTAACTTTTGTGCTGGAATTTAAGTTACATTTAATTGGACTGAACGGAGGAAATAATGATTTGAAAGGAAACAAACTACTTTATGATATTCGTGCACATGTGTTAAAAATTTTAAGGGTAA
>JAPMOR010061852.1:219809-237858 GCA_026543865.1 Argiope aurantia | reverse complement strand
CTATTTCGTGACGTCGTTTTATTTCATTTTTCAGAAGCAGGCATATGTACAAGCGATGAGCACACAGAAAAGGAATGAGGAAAAAGCTCTTGGGCATTTTATCCCTGGTCTTATATAACCTATGATTTTGATAGGGAAAACATTTCTTCATAGTGCTAATATATTACGAGATTTCGATAGGGATTTTCGTTACACGCGCGGAGAAGGCAGGGGAAACACAGGGAGATTTTAAAAAAGAATTTGCCTCATCAGCGGTATTTTGCCTCTTCACGCGGAGTGTGGGAAAGTTTGACTTTTAGCTGATTCTGCAATTTAACAAGGCTTCTTTTGAATTAATTTAAGTAGAGACAGTGGAATTGGATCACGAAATAAGAGAATATTTTAGAATAAAGTTACTTTGGCTTAAATTAAGATAAAATCTTGAAAATTAATTAAATTGAAATTAGAGTTAAAATATCATTACACATATATAAATTTTTAGAATTGAAATGCGATTTTTTGATTATACCTACTTATTTTGTAGCTTAGTTATTCATTATATGCACCGAAATAAATTCCACTATTTGGTTTATTTGTTCTATATCTGGGACAATTTGTAATAATAAAAACAAAGTATTTTAAATAATAATTTTATCTTTGCAGTTCTTTTATTAATTTAGGTATATCAGACATTTAATAATCGTTATCGGCATAATGATAACACATGATATAAAATGAGTTATAGTAAAAAAAAAGTTACAGTAAAATTTGAGCCTCGTAGCATTCACAAACTTGCTCACATTTTTATAAGGTAGAGAGGTAAAACACCTTTATTAGAGAAAAGTTTTACGAAGTCCACTCCCGCTAGTTTTTATGTGAATCGATATCAATATTTTTTGATGAGAAAACAATTCCTGAAATTCTGTCAACTTGATGAGATTAATAATTTTATCAAGTAAATCAAGTAAATTTTATCAAGTCAATTTAAACTGGTAAGCATTGGGCGAATTATGACTCATTAATTTTCTTTTTTTTTTTCTTTTTACAGGAAGGACAGCAAGCTCAATACAATAAGACTTTAACATTGCGGAAAGGAAAGGACGAAAACATATATGATATGCCTCAATAATTCCTATAGGATTTAATCAGAAACTTCTAAAACTATGCAATTTACAAAGCAGTGTTTTTAAATTTAAGGCAGGAATTGTATGCAGCAGTTGAATCTTCTGATACTTGATCTGTACCTCGCATCAAGAAGTGTCGCAGCCTTCCAGAAAAATTCTTCAACTGATTTAAAAATCAAACAGCTGCTTATGATTCATAATACAAAGCCGTTCCTTCCGGAAGTGTGATAAAGTTTCTTTTGGGGTTTTTTTCATCCTTTCGTATCTAACCAGTGGTGTGTTCTAGCTCATTTAGCGTCACATAATTTGATGATTTTTGTTAGATTTAATTCAAATACTGTTGACTGAGTCATTCACCGAAAAGGGACTTATTCAAATTTACTCTATTATCTACATTCAGTTCATGCCATTATTTGAGTTTGGCGACTAAAATGAAGGGTTAGACACATTTACATTATGATGGTGCCATATATTATCTGAAAGAAACGTGTTGAAAGAAGAGCTACTTTGTATTAACTTCTTGTGCCAGTTTTCAGAGACAATTTGTTGGCAATGCGCATACCTTCCGAAATGGGAGAGACACGGCTTTTTTCACAAAACAGTGACTTTCTTGCGGTTTTTTCTAAGAATACGTTTTTATACTCAATTTGTGCGAATGTTCTACGCTTGATGTGCATGTGGAAAGATTACGCTCACTGTTAGAAGCTTTTCTTGTGTGTATAAATAATCGCGTTTCTATTGCAGCTATTGATGTGAATAATGAGATAGAAGATTATTTCAAGAAATTTTAAGCTGTTGTTTTCACTGAGCGAAACGAAGAAAACGGAATAATATGTTTTGAAGTGTGATATCGTTCCATGAAAATAAAATAAAATGGAAATGAATCATTTGAATTTCTTAGTTAAAATTTGATTTATGTTATGAGGTAAAAAAATTAAATATTTTATTGTTTTCTTAAAGAAAATGTTTAAGAATTTGTTTGTATGAAGCAGTAAATTTTTTGAAAATTTTTAAATAAAGTTGAAGAATTTAGTTGATGCTTGGTTATATCCTGTTCTGGCTGCTACCATTTTCTACTCAAAATGGTCTTTCGTGTGGAAATAAAATTTGTGCGTGAAAAATACAATCATTCTATTTCTATGACTACATTAGAATATCCAAAACTATACATTGTATATGTACATATATAAAAACATGCTAAAAATAATGAAGAAAAAATGTTTAATTTAATGATTTATCATTAATTTGTTTTTCTTTTGCTGTCAAAGAAACTTGGCTTTACAGCATTTGGCTGTTTATTTATGATCATAAAGTGATCATGCCAGCGATATAAAACTGGAAGTACTTACTTCGCATTTTAAACGATCTCCTAACGCAAAATGTTTAGTAATATTTCCAAATGTTTTGGTTGTAATTCTTTGTTTTTTACGTGGATATTTTTATGTAACCCTGTATACTTTTCTCATATTGAAATACTACGAAGAGAAATTTCACAAATTCGTTATTTCTTGTTCATTTTTGGTCCCAATAACATAAAAATACAAAAGCTTAGTAATGGAGCCGCTCTGTTCTAGTGAAGCTTTTATAAAATTTAAGTGACTAATCACTTTGTCTCAGACTGAGAAAATATTGGCAATTGTGTTACTTTCTGGATTGTGGAAATATGCAAGTTTTTAGCATTTAGAAACATATAGTTTATATAAAAATATTAAATATTAATAAGATTTAATTTTTTTACAATTTAGCTTAAAAGATACTCCATCTCAATTTCTACTTTATACTTACAATATGACCAGATTAATTTCGCAGAAGAAAACAAGTGACATTTCTCCTTGGTCTGGTCATATTTTTTAAATTTATTTGTTCTTTTATTTTGGCTGTTTGAAAGAATAATAGTTAATCAATACGTACAATGATTAAAAGAGAGAGTCATGGAATAGATAATAAAATTAATCAAGTCTTTGTTTTCTTATTTTCATAGGATAAATCAACCCGGCATTTCAGTTAGTGATGCTTTATCCGAACTGTTGAAATGTAGAATAGCTGGTCATTTTTGTTTACCTCATTTCTCTTTTACATTACGATTAACTTGATTTAAAAAGTAGGTTTAATGTACTTCCACACAATTCAAGAGTTATTAACTAATTTCAAAAAAGTTAATTAGAAGAAAAGGAGCAAGAATTGAATTAAAAACGAGAATTATCCGATTTCTTGAATAAAAATAGATGGTAGCCAATAAATGAAAGAAGTGAAATATAATAAATAATTGCGTGTAAATTTTGTTTATCTGAATTTTTAAATATTCTGTTAGTAATTTTATGGACCAAATTTGAAAATAGTTGATTCATTTAACCTTCCATTCATTAAACATGCGGGTGAGACGTTGTATATAAATTGAACTAGCATAATGGACAGTACAGTAAATTTTTCCTATTCCTAAAATTTAATATTTTTTCATTTCAATTAATGGTTTAGCTTTAAACATTCTTTATTTTATTAATTTGCTTAGTTATCAATATGGCATACTCGTATTAATTTACTAAAATAAGATATTTATAATGAGATAATAATTTTTGATGTAATATTAAATATGCACGATTTTCATCTAAAAACTTTAAAGAAGGTGAAATTGAATAATATTCATTGTTTAAATGCTGTATCATAAAAAAATTATGTAAAATATTTTTCCTAATCAAAGTATATCTAAAATTTTATACATGCTTGTATTCATTAATTGTAATGGGATTATTTCACCGTTTTTTTTTAAAATGAGCATCTTTTTTTTGGATCTCAAACATTAACAAAAAAATTTTTAATATTTAGATTCGAAATATTTAATAAAAATGTGATTTTTAAACTAATTTTAAAAACATAAATAATTATCTCTGTATCTGATGTTAGCATTTTATTTTGAAATTAACTACTAGTACTTTACTATTTCTCATCATTAAAAAAACGTTAATTTTTTAAACATTTTAAAAACCTATTCTACAAAAAGTCGTCTATTGCTATACGCTAAACATGTGATTTTTTAGATTAATATGAAACAGTATGTTAATGCAACTATTTTTCTGTACTTTTATGGATTTTAAACTCATTTAATTCTTGCTCCTTTAAATTATACCTGTCTAATGATGAACAATACTACTAAGCAGCAATTTGGCTACAATTTATTACAAAGAAATTTAACAGGAATTATTTTAAGTACATTTGATTTCCGGCGATATTATTTTATATTGCGAAGAAAATGTTGATTATATTTCTTGATTTGAATATGATGTCTTGTATTCAATTAAAATTAACTTATAAATAAATACTTTATTTAGAGCTTTTTAAGTATGATTTTCTAACTAATTATTTTTAGTTTTTATAAATTTTATTTACCTTTCATATAAGTAGCGAAAAGTTTTACAAATTTTAATTTTAAATGCTGGTAAATTCTTTTGAAAATCAATTTTGCACAGTGTGATCATATGAAGTCTGCTATACATATTTTTCTGAATTAAGTCCTTCAAATACCTTTGCAAAAATAAATAAAAAATTGTGAGTAAAATATTTATCACTGGGAATGTGTCAGGTATGCATGAAGAATTTCTGATTCTTACCTTAACTATTGTGACCACAGCTGCTCAATTCTTGCGTAGCGTGGCTGTATGAAAAGGTTACTTTTATCTATGCAATTATGTAACGGGTGAAGTTTTATAGATATTGCTCGTTTATACATTAGTACTGTACGATTGTTTACATAAGGCACTGTTTAAAAATATTGTAATCAAGTATATTATACATTTTGCATTCGATTTTTCAGATGTATTTAACTGTAAATAAAACTTGACTGTGAAAAGAAATGAATTTCTTTCTTCATTTTTTTTATCTGTATACATTTCATGCTCAAATTTTAATCGACTAAAAGCATTAAAACATAAAAATGTTTCTTTTTTTCATTCACTAAGATATTATAGTAAATAAAATTTTTAAAATTAAAGATTTATATCCATTTATTTTTTATCTACTCGCATGCATTTATTTCAATGTGTTTCAGTATAATTCGTAAATTTTCAAATGTATTTTTATTACCTAAACGGTGTCATCTTTATTCCAAATGTCTGTGCAGGCGATTTAGATGTGTATTCCTTATCATTTCTCATCGCCAGTACATTCCGTTCTTTTTCTTATCTTAAAGCGTAGACTTTCTTAGATTACTTTCCAAGTTTCATATTATACACTACAGAGTTTTTTTTAAAACTGATTTGATTGAAAATTATCTTATATTATTGAAATTGAAATTATTTTCTATCTAATATAATACTTTAGTAAGTTGATAGCTATGATTTTATACCTTATGCCCTTTAACCTTTTAAGTTTTTAAATTTTTAGATAGATTTGAATTTATAAAATAAACACGAAAAATATCGATATTTTTTCAGTTCATTAATGAATTTCATGATGGCCTAGCTCCTTCTTTCCTTGTCTATTCTTCTTATTTTAACATGTATGCCTTAATGCATTAGTCAATTATAATAGGAAATCTCACCTTTAAGATAAATAAAAACACGAACATTATTTAACCTCGTAGTCGCTGTGATTGTGCATACGGAAATCGAATTATCGTTCTCGAATTATAACGTACAAGCTAAGATTGAATCATTGAAAAGTGGTTGACAAGATACAAAAATAAGATATAATCCAGAAACACTTCAAACTTTTAATGCACCATTATTTGAATCTTTAAAATAGTAAATAGCGGTCATCTAATTCAAAATAGTGAAGGGATTAAAAGGATGAATGAATTTTTTAATCTAAAAAACTCTTCGTGATTTTTACAAAGAGACAGACAATAGAAATAGATATTCACCTTCTTGTAATGCATAGCTCATCGACAGCAGCTATTTTAATTCATCAAAAATAATTTTTCAAAAACTTCCAATAAAATAATTTATTTCAAATTGGACTAAATTTTCAAAAAGTATGAAACAAATATGTATTATTTTCCGGTCATTTAAGAATTAATTAATGTAAGGTTTAATTTAATTATATTAAACCCGTTTTAAAGCAACTCTAGAGTTCTTTCAGAAAAAACCTTGCAATTTTCATTTACCATGATCATTTGACTGCAGAGTTATGATATGACGGCATAAAGTTCTAACATTCCTTGATCATTTGGCTACATTTCGCCTCAACGAAAGGATGTTAGATCCTCAATGGCCATTTTAACTTGTGGCATGCTCACATATACGGATGGATTCGAATCTCGACGTAAAATTCTTACGATCACGGCCTTCCTTTAATCAGAAAATAAAAGAAAAACAAATAACGTAAAATAATATAAATAAACGCTAATTATATTCTAAGAAAATAACAAAATTAAATTCCTTCTGCCGATATTTAACTTTTTTTAGTTTTAATTCTTATCAAAGAATGACTTTTCTCGGTTTTCATAAATAACTGAAAGCCTTCAAGTAATATGTAATTCCAGCTAATTTCTAAAGTGGAAGGAGCCACTTTATAAAATCATTGTAATAAAATATGTATAAAAATATTTTTAAAATTTGCATCTGAAAAGTAGAATTTTTTTAGTTGAATTTTGTTTTACTTTCTATTCTTTAATGCATAATTTATTATTTAAAATAATGCGGAATCTTTAAATTATTTTCGTAAAATCTACTCCCAGATGATTCTATGTGTATGAAATCAAAATTTAATTCAGCTAATTGATTGATTGATATTTTCGAAATTTTGGTTGCATAAAAATCAATTTACAATGCACTCGTAGAGAACAAGATGGTTTAAGAGGCAATAGCACAACTGCATAAACAATTTGATAACTGAAGTCTCATTTAACTTAGGTCATGTTAAATATATGGTGGAATGTTCTACAACACTCCATCCAGGGGAGTACATAAAAATTAAGTAATCAAATCATGGAAATAAAGTCTAACGATTCTAACTTGGATCTCTTGCAAAAGATCAAAGCTTCAATCAGTCTGTTACATTCAGTAGTAGGCAATATTAAAATATAGGGTTGTCGTTGAGATTATGAAAATATACAAAATTTTCAAGCTCTGAAACATCAGGAAATTTCGCTTTTAAAGACAATAAATCCTTCAAATTAAATAAAAGTATGCACAAATGGCATTTATTAATGAAATGTTACTATTGATGCTGATCGCATTATAGTGCTTCTCATCTGACAGAGCATTGTCCAGCACAATACAGTATCTCCTGATTCTGATAGGCTATGTGTACTATATTTCCTAACGTTTTTAGTCCTTTCTGTTATGACTGATTATTCCCTATAAGTTCATTAACAATTCAGATTTAACCAAAGTATCAGTATGATATTTTTGTATTTTCGTTTCTATTATCTACAGAGACAGAAGGATTACTGGCTTTTCTGAACAGTACTGTTTTGTGTTGGTTGCTAAAGTCAGAAGACGAAACGCTTACTATGATGGTCGGGTGAAAAAAAAATTGTAAATCGAATGTAGTGAAGTGCCGTCCATTAGAATTGCATGGTCACAATACTCTCTGAAACGATTTTTTAAACTTTAGTTTCCATTTTTTATTTTATTTGATTTTTCCCCATGTTGACAGTAAAGTCAACAGAAAGAAACAGTAATATTCAACAGAAATTTTAAAAAATAATAAAAATGATGGAAATAAAAAGATAAATAAATAAATAAAAAGAAAGGACTTAGAATAATCTGCATACCACTTCTTTCCTATTTATTAATCCATTAGCAAAGTGACTCATCTGAAGGTGACAAGTGAGATTTTTTGCCTTTGAATTGAAAGCTGACTCAGTAAAGATTGTTGTAGCTCATTCTTGGCGCTCGGCCAACTGAGACTCTCTCACTCTTTCTCTTTTCCTATTTTCACTCCAATCTCGTCTACACTTTCTTCTTCTTTTTTTTCTTCTTTCTATATTGTTTATTGGTTTCGTATTTTATTTTCCTTTCATGTTTCCCTATTGAAAGCCCATTTGATTTAATACAAATTCGGCTTCTTTGGTCAAATACCACTATTCGAAACACGATACATCATTTAATTTTTAAATACAATTAATTAATTAAGATGATTAAAAATTATCGTCTTTTTAAAGGTGAAATTACTTTTCAAAAATTAATTTAAATTGTAAAAAAAAATATTTGTTGCAGTATTTCTGACTTCTAAATTCAGGAACTGGTACATATTGAACGTCTTCAAATACTCACAGCCGGAACTCCGCCCAAAGATTGATCATGCGCTCTCTTTGCTTTAACCTAACGATGGTTAAAATTTAAGAAATCTTTCAGAGTTTCTTGCTGCTGCTACGAAATAAAATGTTAACATAACTGATTATAATCTCTCTGGTGCATTGTAGATATTGACGGCTCGTTCGTTCACTTACATAAAAGCCAACTGCTGCTTCAAAAAATATTCCTCCAGCAGTAAAATGCATTCTCTCTCCAAAAGAGTACTATTAACTAATTAAATAAAAATTCTTACGCTAATCGTATGACGGTTCATTTTTTTCATATTTGGCTATTATTAAATAAGCATTATTTGTAATTTGCCAATATAGCTGTATTATAGGAAATATTGTAACAAGCGTACCGAAAAGAATATTACAATTAAATGTAAATCGTTAAACTCAATCCAATTATTGATAAAATAATGATAAAAAAATCTTCGTTTTAATGGGTCCGATTTAGAGAACAATTTTTAGACGAAAGTCTTTTAGACGAAAATAACAACAAAAAAAAGTTGACCTAACATTATTTTTACATTCTTATAATAAAATTCCGTAGTAAATTTGTAGCCAAATAAGTTTCTTTTTTAAAAATAAATGAATCGATGAGTGCCATCTTTTTGCAATTATTAAACATCTACATTTTGAAAAAGAAAATGTATGCTATGCAACCTACAAACCTATTGAATCTAGCATAGGCCATCTTAGCAGTGCATGGTTTGTATTACTCTTCACTCGTTAAAAAAATAATAATAAAGAATCTAGAATAGTAAAAATATTTTCTTCCTGATTTGATTTACCTAACATTTCAACCTTTCCAAAAAGAAAAAAAGAAAAAAGAAAGGGGAACCAAATGACTGCTTTTTGGCTGTGTTCCAACGGGAGCTGCAAATCGTGCACGCGTCCTGAGTGGCCGAAGAGCGGCTCAAGAAACTATTTTTAAGATATCAAGGAAAGAGGCCCCGGTAAATAAATTTCCTAGAAGGCTTCTGTTAACTCTAACCGTAGTTTGCGGAAGCCGTTAAAATGTACAGTATTCGTCAGGTTGCTTGGAATTTTGCCAGCAAAAATACAGCTCACCTCACTGCTACACTTCATCCTTCATTACTTTCTCGAGTAAAGAAGAAAAAAATATGAATCGAATAAAGTTTTAGGGAGTAGAAAATGGTCATTCGATTAATCAATACAGGCTTCTTTCATTTTAGAAAGCTATACGAGGTGTCACGTGACGTGAACTAGATCTTTTTAATCTAATACGCTGAAAATATTTTTTACAGTTTGGGCAGACGTATTTAATGAATGGCTGAAGTCTCCAGACGTCTTGGATTAATCGGAACTATTCCCGGGTTTGTTTTTGTTTTTATCCCGAATTCGAATAAAATGTTCGATGGGCCTTTTACTTTATAATCAAACAAGACACATTGAAAATTATCTTTAAGATTTAATTTTAAAATACAGCTTCTGATTCTCGTACAAAAAGTATATTAGATGATATCGTTTCGTATTCAAAACATCGCATAATATTGAAAAATAACTTATATCGCTGTGCAATATCTAACAGCATTATCCAACATGTAATTCTAAAGGAGAAATCTTCTGAATGTGAACTCTACAGAAAATGCAATCGCCTGGATTTTTTTAAATATTGGCACCTTGGTATCTCACACGTCGAGAATATTATTAATCTCTTTATGTGCATGTCGGTACTGCCGAAAGAGACAATGATAAAAATGATCAATCTTGAGAACAAAATACTAATAATTGATCCAAATTTTTACCGTTATCCTGACATGACCGATAGCCCTAAGGTTTAAAAGAAAATTCTGGTTGCTTTATCCATAACTCATGTTTACAAGAAATTCAATAAAAAAATTGGCATTGTAGCTGTAATTAGAAGTTTTTATAAAGTATAGAAATGTGAAAAAAGTGAAGAAATATATAAGAATCATATAATTCTAAGGAAACAATTCCTCTAAATGGATTTCGTTCAAAATTTGACAGAAATCTGTAATTGTAGTGTAAAGTCTATTTGCCCAATTTCATTATTCTAGTTCAAAACATTTTTGATTTATCATGTTCACAATTATATAGAAGGATCATATAGATAGATTTCGTAGACTAAATCGTACTAATTCGTCAAAGATCCGAGTTTCTTGACGCTTGCAACACTTTCTCTTTTTGTACACGAAGGTGAAAAAATTCAAAATCGTAAACAATTGATTTCACAATTTAGTGGACAATCTAGCTAAAGTTTCAACGTGTAAATTAGTATCAGAATTGGTATGTGTTCTCATTTATAAAAAAAACATAGTAATTATTATATATTAGCCAATATTTAATCATAAGATTTTGTCTGTTAACTATATACCTTTTATACAATATTTTCTTTTCTACAAAATCCTGAGATTCCTTTTTTTTAATAATTTCTTCAAGACTCATTAACGAAAAAAGTTTTTTTCACGTAGTAGATCGAGAGTATTATTAAATTTTCCTCCATAGATAACACTCCCTACAATTTTTTCCCTAAATTTTCAAATATATTCCATTTTTTACTTATAATTTATCTAAAAAATCAAAATAAAAATCATGTATAACATACAATATTATCTTTCAGAAAACTTGTACAAATAGTTTGAAGTACGATTATATCTTTATATCAGACCTGCACTATTTGGAAAGACGTGCTACGATTTTACGAGCCTTATATTCTTCTTCAACGTATTAAGTCGCCATTTATTTGCTACGTGAAGCCAGTGAGGACAATTTATAGAGATTTCTTGACGTACATTGGTGGGTTATTTTTGATTCATATGGGAAGATTATTTCTGTCTGAGAGAGAAGAATTGCTTTATAAAACCACTTTTGGAATAAAGTGTTTAGTTTATAATAAAATACATGCCACAGGAAAATAAACTGATATATTTCAGTCAAAATGTTTCTGCTTTTATCCATAATCTTTTTTTATTGATAAATATTTCAATTTTTTTTTCTTAACATTTATTTTCTCATACACTAAGCATACAATAACATTTTGAACTTTATAAATAGAATCTTCTTCTATTATTTTTCCCTTATCGCATAAAAACATATAAATAGAAAACACTGCAATCGCTAAAAAATACAATTTCTAGATTTCAATCAGTTCCTACTTTTAAACCTCCTCGAGTCCCTCCTCCTTAACAAAACACATCTTTTTTGAAATGCAGTAAAAAAAATGTTTTGTTGACATTTATTAGAATGAGTACAGTTTTAAGAACTACAATAATGCATCTTCAGTAGATTTTTAGTTAATAATCACTTTATAGAATTATAATGGAAAGTATCTTCAGTAGACTAAGTTATTATTAGTTCACTTTTTAGAATAACAATGTAGCATCTTCAGTATACTTTTAGTTTGTATTCATTTACTTTTTAGAATTATAGTGAAACATCTTCAGTAGACTTTAAATTGGTAATAGTTCACTTTTTAGAACTACAGTAAAGCATTTTTAGTAAAGCATGCGTCTATTCAACATAATTCGAATCACAATCATAAAAAGTATTTTATTTATTTGCAAAATTTCGGTTATGTGTTGCTTTTGGCCCATTCTGTAATTTACAAATTTTCTGCTTCAGTCAATTTTTTCCCACTCATATAAAAAAAGGGAAAGTGTTCCTAAAAAAAAGGTTGCATATTATCGTTTTCTAGTCTGCTTCTTTTAAATAAAGAACGTGAGATGGACAGAAGAGGAGAGCTGAATAGTAGGAATGGACAAGAAGAGGGTTATTCCTTTGGATGAAAAGCGACGCCTGTCATTAATGCATTCCTGGCTTTTCTTCTGGTTTTTATGCACCTCTTATAAACCTCAATGATCTTCAAAAGCGTGGATTGAAATGATAAGACTGAAATTTATATATGCATAATTAATCCTCAATCTATACAAAAGAGAGAGAGAGAGACCTTACCGACTTAAATCGCTGTCTTCGTAACAGCGGGCTTGTCCATTGGCGAGTGCCATAAGAAACAACAACAACACACAAAAAAAGATAGGGATAGATAAATAAATAGATAGAGAGAGAGAGAGAGAGAGAAAGATTTTCATTTTTTAAGTTTAAAATTTATTTATAATTTTCCGAGTTTTGAAATAATATACTAGAAATGTTTTTAAAAACTTTAAAATTGTTATTTTAAAATAATGTTCCATTACTAATTTTAAATTTAATAATCAGTTTACTATTGGGTTGTTCGGAAAGTCATTTCGTTTTTTTCCGACAGAGGATTTAATTGTATTTTTTTTGCACCCAACTTCATATTTAATCCGTATCATTTTTATATGCTTTGAGAGCTCATATAGCAAGGCTTGTGTGTGAAAAATTCCAATTCATTCTACGCAGTAGTTTTTGGTTGGTGCCCTTTTAAATACGGAGAGCGATAAGCAGCATTTTCGACATATCTTACTGTTTTACTACAGAAAGGGTAAAAATGCTGTTCAAGCCAGAAAGAAATGGACCGATGTGTATGGAGAAGGTGTGTTGACAGTACGCCAGTGCCAGAACTGGTTCGCTCAATTTTTTTAGACGGTAAAATTTTCACCTCAAAGGAGGAGGTCAAAAACCACCTCGATCCGTTTTTTGGCAGCAAAGACCAAACATTTTATGAGCGTGGAATGATGCTACTACCAGAAAGATGGAAAAAGGTGTTGGACCAGAACGGCCAATATATAATTTAATAAAGTATTTGTTTAATATACAAAAACTGTCTTTCATTTCCATAAAAAAAAAACGAAATTACTTTCCGAACAACCCAATAAAATATTCCTTGCATCTTTTTTTCATTGACGCGTCTTTTTGGGTTGGTTCTTCGAAACAGTGCTTTACTGCATGTCTGTCTCAGCGCATAATAATTACAATAAGGTAAAACGAAAGATATGGCTTAAAAAAGTAACACAGAACGAAAGAGATGGGTGCATGTGATTATATATCCACACAATTGCAAATTTTTTCAACATTTGTGATAAAATTGTCGAAGGTTTGATAGTTCACTGTCCTACCTATTCACTTATTAAACACGTCACGAGAGAGATAAATTAAATTTGGTTGTACATTTTATAAGAAAATTTTTGATCGTAGATAAATTTTACTCCTAATCTGTGAACAGAAATATATTCAAAACGCGTATTCGAATTTTTTCATTGAATAGTAAACGATTGAAATGGTGGAGCGGAAGGATTTTACTTTCTCATACTATTGAAGACAGAAAGAAATTTAAAATTAGAAGAATTGCTGCCTCATCATAAGACTTAGTTACTCTCCTGAATAATACCTTTAATTATCTAAACACAATCACTTACTAAGTAATTGCATTGGCATGCCATAATTCAATTTATCTGCTATATCCGGGGATTAAGAGCCTTGAGTTCAAGAACTCCGTGACACTCCCCTCAAATCTGCAAAATCATCATAAACCTTAACATCGAAATATGCAACTGTTTGGAAATTATAAAATAAAAACAAGTTTTCAATCACCTAACCTGAATTGGCTTTCAACATATACATGTGAATATATACATGTGAAAGCTATCAACAGTTATATTCTCCTACTCTTTTCTTCATTCATATAATTCAAACGGATATGCAATTGAAGGTGGAAGAGACTTGATGATACTTGTTTTCAAATCAAGTATTTAGAAACAGTTTTGAAATCAACTGTAGCATCCTCTAAATGATTGTATATTTCTGAAATAGTGGCACATTTTGTGCTTAGCTATGCCATGAATTATATGTTTGAGGCAGTTGAAATTTACAATTCATATGATAAAATCTGTGCAAATCTCCATTTATATAACTTATTGGAGTTTCAAGTCATTGCTTGTATAAGCACAAAGACAGATAAACATATTCTTTCTGTCGATAGAATTCATGAACATATTCTTTCTGTCGATAGAATTCATTCAGAATTTGGCGAATATCAGTAGTTTTAATGTAAAGAATATGGTATAAATTTGTGGTAGAGATTTCATCTTCTCCACAAATTTCATCATAGGTAGATAGACATATTCCAGAAACAGTTTATTTTGATTCAGAAAGGTATGCAACATGAAATTCATAAATTCGAAATTCATATTCATATCGGCATGTCCTCTGAAATTGTCTTCGGCGACATTTGGATTGTAACGGACACTCGTGCCTCGATACACCTTCCTCATTTGACGAAAGTGGAGAACAAGATCAGCATGAATATCTTAGACCTTATTGCCCGACCCTTCGCTGAACACTCCATACACTTTCAGTTCACATGTTGGTTTAAATGGCAATGAGACAGCGGATAATTCAGCTAAGACTATCAGCTATTGAAATCTCCTCTATCAAACAGGTGGAATGAACATGAAGATTCGTCAAAATCTCGTGTTGGGTTTTTTTTTCTTTTTTTGCCGATTACAATACTTTCTCTTTATAAGCTTCGCATGCGAGAAAGTAACCAGCGGAAGTGGTCTCTCCAAAGCTTTCTCGCATACTCTCTAATTAAGTTGCTTTTTAGGTGTGATTTTACAGAACACCGATTGAAACTAAAATCTGACGCAAAATTACAATTGCAATCAAAAATCGCATACCAAATTTGTTAAATTAAAATCACTGCGTTTTGGAATTCTTGCCTTTATTTCTGAAAGTATAGACTGACAAACTTTCAACTCCTCGTCGTATTTGGCTCAAAATTATAAATTTGTCTATATTATAAATGTTAAATCCATGTGCAGAATTTTATCCATCTAGCTTTCTTGGGTTTGCAGTTATCGTGTTAACTTATGTTCGAACAGCCGGCAGACGGACGTCTTCTGAATAGATTTTCTTCAAAAATTGAAACAAAATCTACAAATTTGGTATAAAGACCAAATACCACATTTCATCCGTCTAGAATAAAGCGTTTTTGAGTTATTTTTGTTAAGAGAGATAGACATTTTTTTACAAATATATTTATTTGAATGAATGGCAGTCTAAAACAGAAAGATTCATCAAAATTTCGAGTTGGGGTTTTTTGAAGATCATGAAAACCCAGATCAGAAAGGGGAGTGAAAGTAATACGTTTGATATGAATTCTTCCTTTACTTTGCTTATCGAATGATATCTTGGATAATTTTGGAGATTTATTTCCAACGAGCTTAATCTATAATTATAAAGCAGAGTATTTTGCTCTATTGGCTATAATTTTTTTCCATACGAAATTAACTTCTTCTGAAGAGAGGGTGTGGCAGAATTATCTTTGTTCGGTGTGACACTGTCCCAAGTGTTTCCGCGAACGAGATCATGATTGATGATACCGTGATCTTTTGATCTTCTAGTTAGAGAACACAAAACATGTATAAATCTAAAATGAGGTATTTGGTTTCGAAAGAAGTTTTCGTGAGCTTTTTATAGAATGTTTGTGAAGGAATTTTTTTTGCATTTAGAGCGAATCTTCTTTTTTCCCTTGGAAAATTAAGATTAACTGCAAGAAATATCTATGTTAACGTTAAAATATGATTTTTTTAAATTCATAGTCATAATGTTATTTCCTGCATAAAAGTATTTTAAAAAATAACTGATACACTTTAACATCTTTATAACATTAAAAAATACATATTTCGTCCAAGTATAATTTAATTATAGAATTTAAAAAAATATATATCTTTTTGCACTTTTTTTACATGGTTCCGCGATACATTTATTTAAAAATGAAAGAATAATTATTTTAATCTTTGTTTTAAATCAAAACAATGGACTCATCTTTAATCAGGTTGAATGCGTAAAATGTTTAGAAATCCGGCTGTAATTATACACGATTCATTAAATCTATATACTTATAATAAAGCTCAATGTGTGTGTGTGTGTGTGTTGGCGCTCTACAGGCCAGACCATTCAACCTACAGCTACCACATTTGGCACGTGTATACCTTGGAGGCCGGGAATGTGCACCTGGGGGTTATTTTTTCGAATTTTTAATTAGAATTTTATTTATTTAAAAATGAAGCGAAATTTTGGCGTGTTTCTACTATAAATTCCGAAAATATTACCGCACAAAAAAAGATTTTTACATGAACTTAAAGATCAAAAACTTATCTTTTAAATAATACCAATGTTTTAACCTTAAAATTAAATTTCTATTTTTAATGAATTTTTAAATAAATATTTTAATTATATTTTTCAACAATTTTTTTCGTACAAAACAAAAATAAAATTTAAGCTGCACGAGCACGTTTTGCATTCATGGGAAAAAAATTATCTTTTTTCAAAGTGTTGCCATCACATTGATTAAAGCTCCAATTAAAAATAAATTAAATCTTTTTGGAAATGAAATCTGCAAAAATATAATTTTCGGCACGTGTCTGTAGGAAAGGAAACATATATGAAATATTATTTTTTCTAAAAAATAAATTCAAGAAAATTTATTTTATGATCTTTTACACTCTCTATATTATTAATCCAATAAATCAGTTTTATTTTAAGGCAAGTTTTGTTTAATATGAACAGGATATCCTTTCAAATCAGGGCCACACAGCTAATTTGTAAACCTTTAGTAAGATACAGATTTGCTAAAATGGTTTAAATGGAAAATGATTATATTTCATGTAACTTGATTCAATAAATGCTCTAATAAATAACGAATTTTTGATTTTACATAAAGCTTCTGCTGTGAAAATCACGAATAACAAAATGTTCTTGAAACACTAATATTTTAAATGAAAAGAGTTCATTTCCAATCAACTAAATCAATCACTTAAACTGACTGATTTATGAAAATTCGAATATCACTATTCAATAAAAAAAGGATAATTTTAGATTTTCCATCGATCGTTTGAAAGAAAATACGCCAATCAGCGCGCAGGTTTCTCAAGATTAATTGGCCTCTAATTATGAAAATGTTGAGTTTTTCTATATTTTTAACATTCAAAACTTCATAAATAAGTCTTAGTTGATCGTGGAAAATAGAAACATTTATTCCTTTATTTAAAAATTGGTTTGTCCAGAATATTTTTACTTTACTGCATTAAATTTAGAATTCATAATTTGTGAAATATATTTATAGGCCGGAACAAAATATTATTGTTGATTTCATTTCAATCCTTTTGAAAGCAAAACTAAAAATTGAATTTTATGCTGAATCTGAGAAATGTTTGTTGAATTACTCTTTGAGATATTACATAAATTATGAAAAATATTTTGTAGTTCACATAAGACTTAAACACCGAGCGATTCTGTTTGCAATACTCATATTCAATAATAATAATAATAATAAATAACAATAAAGATGATAAATAATATAAAAAAATCTTTATATTAATTGCAATTTCATCATTTCCACTTTAAATTAAAGTTGAAGTTTTACCAGAAATGATAACAAATTAGCAAAATATATATGGTAAATTGAACGAAACGATCTAAACAACAGCATAAGTTTGGTACGACTATCAAAATTTGAAGATTAAAAATGTTTTGTTTGGGAATCTATTAAGAGACCAGTTACTTAAAATATTTAATTAAAAATTGTAGCGAGCAGTAATACTGGCGAACCGACTGGTCGCCAAAGGCGGCTAGTTCTTAATAAAACAGCACCATTAGCAGAAATTTACGTGTGTAAATAATAGAGAGAAATGGTTCATTAACTGAAAAGGTCATTTTGTCCTTCTCTTAGTCTATAAACTAGAGAATTCTAAAATGCAATGAACTCGATAGATGAAATTTGTTGTGTACCTTTACAAAG
>JAPMOR010061852.1:186630-214809 GCA_026543865.1 Argiope aurantia | reverse complement strand
GATTTGGATTCCATTTGAAGTTATCTCTTCAAAGAAATACGGTCCAAATGAAGCTGTTAAACCACATCAAACTGCCACTTTTAAGGGTTCAGGATTTCCTCTGCCCAAATTCGACAGTTGTGGGTGTTAACTTACCCATTGAGGCAAAAGTGGGCCTTATCACTCCACAGAATGTTCCATGGCCAAATTGTATCAACCACCATTCGAGCAAGGAACTGAAGAGCAAAAGTTTTACGTGCCTCTAAGTCCCCTTCCTGCAACAGATGCACAGACTTGATTTTGTATGCAAAATCTGCTGTACACTTTTTCGTACAGTTGAATACGACATATCCAGAACACGGGGAAAACTGGCAAACTCACGCTATTATGCGGCGAATGACTGCTGGCTTCAACGGGAGAGGTCGCAACACTTTCGACGCTGGAAGACGGTATTTGGTTCGTCATCTACCTGGAAGAATGCCAAGTTGCCCAGTTTTTTTCAAATTTCTGCATCATCTTGTGTAGGACATCTGGAGACATTGGACCTCTTCATATCTGCTTCATACGACGAAATTCCTTTACTGCTGCAACGGAGTTTTGTTTGATCTGGTAGAACAATTTCATCCGGAAGCGCTTTTTCATGCAACGTAGGCATGATGAACAGAAAAGAAAGTGATGTCGTGCAGAGTCCACCTTTTTTTATCCAAAGAAAAATGGTTATAGACATGCACTGTAACGCAAATTATGTTTCACATTTTCAATATATGTAAATAAATGCCATTTGTGTATCATCTATTGGTAAATTTTTGTACTAAAAATTTTTTTAAGTAATAAATGTAAAGCGCATCATCTGAATAATCCGTAGTTCAAATTTTATTTTATTTGGACCAATAGAACGCATTTTAGAGCCCTTTGAAGCGTGTAACTTATTTCTTGCTAACCCTGTACTTGTCCCGACAGGACAACATGCCACTGTATTGTATTTTTTTTTCTTACAAATCAGGCGTTTGTGGAAATTGATGAATTTTCTTGGTGTGAAAAAGTTGACCATTTATCATAGATTAATTTTAGATTAATTTTTTTCTCTTTGTTCTTTCTGATGCGAGGTTGTGTTTTTTTTTCCCATCTTATTTGCCATTTTTTTATCTATAACTTTTCAAATTTAGTTATGTTGAACTTTTTTTTAAATTTTACCATGTTTCTTTGTGTAAATATCCATCATTTTAATACGATATGCAGTGAAAAATAAAAATTCAAGGATGCGAAAACGGCAATTTAAAGTCAAGCACGGAATGCCTGAATCTATCTTATGAAATTGTGACGAACATAAATCAGTCCCTTTCTACACATGCGCTTCCTACTGGCACTCTTATAATTGGTCGAGTGTAAACACAGCATTAATATGGAACTGCACGAAAAAGGACTTTAGTCATCTGAACCTAATTTTTCATATTAATTTGAAATGCTTATTCCATTGATTTCGGTGGAGGCTTACCTTTCTTCCAAATAGTTTAGGAATGTCAAATAATTAACCTTAAAATTCATTTTGTGTTACATTCATGCTCATATACAAGTATGAAACATAGTTTAATCAGTAATTTCGTCATTGAAAGCTCTTTTTATTTAGATGCTAGCAGTTTACAAGTACCAAAAAGGCATTAGCTAATGTGAAAACACAAAGTTCATTTGAAAATCTGAGGACGACTTGTGAACTTTTAAAAAAGAAGCTCATTTTCTAATTTATCATTTTTACTACAGAATAAATCTTAAATATAGATCGAACTGCTCTGTTCAGCTAATTTCTAATGTATATATGTAATAAAATTTAGAAGAAAATTGGAAGCACCAATCTTACAACCGTAGGTGAACGATATTTTTTTAATGAAAAAAAATTGATATTTTCAGAATAAGGGAAAATTAATTTATCCCGAATGCGGTTCTTTTTTTCAAAACTAAAATGTTTAAAACACTGGAAGTGACCTGATAAAAAAATTAATAAATTGCTGAATTCCGTTTAAGTTAAAAGTGATGCAATATTGTACATTTATTCTTATTTTAAAAATTAACATTATATTTTTCAGCAAATATTGAAATCAGTTTTCAATGATAATTTTTCTGGGGCATTTTTTCCTTTCATATGTTATTACCACACAAATTGAGAACTAACTTCATGAAGATTCAGTTTTCTCACACAGCCACGTAGTCATTCAAAAAATTATTTATTTATTTTTATCTATTTATAAACAGCAAGTAATGTTAATATAAATATACCTTTAATTCGTTATTCCAGAGAAATAACATATCAGCAGTTATTCCTTGAACTTAAATGAACATAAATCCTTGAATTCTCAGTCCAATTGGTATTTTATAGTCCATCGAAGAAAAATTTTACTATGCAGAAATGTCCCAAGGAAAAGAATCATTTTTTTAAACATCCATAGGGGGAGGGAGAGATCTCTGGCAAGAAACATTTCATAAATCTCCAGCAATCCTTCAGTGAATCTTCCTGGAGATTTCATGACTGCAACCTATGAGCCTGATTCTTCGCTCTTTGTGCGGATGCAGTAGCGTGACTAAAAGGTGTTTGAGAGCCCTTTCGCGGTTTCTTGAGAGCCCCATTTGCATACGAAGTGTTCCGTAATGCTTTAAATACCCATAAACAAAGATGTGTGGTTTCCATTCTTGGATCACTGTTTTGCCTCCAGTTTATGGTTCTTCTGTTGCATGCGAGAATTGAAGGCCGCCGAAGTTCTTTCCCCCGCAATTATTTCTTGAAATAAGATGAAGGGGTTACGGTTGTGATTTATTCGACGATAAAATATTCTTTCTGAAGATTGTAGTGGGGTTTATTAATCTTCTATTCAAGGATTGTGAAGGCTTTCTGCAGAAGAATTTGTCCATAATTTGGTTTACAAATATTTATTAAATTAAGATACAAATTGATAATTAAAGGGCTTCATCTTTGAAGCTTCTCATGTAAAAATAAGTTTTATTTGGAAGAATGGTTGTTAAATATATATTCTTATTCAAAGAATGCAAAGAAAAAAATCCTCAATATTTTTTTAAATTCTTTAATCCGTATTAAAATCCTGAAAATATCTTATCGTGTTTCGAATAAAATCAAAATGAATCCATTTATTTCAACTTTGATTGATTTAGTAGAATTATTTCAAAATGAAAGATTGTTTTTTTTTCAGCAACAAGTTGGTCGATTAATCTTATTTTTAGGATTAAAAAGACTTGTTATAAAATAATTCGCTCATTACTTTGCACAACAGCTCATATCATACTCTTGGAAAGCACCGTTTCTTTAGGAAAAGTTTAGATTAACTTGGACATCAATCATTTTCTTAAATTAGAAAAATATGGAAATGAAATATAGATATAAAATATACTGTTAAAAATAAATAAAAATGAAATAAATAAAAGCATTTAAAATTTTTGCTGATATTTTTTTTTAGTTTCACATTTTTAATGTTTACAATGATATACAGTGAAGCTTGGCTTCCAGGAACTTTTTACAATTGATTATACTCAGATAAAAATAATTAAATTTTATTTCACATTTTCATTAAAGGTCTGAATTTAAAGATTAGGAGTTTTCAAAATTTCCCATGAATAAATTTTATTTAAAAATATGTTACTAAACGAAAATAATCTCTTTTTTTTGTCATGTTTTATTTAAATATTTGCTTTAAAATAACTGCAACATTGGAATGCAAATAACTAAGATCATTTTTCATTATAAATTTGAAGGCAAGCCTTAAAATTCGCTTATATTTAAAGATTGATATTTTAATCCAAAAATTAATAAAATGTGTCCCCCCCCCCTTTTTATATCCAGCAAGTTATTTTTGTCTATTTGAGGTATTCCTTTCTGCCTTTTATTTTTCACCGCCTTTTTATAACCACATAAACTGAGTATCACTGCTTAATTGTTTCTTCCAAAAAATTAAATTTTAACCTGTTAACATTTTGTAACATTTTGCATTCACTTACTTTCGATTTTTTTTTAATCAAAATTCAGTTAACTATAAACCACTGTAGCTTAATAAATTAACTTTAAAAATATTAAACTACATTAATAAAGTATTTAATATCCCTAATTCGAATTTATTTATTCGAAGAAAAAGAATCTTTTCATTCAAGTTTGCGAACCAGCTCTTACACGCTCAACTAAGAGAGCATAAAGTACTCCTCTTTCAGAGTCGTGATTTAATTCTTTACTTTATTTAAAAAGATAATTTTCTTCTCGGAACTTATTTCCTTCCTTTTCAGAGCTATTTAATAAGATGCTAAATAATTCATATAATCCTAGAAATCGCGTGCAATTCAGTCCAAAGGCATCTTAAAAGAGCAGTGTCATTAATGGACTGATTTTCCTTGGAAAGAGTTCAAATTTCAAGAGAACCAGTCTATTTTTTTCTGTCCTCTTTGATTGCTCGAGGCTCTTCTTAGGGATTTATTAAAGTAGTTTCACGCGTTTTATAACAACCCAATAGTTAGCCATCAAACTTAATTGCCTCGAATGGAACTACACTGCTAATCGCACTGAGAACTATTAGCAAGACATATCAGGTTAATCTAATGGGCTATCTATCAAATGAAAGCCAATTACTACTATCGGCCACTTAGTTAAATTAATGTTATGCTGTTTATGTTTCCAAGGTAACCACTAATCTATGCGTGTTGATGTTGATATGGGTACTTAAACTAATACATGACGATCCCAGACGGTAAAATTATTGTCTTTTTAAATCCTCATGTTTGAGTGTAGCATCTTTTAAACTGCGTAGAGTCATTTAAAAAAAGCAATACAATGGTAATTTCTGGTTATCAATTGTTTAGAATTAAAGATTTCTATAATAATGCATATATAAAAAAAATTAAGAGTTTGAATTTTAAAAATTAGATGCATGCACATCTGTGCTCTCTCGTTAAATGGCAAAGATAAAAGATAGTTGAGTAGTTTCTTGAATAAAATATTAATAAGGACATTGAATTCAAATATTACAGTTAGATTTCATTTTATACACACTGGACAAAAATTATTAATGTACAAATATATTCAAAAGCAATCGAACACAATTTGAATATTTGTATTTGTTTTATCATTTGTTTTCGTAACATAATGTGGAGTATATAAATTTTAATTTGAATAATTAATTTAAAATCATAATCTTACTTGTTATATTACATTAAGAATATATATAATATGAAAGATTAAATTATTATTTAATACAATAAACTGTTATGTATCAATTATTTTGAAAGTCCCAAAATACTAACTGGCATGTCCGGCATTGGATTAAAATAATTTCATGTATAATATTTTAAAGTAGAAATTTGTATAAAATAATGTGTACGAAACCTCCTTCAAGACAAATGTATTAAAAGAAAAAGAAAAAAAGTGGTAGAGAAGTATAAAGTTTTAATAAAATCCAAAGAGTACCTATAAATTTTCTTATTTCAAAATCATCTGCGTTAAATTTTTGAAGGAATTAATAACAATTGTAAGAAATATTGGCCAAAAATAAAATTGGTATTGGTGTAAAAATAAATATTTTCTTTCGAAATTTCGGTGAAAAGGAGGGAAATATTGACTAATTTTCCATAATGTAACGCAGCAGCTGTCATCGAACATCCGCCTCATTTGCTACCGAAAGCTTTATTTTTCGTTCTTCCTTTGAGTGATTGACTTGGTTTATTTGTAGATGTTATAAAATCAATACTTTAAAGCATCTGAAAACCAATACTTTTAAAACGGAACAATAATTTTAAAAAAACGCGATACAGTAGTTTAAACTAAACAAATACATTAAAATTTTTTAATGAAAATTAATTGCAATTGAAAGAAATATTGTGCAGAAATGAAATTAATGCTATTGAAATAGTAAAATTTTGATGTTAAGGTAGTTAAGAAATATTTCTTCTGAAATAATTTCCTCTTAAATCACTGGGGGGATTGTGATTAATTTCATATTAATTAAATATTTAATTAATTTTTGAACTTTTAATAATATTTTATCTCTCGATTTAATTACTTAAAATTTGGATGAATTCAGCCTAGTTGCTTAGGAGTAGACCATACATACATACATTGCTCCAATGAGTGTCAATTTAATGTATGCGTAGATGTATTAATGCGTAATGTATTAATACGAGTTATCATTAAAAACGTGAATTATTATTAAATAAGTGACACTTCGAAATAATAGATAGGAAAATTTAACATTTTCTGTGAAGATAGAGTAAAAACTGGTATATCGCAGCAGTTGATCTAGTGTCTATCAAACTCAGGGTAAGAATTTCTCTAATGAAAGAATTCTAAATAATAATGACCATACAGTAGCACCTAAGATGTACATTAGACCACGTGACCATTAATGACATTAATCGCATATGTTTCTGTTATAAAACAGGTATACCATGATATTTATTCATATATTTAATACTAGCTGCCTTTGGCGACCAGCCGGTTCGCCAGTATTACCGCTCGCTACAATTTTCAATTAAATATTTTAAGTAACTGGTCTCTTAATAGATTCTCAAACAAAACATTTCTAATCTTCCAATTTTGATAATCATACCAAACCTATATTGTTGTTTAGATCGTTTCGTTCAATTTACTATAAATATTTTGCTAATTTGTTGTCCTTTCCGGTAAAACCAACTTTAATTTAAAGTGGAAATGATGAAATTGCAATTAATGTAAAGATATTTTTTAATAAAACCAAGCGTTTTATTTTTTTTATCATCTTTATTGTTTTATTTATTTATTATTATTATTATTGAATATGAGTATTGCAAACAGGATCGCTCGGTATTTACGTCTTATGTGAACTACAAAATATTTTTCATAATTTATGCAATATGTTAAACAATAATTGAACAAAAATTTCAGCATAAAATATATTCAGATTCAGCATAAAATTCAGTTTGTAGTTTTGCTTTCAAAAGAATTGAAATGAAATCAATAACAATATTTTGTTCCTGCCTATAAATATATTTTAAAAATTATGAAGTATAAATTTAATGCAGTAAGGTATCATATTCTGAGAAATATTCTGGACACACCAAATTTTAAATAAAGGAATGAATTTTCTATTTTCCACGATCAACTAAGACTGATTTATAAAGTTTTGAATGTTAAAAATTTAGAAAAACTCAACATTTTCATAATTTTAGGCCAATTAATCTTGAGAAATCCGCGCGTTGATTGGCGTATTTTCTTTGAAACGATCGATGGAAAATCTAAAATTATCCTTTTTTTATTGAATAGTGATATTCAAATTTTCATAAATAAGTCAGTTTAAGTGATTGATTTAGTTGATTGGAAATTAACTCTTTTTATTTAAAATATTAGTGTTTCAAGAACATTTTGTTAATCGTGATTTCCACAGCAGAAGCTTTATGTAAAATCAAAAATTCGTTATTTATTAGAGCATTTATTGAATCAAGTTACATAAAATATAATCATTTTCCATTTAGACCATTTTAGCAGATCTGTGTCTTACTAAAGGTTCACAAATTAGCTGTGTGGTCCTGATTTGAATGGATATCCTGTTCATATTAAACAAAACTTGCCTTAAAATAAAACTGATTTATTGGATTAATAATATAGAGAGTGTAAAAGATCATAAAATATGTTTTCTTGAATTTATTTTTTAGAAAAAATAATATTTCATATTTGTTTCATTTCCTACAGACACGTGCCGAAAATTATATTTTTGCAGATTTCATTTCCAAAACGATTTAATTTATTTTTAATTGGAGCTTTAATCAATGTGATGGCAACACTTTGAAAAAAACCCATGAATGCGAAACGTGCTCGTGCAGCTTAAATTTTATTTTTATTTTGTACGAAAAAAATTGTTGAAAAATATAGTTAAAATATTTATTTAAAAATTCATTAAAAATAGAAATTTAATTTTAAGGTTAAAACATTGGTATCATTTAAAAGATAAATTTTTGATCTTTAACTTCATGTAAAAATCTTTTTTGTGCGGTAATATTTTCGAAAGTTATAGCAGAAACACGCCAAAATTTCGCTTAATTTTTAAATAAATAAAATTCTAATTCAAAATTCGAAAAAATAACCCCCAGGTGCACATTCCCGGCCTTCAAGGAATACACGGGCCAAATTTGGTAGCTGTAGGTCAAACGGTCTGGCCTGTAGAGCGCCAACACACACACACACACACACATTGAGCTTTATTATAAGTATAGATGATAGTTTCAAGACACAATCGAAAGAAAACATAATACAGGAAACATATAGCTTTTTCTTAAAACCGAAAAAGCTCAGATTTTTTGTTTCCTGATATATGAGAAATTCTAGAAATTTTTCAATGGTTCCGAAATTTTTCAAACCATTGATATTTTTTATTCTTTTTCCTTATCGTCTTGAAGAATTCATTCCTTTATTGAAATGCGGAAATATAAGCTTGCAGTGTTTGTTACTGTACATTTTACAATGGTTCATGTTTAATCCATGAATCAATTTCGGAAAGAACATTTTGAATTAAATTTCATTAAATTTTAAAATAAAAGGTGCAAACACGAATATTAATTTTTTTTTTATTTATCTCTCTGAACCAGTAAAGGTTTTAAATGCTTCATAACAAAATAAGTCGTAAAGGTCCCCGCCAAACTTTTTCGGTAATATCAAAAAATATTATTCCCATCTCTCTGAGACAAAAAACTGTAAATAAATGAAACAAAAGTGTGAAATTTGATTAATTCTTTGATTTTTCGAATTTGTATTTCCAAAGTTTTTCAAATGAGCTTTTTGTGCTTCGTTGTACAGCAAAGAAAATCGAGTATGCATTTTGGACGCCTTCATATTCTGATTGAAACTGAAATTGGATAAATAACTGAAATTTAGTTCTAAGATAGCATACAACATTTCATTTACATAAGTTACCGCATTTTGGAGTTGCCGCATCCAGAAAATACACAGATTTACAGAAAGTCAACCAGTCCTTTGATGAATTTTGTTCGAAATTTGACACTGATGTAATCCTTGACACTGTTCCAAATTTTATTTCTATAGCTTTTTACATTTTTCAGATATCGAGTCCATTTCTGTACAAATAGACTAACGAACTTCCTGAGAATGAGTTTCCTACAAAAATTTGTGAATTTGATATTATTTTGTTGCATTTCAAATTTGTCTAAATCTGAAAATTGCCTGTCTAACTTCAAGTTTTTTTAGTTATCTTATTCCCAGGCAGACTGAATTCCCAAACCTCGAACTCGAGATTTCGTACAATCTCTACATTTCAGATATCCCTGAATCCGAAAAAAAAAAAGAAATTCATTTTGGAGTCCAGAAATCTGAAACGTAGAGATTGCACAAAATCCGAAACTCCAATTTTTTTTGACGATTACAATAATTTCTCTTAATGTCCTTTCATAACAAGAATGTGAACAGTAATGTGAAGACCATTTAGTTTGGCTGGAAATTAAAAATATCCTGTTCCTGATTCAATTAAATCCTTTTTACTGCCAACCGGCTTTATGCAGTATGTGGGGGTTTTGCCGGTATCAAATTAAACTGAAAGTATCAAAACACATTACTTTATTCTTCTCAAACACAACTTACTATTTACAGCTGTTGCCAACTGCGCTACAGAAATATTTGATATAATCTTGTTTCCAATACAGTATTTCATATTCCGCTTTATAAACAAACATTGAAATTTTAAAAGATAATGGCAGCATTAGTTTGAATGCAAACTAAGATGAGTAAAATACATTACAAATCCGATTATCAATTGTGTAAATAAATGACTTATCCCTTACTTCACCATTCGTTACTTTTATCTTGATGCCCTCAGATTGCTGAAAGAATGCATGAGAAATTCAGCCTCGACTTTTCTCCCACGACCGAAATTACTAAGATGATCGTGGATAAGATGCTCTGCTCTTCAGATGTTCAAATATGTGAGTATTAGCCATCCAGAATGGTCTTGAACACTTATTATCATAACCCTTATGGGGAAAGAAATTTTTCAAGGCTCTGTGTCAAGTAATGTATCCATTTTTTATAGGTTATTTTGTCTAGAGCAAAATAGAAGGGAAAAAATCATTTATTATCACATTGTGCACTTGCTGCATAAGAATTTATTCAAGAAAGAATAAAACACATGAAGAAATGTTCAAAATATTTCCCCACGGCCTTTTCAGAATTTATTGCATCAAGTTTTTATCGCATTTGTAACTACGAAGTGAAGCAATCTTCCAACTCACGCGATATCAACTTTTAAAAAAATGAGGCTATTTGTGCTGTTATGTATTTTTTGATGTTTGCAAACAATATTATAATGTACTCAATTTTTAAGAATTGTTTGCAATCATTCATACTAAAAATCAAAAAATTAAACAAATAAAATTGGCACGTTTTTTCTTTAAATTGAAATATGATAACTTTCGCTTTTTCCTAAGAAAATAAAACTTTTATATTTCATTAAGAAATTACGTGAATGTTTACAATGCAATGAAGCTTTTTAAAACTTATTTTATTACGTATTTTTCTTTAAAATCTCTTATAAAATAAACTACGTCTGAATTTTTTGTATTGAAAAGAAACAGTTGAATTTATAATTCATTTTAGTATTTAGTATTAAGTATTATTATATGCCGGTAAACAACAGAAAAGAATTCATTTAAGGATGGTCATTAAATGAAGTAAGCCAAAACAAAAGAATTGAACCTTATAAAAGAAATTGAAAGTACGATCATGTCTTAACACTTTCAACGCTACCGACGAGATATCTCGTCTTTCAGATACTTCCAATTACAGGCTTCTGTGGTCTAAAATTTGCCTCTTACGCCAGTTTAGAAAGGTTGAACTTTCTAACACATATCTGAAGAATGCCTTTAAGACCTTTACCTGGCATAGGAGACAAATTTTATCCCACAGAAACCTGTAATTGGAAGTATCTGAAAGGCGAGATATCTCGTCGGTAGCGTTGAAAGTGTGAAAGATATGTTTAAAATTCAGATAAAATACAATCGATTATAATTACTATTATTTGTTCCACTTTTCTGATGTAAATAATGTGCTTTTTCAAAAAGACAAACTTTCTACATCTTTTTTTATCTTTTTAAAAGGAAAAAAATCATTTGTTTTTTAATTCATGAAAATATTCATAAAAATGGACATTTTTTATCAGATACTTATAAATAATTTCAATAAATACGAACTTGGAAAATAATTTTGTATAGAATGAAGAAACATGGTTAAAAAAAGTCACAAAAGATGGTAAACAATAATTAACCAGAACGAAGTTTATTTGAAAGAAAAACAGTTTTTTCAAAAAATTATTTAAAGCATATTTGAAATTCTATACATGGGGAAAGAGAGATCAATCGCTTGAAATAACGCATTACAATAGCTCTTTTTCTAAAAAGACATTAAAAAGGTAAATTATTATTGATTGTAAAAAAAAGGCAATCGTAAATTCGTTTGATCTGTTTTTGTGTTGTGTTCTCACTTTTTTCCCTTTCCTTTTCTTTTTTTTTATTTTTTTTCAATGTGTAGAATTTTCTTCAAGAAAAATGAGAGGATAGTTTTTAGAATGAAGAAAAAGAAAAATTTTATTGTTGAAAAAAAAAAGTTTATTGTTAATATCATCTCTTTATATGCGATTTTATTTTTATGTAATTAATTTTTTACATCACAACTTAAGGTTATTCAATATATATATATCGATTGTAATATATATTTTTGTATATTGAACCATATATATCAATATCAATATATATATATATATATATATATATATATTCATTACGATGCAAAAGCAAGATGAATCAAATGTAATAAATCTATATGAGGGAAGGCAAATAAACAATTATTAACACGACATTTTCAAACTGAGGTAATAATTTTTTTTATATAAATTATGGCTACTAATCCATTAAGCAACAAAATGAGTCCATTAATGCTAAAAGAGCAAATATGTTTTTAAATATCAAGTGTTCATATCAGAATGAATTCAACTATTCTTACTGGAATAAGCCTTCTAATTTGTTTTTCGTATCGGAACGCAAAGAATGCTTTTAGTGAGTATCTAATCTAATCAGTATAATAAACATCAACATTAGTCTGTCCGAATTTCGACACTCACTAAAATACACCGACTTGGTGAAACTGAGTTGCTGATAGATTGTTGAATTATCTTATCTTAGCTGGAACTACAATTCCTTTTAAAATGCGACAGTTTGCCTTTTGCGAAATCTATTCGTCTATGTTTAATCATAGGGAGTAGTCTTCTCAAAACTTTCTTGCATATTGTCTACTATAAGGTATAATTCACCACTTCCCTAAAAAAAATAGTGGTCCTTGGGTAAAACAGACAACCCTTGAATGGCATTGGCGTACTATAGTTGCGAAATATTAATCGTTGGCTCCAATTTAACACTTTCACCAAATCTATTTTGGATCTTTGGCGAGTTTTTTGGCGATTAAACCTTGGGATGCGATTCATGATATTCGAAAATAGAGTTCGAGTTTTAGATTCGCTTTTCCTACCAGTTTGAAGCCAAAATATGAGATAGAATTTAAATTTTTGTAGTAAAATCAAGTACCAAATTTCATATATTTAAATCATTGCATTTGGGAGTTTTTGCGCTCACATGCTTCTGAAAGTACAGACCGAGAGACGTTCAATCCTTCATTAGATTTGGCTCAAAATTTGATAGGTATCCACATTACAGATGTTAAATCTGAGAGCTGAGTTTTATCCATCTAGCTCTCATTCTTTTGTAGTTATCGCGTCAATTGACATTGGAATAGCCTGATAGACAGACTTTTTTTCAATAGATTTGGCTCGAAAATTGATAGAAATCTAAGAATTTGATGCAAAGACCGTGCATGAAATGTCATCCATTTGGCTCAAAGCGTTTTTAAGCCATTTCTGCCACAGACAGGAAGACTGGCACTTTTTAAAAATGGTTTTTCGAATTCAGGGTAATCTAAAACTTGGAAGTGAGTCAAATTTTTGAATTCGAATTTTTTGACGATTATAAAAAAATTTTCTATACTTTGTATACGATAAAGTAAAAATGGGAACATTTATTGACTATAAAAGGATGTTCTAAAATTCTGCAGAATTATATTTAAGTTTCCTAAATATAATTCTATAGAGTAAAATTTAAATTTTTTTAAATTCTTTCAACTTATGATACTTAATTACTTCAATACATTTTTAAGTATATCTTGTATAAACCATGTAAAATCAAACTAACATTTATTATAAATTCTGAATATATCGCGTCATTCATAAACCTACGAAATTTATCAAGTTTCCTAATAATTTGCTTCTTAATTAATTTTTATTCCGTTTAAATTACATCTTTTATTCCTTTATAACAAGAATATTTTAGAAATTTAGTCAATTTTATAAAAATAGTGAAATGAAATTGTTGCTCCGTGAGAGGGTCCAGAGATCCTAGATTATCTTTAAATTAAGCAATTTAATTTATTTGTCATCTTACTGTAAAAAAATTCACGAAAATTGCTCAGTGTTTATCATTTATAATTCACAATAATATATTCTAATTTTTAACTAAAGTGCCTTAAAAATTATAAACAAAAAACACTATGAAAACTCAAATAGTGATGCACTATCAAAAGTAAAATAAAATAAAAAAAACTGTGATATTAACCAAAAATTTAAAGCACCATTGCTATGAAATTTATTATCTTAAAAATCAGTAGAGTAAAAAATGAACGTTATCAACCGTCGTTTTATTATTTTTAAAACGCTGATCCTTTGACAGCAAACGCTAATACCAGAGAAGTCCCCACCTTTTCTCTTCAGAAGTGTAGCTTCTTACCTTCCCAACCTACACCAAATACTGGAATCTTCCATTACGTCCTTGTTCCAAAGAGTGTTTCATAGAACTGTCAGAGTGTGGCGCTAACATAGGCTTCAGAATGGGCCTGGACTCGACCACATCAACATGTCCTGAACTAGCTCCTGCCAGCTCGAAGGACCTACTTCTCACAGCATTTCGGTTCTCCAAGTCCGGTTTGTGGATAATCATTTCTTGGATGCAGTGAACTTCGGTTGTGTTTTCAATTTGTGTGTCACATGTGTGCCCTCTAAATATGGATATGCTACAACTTACGAGATGGCTAATCCACAGAACTAGCAAACCACCACCTGTGATATCGAACAGAAGAGCGAGTAGATATTTGGTCTTGGATAATTATAAAATTCAATGGATTGCTTTATGTGTTGTTATGTGTTTTAGGGAAATATATTGTGATGGTAAGCATGCATATATTTTCTATTATTGAGAGTTGTTATTGTTTTTTTGAGTTTGTAATTTTTGTTGACTCTATTTTCATGCGTTAAAAAGCGTTCTGAGTTTTCCAGAATAGAAAGAATCAACAATTTTGATTGTGTTTATTTTGTAAATAAACTTTTGAAGTAAATAACAAAAAATAAAGACTTTGTTTACATATTTTACCCGTTTTTATTTAAATGCTATAAGTAGAAGTTTATAATTTATTTTATCTTTTAATTTATCTTTTTTTTATCTACATAATTTTATGAATATATTTATTTGTATACTTATACTCAGTTGTTTCGTGTCCCTACACTTCGTTTGAACTGATGTGCTCATTGTTTCATTAAACAAATATTGGTTAAAAGCTAAGAAGATATTCAATTTATAACATAAATTTTCTGCATTTTTTATAAAGTTTTTTTTAAATATAACAGAATAAAAGTCTAAAGATTATTCTTAATATTAATTTATTAATCCCATATTCTTAAAATGAAAACTTAATAATAATAAACATTTAATAATAAAACAATTCATAATAAAACATTTTGTTTTTTATTATTAATTGTTATTAGGAATTATTAATTAGGAGGCTATCTTTGGGATTGATAGTTTTTCTTATTAAATCTACATTTCATTTATATAAAAAAAATGTATGGAACTCTGTTAATGAAAGACTTTGTGAACTGTTTGGAAAACAAAAATAGACTAATGTAAAAAATTTAAGAAACAGTATTGGCAATTATTATATAAAAACTATTTTATTTAGTTTTGAAACTAAATACAAAAAAATCTTTAAAAAAAGAAACCTACGTTTGTCTTCTATTTTTGTTATAAACTCACTATGCATTAGGTCTTAATTTTTATATCTCTCATGCTGTTTTTCCAGAAAAAGTTCGAATTCAACCATTTCATTTTCCAACCAGTGCAAAAGAAGGACATAAAGTTCAAGTGATGTGCAGTTTATTAGAAGGAGACACGCCAGTTCATTTCACATGGCAAAAGAATGAAGTATCTCTTACTTCTAGTAACAATGTGAATATTGTAACCCATCCTGATTTTTCGAGACTTATGATCAATGATGTGGATGTACAGAGCTCAGGAAACTATACGTGCATCGCTAAGAATAACCAAGGTCAAGATTCTTACACAGCCCATTTAGCTGTTAGAGGTAATCATTTAGATACCTTTCGTGTGTGTAGTAGTACGATGATTTTACAATCGATAAATTGCTTTGTATCAAGTATAAATTATATGTTAACTACATTTATGCATTCCAATTTCTGATGATAAATAATCCCATAAGCATAAAAATGATGCGATTATTATATTGTTTAATATTCTGAATACCGAACAATATAGCGAATATATTGCAATAATTTAGATGGCATCTTGTGCTAAAAGGGAAAATATAATTTCTGCACCTGATCTTCAGCCCGAAATAAAACTTAATCGTATAACGTTTTAAAATGGATAATAAAATTTAAAATTGCTCAAATTCTTACAATGCTGAGGATGATTTTAGATTGTATTATATGATTTACATTGCTGAATTTTCTAAATTAATTCGTCATCAGTATTAGTTCTTTATCAGTCACTGCCTAATAAAAATCTTTTTTAGAAATCCTATTTTAAGGACTAAGATTTCAAATATATGAAAGAAAACTTATTCGTTTCTGCCAAATTAAATTACCCTTTCTTTTGAAAAATTTCATAAATTTTAGAATTTTTCGGTATAATATTTTAAAAATTAGATGCCAAAAAAAATCAGGAAAACCTTTATGATTGATTTGAAATTCATGTCATTATTTTTAAACAAGCAATCTGGCTTATCTCATTTGTGATATATGTATTTTTGAAATTTTACTTCTGAAATTAAACTTTTTTGAAAAATATATATGCATGTGTAAATATTTTCCAAGCCGATAAGATATTCTTTTCTAAGATTAATCAGCAAAATTCGTAAAAACATTAAGCTCAAATATGTAAAAATTTTGATGAAAAAACTAGCAAATTCTATGTATTGATTCATTTTATCAACTGAAACAAAAGCAAACAACAAGCAGTAAGAAAAAGAGAAGCTTAATTTTTTTCGAAAACAAATCAAGTAAATGAGAGCTGAACTGAACACCACCGCACAGAATGTGACAATAGTAACAGGAAATTTTGCAAGTTTTTCCCAAACTGCGCGTTTCTAAAATCGTAACAAGTATCGGAAACCATTTCTGTGGTTTCTTATCACATGCCAGGAAGTTTCCTGCGTCAGTTTCTTCGCAACTCTATTCCCGGAAGATTTATTCATCTAGAAAAAATATCAAGAAATCTTCCATTTTTCGTTTTTTATGTGGGAAACAGACTGAAGTCTCTGTCGTAATTACTACTGCTAGTACACGATGAGATGACATTGTAAGATTTAGAGATGATTTGTCATCAATATATTTGCAGTATGACTCGATGACGAAACAGTTTGTTTTCTCGGGAAGTGAGACCTTGGCCTGTTTTTCTGATACTGATTTCCGTGAAAATAGGAAAGAGTTGCATATTTTTTTATTTTACATGCCTATTAATTCATTCTTCTATTAAATAAGATGTAGACAAGAATACAATTTTATTATTTTACAGAAATGTTATTTGAAATTCATTAAAAAAAATAATAAATGCAGTCTTATTATTTTTAAATATAATTAATACTTGTACCTAAGTAATTTGCTTATACGATATGACTATAATTATTGAAAAGCATTAATTTCATATCAATTGCAATTTCTATTTCATTACATTTTGAAGCTAGAGGGTTTTCAAATCCGAGCACTCCGGAAAGCAGCGAGAGTCACTTGTTAAAAGGAAAAGAACTTTGCATTTGAAATCATGAAAAATGTGCTCGATTTTGAAAATGTTCACATAAAAGAATATTCGGTAACCTCTCTCCCTCTTACTCCTTTATCCAAATATCCTTTGATCCAAATGTCCTAACATTATGTCCTAAAGTGAATTATTTGAAATGTAAATTCACGATTACAGATTTCTTCTAAAAACAAAAAAATAAGCTTTAAAAATATCGTCCAATTACTTTATCCCACTGAAAAATATTATTAAGACGCAGCAATTTTTTTGCGCATTTTCATTTGTTGGGTGGATGCTTTAGTTTAATTTTTTAAAATATACAATACTTTTCATTTTATTTGGCATAACGATCCGTAAGAATTATTTTATTTCATTTATATCTGACATTTTTTCTAATTTTCTATGCTTTCAAAAGAAAATGTTTTCTTTGGTATTGAGTAAGAAAGAAATTCAATAGTGATTCAATGCTCATGTGATTAGATAACTTCATTCTTGTTACATTGAATGTTCGCAGATTAACGAGTTATCAAATAGAGTGCTGTTTAACATTACACAGGCCTGATTGATATGTTTGCCAGACTAACATCCTGTTTTGAAATAACGTCAGGATTACTGAAGACGGACCTCGGGGACATTAGTCATTTGGAGGACACTACATATGGTCAACCATCATACATTTCAAAATCACGAATTCAATTAATGTCCGGAAGAGAAAAACGACAGTTAAGATTTAATTTATTTTATCGCCTTCCTCGTTTAATTTGAGTTTGAATAGTGAAATCATTGCCTTTCTATCTGCAAATTTACTATCTCCTTACTCTTGCCATCACATCGTCATGACACTGATTCTGAAGCGAGGGCTCGACTCTTTATGCAGACAGTTTGCGTAGAGATGACAAATGATGTCCCAAATGTGCTTTTACTATATTTTCCTTCTGGCTATATTCACTGATTTCTTGGTCAGAATTCTCAAAATAAGTCACATCTATTGTCTTCAAGGCGACTTCTAATAATGGTGTACGGGACTTATATAGTCTTATTACTTACTCCTATCTACTATTGGGTCTCTTCACATTCAGTGTGCAGTAAACGCCCTATTCCAGGAATACTGGAAGGAATTAAGTCTCAAATTCATATATGACTATAGTTTCCAATTCATACTTAGTCCTAGTTGCTGGCTTTGCCTAAAGCTTTGATCCAATACTAAAGTCCCATTTCTACTGTGACTTTCATTTTAAAAAATAAACATATCAAATTCTATTAAAAATCTCATCGACAGAATTTTAATTAAAAATAAGGAAAAAGAAAACCCTGCATTCTATTTCAGAAGCATAGATGCGCAAAATGCACTCAACCTAATTACCTGCAATGCCGTTAAATCAAATTTATCTCGTTCAAAGTGAGTCATCTCGAGAGCCTTTTATTGAAGCAATAGCGCAGATCGCTCCACTCTCATAACTCAAAGTCCAGAGAGGAAAAAAGCAATCATAGCTGTTTTATTGATACCACTTATCGACAACCACCGATGAACGGGGGGAGGGGGGTTGACTAGCCACACCCCACACACAGTGGTCAGCTCAAAGAGACAGAAGGTACCCGTGACCACACGCCATCTCTAGCTGACTCAGCTGCCTGATGTCATCGAGTGTGGCAGAAAAGGAGACTTCCAGGCGCCTGTCAGCTCAAAGGAGAAAGCAACACTACACGAAGCGGTATTTAATCTTCCATCGTATATTGACTGCACGAAAAGAAGACGTGACTAAGATGGAGTTGCTCGGGAGAGATTATTTGTCTTCGGCAAGAGTCTCAGGAACGAGGAATGTCGTGAAAAGAACGGGAATTGCAGATTATTGCTGAGTTATCTATCACGAATGTGCTACTTACCCTTTTATGTATTTTTCAAGCATATCTCTTTCCATAAAATGTAAAAAATATTCTTATGCTATTTAAAAAAAATTGAAGCACCTGAATTTGCATTTCTCGAATTCTAACAAAATAAAATTAAAAATGCGTATATATTACCAAAATGTTTTAAATTCAGACATTTCATGGAATGCCTAGACAAAATATGAAATATGTTAAATTATAAATTAAAATTCACTTCCCATTGACATTAAGCAATCAATCATTTTTTTTGGCTGATAAGGGAATACAAGTTTCATTAGAAGGATGCAGTCATAAATACGGCAAAAGATTTATTTACAGAGAGTGTGAAATATCTGTAGATAAAAAGTAAGTCTAAATGAGTATTTGAATTATATTTCATTGTCCTATCTATACAAAATCACTTAAAATTTCTTCACTTGTATTTGTGAGCTAGCTTTAGGCAGCTCATTAATATAGAGCATTAAAACAGTTTTTCAAAAAAAAATATGTAAATTGATATCAATTTTATCTTTCTGCATACTTTGCATGCATCATTTTATTTTCCATTTCCTATAAAAATTTAAGTAAAGTATGAAATGGTTGTTTAATTTAGAGCCGTGCCCTGCTTTGAATAATCATTGTTTAAAATATTTGGCATTGCCGAGTAAACATACAGAAGATGCACGTCAATCTGAAATGCGAAAAACAGGATGCTTCCAATCTCAGGTTTGAAAATATTATGCGTCTGTCATTACCCATTTTCTAATGAGCCAAATTACAAAAATAGGAAAGTAACAATTTTCTCAGAAATTGTAAAACCACTAAGAATTTTTAATGGTCATATAATTTTTGCTAAAAAAAATTATAATATAGTAGTTCCAATATTTGCCATATAGTTAGGGAGACATTTAAAAAATGAGAGAAGTAACCTCAATAAACAGTTGCAGAAAAGAATAATAAGGAAAAATACTTTAGCTAAATAAAATAAAATTTTTACGGCTCATGTTCTCCAAACTTTTGTGCAGCAGAAAGCAAAAATAATTGATTAAAAATGCATTTAACATCTCACAAAAAAAATTAATGAGAGAGCTATATTATTTTGAATTCATTTTTTTCAGTCTCGAAACTTGTATTTTTCGTTTTTCTTATCTCTTCACTTATAAGGCTGTCTCTTGGACAAAAGTTAGGACTTTTCCCCTTTACATTGAAAAAAACTTGAGGAAAAGGAGAATCTCAGAATGACGCTCACGGAGCAATGGCTTTGTGCATTAAAAAGAAGGAGAGAATAGATCAGATGCACTTTTTTTTATTGTTTTTTTTTCTCCTTTTAGTTACAAATTTCGTTTAATATTAAGAAAAGATTAAAAAATGAATGAAAATAATTAAATAAATAAGACTAATGATGTCAGAAGATAGATAAATAAGAAAAAAGAATAGGTTATTTAAAATTGTATATTTAAAAAAAAATATTTACTTGTTTAAAAAAAAAAACAATTCGGAATTTGCATTGTCATTTTTCAATTATTACATATAATTCTCAAATTTTATTAAAAATAATAATTATTTTTTATAAAATCAAAAATGTATGATGTTGTTTGTAGCTGATACGATTTGTTTCAGTAATCTAAAGTAGCAATTTTACAATCTTTTTTTATTTATTTATTTCGAGCAATTTTAAGTTAAGCTTCAAAAAGAAAGTTGCATTTTTATCAATTTGATAATATGGCAAATGTCAACAATAATATAAGTTTAATGAGGAAAAAAATAATAAAAACGTTTTTGATATACAGAAAAAAATGACAATGACTTCATTTCAAATTATATATATTAAAAAAAACATGCATATTAAAAACATTTCTTTCAAGCAACATTTTTCGTTTTTTTCCCCAAATTCTGTTCTATTCCTCAACTGTAATATGATTTTGATTCAATTATTATCCTTCCAGGTCCCCCCAAATGGTTAAAAGAACCCACGGACACTTCGACATCAGTCGGGGAATCTGTGACATTACCGTGTGCTACCTTCGGCTATCCTACTCCTGACGTCACCTGGAGGAAGGCCAACGGTGAGTAGCTTCGAGTGGTCACTCTCCACCTGACATCTCGCTCGCAGCTGGAGGAAAAAGAGCTTCGCTTTGTGCATTCGGTTGTTGGGTCCCTGTCTAACATTGGATGACGAAGAACGATAGCTTGTGTTCATATGGAATAAATAAATAAAGCATCCTGGAACAAAGAGGGCTTTGTACAACGGTTTTATATTTTAAGGCATATTATGATTGAATGAAATCAGCTGAAATGAGATCAACATATTTCTATATATAAATAGAGCTGGTGGCATAAATATTTTTTATTTTCGTGTAAATGTGGTAATCAGTGTTAATCAATATTAAAATTAGAAACTAATTTTCCACATCAATTTTAATGAGTCTTGACATCAATTTTAATGAAAGTTGCCGAATTTTTCTTCATTTCCATTTTATTTTTTTAAGCTATCCTCTAACCTGAAGTGCCTGAGTAGCTAGATTGCATTTAAACTAACATTTATAAAAGTTATAATTCGAGATAAAAATAATAAGTAGTTCATAAACATCTCAACATTTCTATGAGTTTTTGGTTGAATTGGTACGATATTTCAACAACAGGGGGCATTTAATTAAATAGAAGAGAAAACAACACAATTTAAGCATTAACTAATTAATATCAAAATTTATGTTGCTTAAATCTAGTTACCAAATTATTAAGGATGGAATTTTCTATCTTTTCTTTATTATTATTTTGATGTCGCTAATTAGTCTTTTATTTTTTATTTTATGTCCTTTTTACCCATGTTGACGATTGATTTAGCCCATGGTTAATGATTTTGATGTCACTAGTTAGTTAGTTTTTTTTCCTGCCATTTTTACCCATGATTGATATTTTCATGATTGGTGAAAATTTCAAATGTTAGAAACTACGCTTTGACGAGTATAGAAATAAAAATCTGTTTGAATTTTAAGAATTGTGGTTACTTTTCTTAAAATACTGCATACACATTGTTGGTACCGAATCTTCAAATCGTAGTGGACTTCAATAAGCGCCCGATCATATATATAACGCAACTAAATAAATATATATATATATACAATGTATAAAATAACATTGCAATTGTATTGCAATGTATCAATTAACACAATATCATAAACGCGATGTATAAAATAAAATTTACAACCACATGTAAAAACCTGAAAAAGGATACATTTTTAATGCAAGCATGTTTGCTCCTAGAAAAAGCGAATATTCAGATAATCAATATTTCAATCGAAATTGAAATAAGAATTTCATGTTAAGATGTAAATCTCACTCTATCAAAATTCCACTCATTTTAGAATTCAAAAAAAGTTTAAATTTCAATGAAAGGATGCATAAACTTATTTTTGGTTTTCAATAAGTTCTATTTTATATTGCGTGTCGAAAACTGAATGAAGTGAAATATAGTAGTTATTATTTTTTTTAACCTAAGAGATATATCATAGATTTTCGAAACTAGTTTAATGGTAGATGCGTTTCATTTTAAAACATTAGCTCACATAATCCTATTTTTTTCTACGATAATGAATTTTTCTTATGACCAGTTTTTGCTGTAAGTAATATATTTCCATATAGTACAGAAGTTAACATTTTCCATGAAACAAATGCAATAAAATCTGCGAGATTGGTGAAGACAGTCAGTATAATAAACGACAACTTCCTTTCATGTAACGATATGTATTTTAATTAAATTTGATTTGTATCATTTTATTATTTAAAAATCGATGATATTGTCAAATATCCTCACTGAATTTGTTTTGAAGAGTTCTTACAGAATATCGTACAAGACACGAATAAAATTCATTATTAATGACGGTTGGTAGGAGCTCATTTACAAGTGATGCTAAGATAAACAGTCTTCCACTTAAAAGCTTTGACATGTTAAAGCACAAGTAGATTCGCAGTTTCCTTAGAGACTATTTTTTTGCTTTTCATAGTACTTCAAAATGATAAGTGGTTTTATTTTTAACAAAAATCGTATGCATCGTTGCAAAATGTTGGAAAAAGAAGGAGATAAATAAATTTAAAAAAAAAGAACAGTATTGTAAAATAACGCTGATTCAACAAACTTTTTTTTATCCATTAAAATTTTTCCAAACTGTAGTCGCTAATACATAGTTTCAACAAGAATTTGAATGGCTAAAAAATAGCTATATTGATGGTATGACTGAAAGAAATGTACACTTTTCTAATCTGCGCAACCTAACGTTCATTTGGTCACATATGAGTATAAATTATATTTGAAGATTCATTTATTCCTGTTCTAATTTTATTTGAAAAGCAAGCATAGTCACATTGTATTATAATCATGATGCCTCTCGAAAACAAACTTTCTTTTGAAAGTTTCCAAGATTATGGAATTCTCAAGAAAGGCAACTGAGATTTCAAAGACAATTTTCATTTTGCAATTTATTCAATATTTGATTAATCAGTTGCAGGAATTCTTCTTCATATTATAAATAAATAAAAAAAAACTTCCAAGAAGTGCAGAACAAATAAAAAAAATTCTTAAAAGGCTAACAAATTATTAGGAGCATTAACACAGCCAGGTAAGCAAAGTGGGGAAATGGTTATTAGGCAATATTGGTGCCAGGTCAAAATTGTTGAAAATTTATTTTATTTTACTACACTAAATGTGATGATTTCGGCAAAATTAATTCCATCAAGGTCATCTACCATTGTTATAACACTTACTACAAGTAAAGTTTAATTTTAGAATTTTATTTAGGACAGACACATTTTGAATAATATTATTTTTTAAAAAAATTAAGCAAAGATTGTGAAATAAGAAAATAAAAACCTCCTAACTTGAATGATATCAACTCAACTTGTGTTCAAAGCAACGAAATTCTCCGTGTTTGGATGGACAAAAACAAATTTCATGGTAGTATATAATGGAAATAATTACTATTAAATCCATCAACATTTCATAAGAAATTCACTTCATTTAATATACCTAATGATTTTCCCTTTTATTGGTTATTTATACTTGGAAATAATTTCTGATCTTTTCTTCATACTTGTTTTTTTAATACAGCTTAATATAAAAATTTATTATTTTTTATTGTCGTTGAAAGATGTCCACTTCTATCTTATTTCGGTGTTTTTATTTCTTTTTACATAAATTAAAATCCGGGAATACTTTTCCAGATTCGTCCCCAGATCATTGGATGCATCTGGTCAACAGTCGGCACATACGATTGGAAAGCAACGGTTCCCTGACCATCATCAATGTGCAGAATGAAGATTCCGGACACTATCAGTGCCAAGTGAGCAATGGGATCGGGGAAGGTCTTAAAAAAACTGTTTCGCTCAGCATTAAAGGTAAGAGGATGATCGGTTTTGCTGTAAATCCAAAATTCCATACGTTTACTAGTTGATAAAAACCACAACAAAACCTCGTTGAAGCCGGAGTTAACTATGAATCTTCTATGGAAGAAAGACCAGGTTTCATTGATTGGTAGAGAAAGCATATGAATCGATATCTATTTTAAGTTCAGTTCAGTAAGTATATTAAAAAATATCTGTGCAAGGCATTACTTAAAATTGCGTTTGGTAATAAATCCGATGCATTTCATATTGCAAAAAAAGATTGATTCGAGTTGCCTTCTCCGATGATTGATTCATCAACGGAAGCTTCAATGATTTGTGACACTTTGAAGTCGTTGATCAACAACAGATTTCATTGATTCCCCGAAAAAGCTCCTGAATCGATTTGTAGGTCTATTTTAAGCTCAGTAGATATTTTCTGGTGCTCTCCCAGGGAAAGGCGTGCGCTCGAATTTTTAATCCTTTCCATCCTTTTGAACACGTATGCAATTTAAGAGCAAGCTCACAATGGCCTGTTCGGTGGGAAGATAGTTATCTTTTTTGTACTTGATTTATGACAGAGTAATTATGTGTCGTTTCCTTTTTCATGCACCGTTTTGATTTGCACTCTGTTTCTACGCGCGTCTTGGATGATATCTACTTATCTTTTTCTTCTTTTTTTCACTTCCATTCATCTTTTCGCGCTGTGCAGCAGTTTGTCACAGTGATGGGCCATGATGTGTGAAAACTGATTCCCGCCGTATCAGCTTACCATGACCTCTTGACTCCGCCACCACGTGTAAACAGTTTTCACTGCGTCTTGGACTCTCTTTTTTTTTTTTTTCAAATTTATTTTAATAGCATTGGAGTACATGGAAAACTATTTCTCTCTCCATAATTATTTCTTTAACAAATCAATGTGCTCTATTTTTGAGCGCACTGAATTGTTCAAGAAAGTAGAGAAACAACAGTCTTAAGTCTTTATATTTTATTTATTAGTTTTCTTGATAAATTTTGGGTGCCACTTTTTTGATTCAATTTTTTTTTTCTTTTTCGTTGCCACTCATTTAGCAAATCAACGTGTTCTACATCTACGCCAAGTCAAAAATGGCTGCATTTTTAAATTTTCACTGTTGATAATAAGCTATAATAAATTGTCGGTGATAAAAATTAAATTTCGATATTAATTTAAGCGCAATTTACATATTTTTTCCATTGTTTTGTCGATTTATATTAATTACCATACACGATTTGTTTGTAATTATTTGTTAAATATCTCATAATTTTTTTATTTGTGCATTTTTTTATTTATAAATTTTTTATTTATTTATTTATTTTTACTATATTTAATTAAATTTCTTGAATATTAACTCTCTTTGTAGGAATGATTAAATAAACCGGTTTCTCCTGAAAGGTTACCAAAAATATTTTCTACACCAAGAAATTTTATATTTTATTTTTAAATTTATAAACTGCCCAAATAGAATAAGTTCATATGATTGAACAAATATGATATTATTGAAACAAATAGTTCATTCAATTGAAGCATGTATTAATGAAGCTTCATGTATTTAATTATTTGTCTGTTATAAAGTAATCAGTTATTATCAAAACTTATTTAAACAAATAATAGAAAATAATAACAAGACAAAAAAAATTTATAATAGGAAAATGCATGTTTTGGATGGATTCACATCTTCTTCCATTCATCAGCTATTCTAAAGGGAAGTTTCTCTGCATTTAGGGATTTTTGCAGGGAATCGCACTTCTTTTTGTATGTAAGAAGAATGAGGGAATTTTCTCTAAAATGCTTTGCGGTGTTTGTTCTAAGAATTTTATTTTCAATTTTGAGATCTAGAATTACCAACCAACAGTTATTTTCAAATACTTAAAAAAATATATTTCATCATACTCATGTTTTACTTCCCCATACGTCACAGAAATGCTATTCTTTTTTAAATCCTTTTTTTACAACATATTTAAATACATATATTGCAGTGTTCTATTAAATATGAAGATTTATTATTCAGATTTTGAAATTCCAGAACAACGAAATTTCACTCAAATAAATTACTTTTTTTACGTTTTGTTAACCAGCATTTATAATTCTCAATGTTTTATTGTACTTCCATTGATTCTTATTTATGTTTCAGTAATTTATCTTCAAGTTGATGGAAGATATGTTCAAATAAATATATATACGATAATAAATTGTTAATAATTGTATTTCTGTATCTGTTAGATAACAAAATATTATGGATAAATAATTAATAGTTAACATTTTGTGCTTAAAACTTTTTATATAATTAAACTAATATCACTTGACAAATGTTAACTCATACTTGTTTTATAATATATATTTTTTATGATATGATTATGCTGAAACGTGTATTTTATGCACATTGAATGTATAACAATATTCCATTACTGATTTTTTGTGGAATGTGTTTTTTAGTCACTTATATTTAATTCTTATTTTTGACTTGTAATGAAATCTTATATACGTGGAAAATATCTAAACATGAAAATTACCATAAACATCTTTCACGTTTTGGCAAGTATTAAAATTTTTTAGAACAAGAAAACGTCATAAAAAATATTTTGTTTGTTTAATTTAGTATAACGTGGATCGAACGTAAGTGTAAATTTTCAAACCTATCCCAAAAATTGTGTTTCCCATTAGGTTATATAAATTTCAAAACATTTATATCAATTCATCATTTTATTTGTATTTTTTCAACTTATATGCATTTCTCTTAACACAATCCAACTGTTTTGTATTAACTCTCACCACAGTATTTAATTACCCGAACTAACGTGGGAAAAAATAAGCCAAAGATTCTACGTTTCTCTTTCGCGCGCAAAGGGATTTCCTCGACCCAAAGTAGGGATTTTCACGCACCTTCTCTGGCAGCCTGTTTCTAGCGAAAATACAGCAATCGACATGTAGAAGCCGGCCATGAAACTGACTCTCTCTCTCTACCAGCATCTTCTATAGATTTCTGACACAAGAGAATCGCATCGCAAATTCTACGCCAGTGTGACGTTGCATCACTACAATATATGAAAATGGAATTATCATTTTGGATCGGCGAATATCTGTGGGTTTAATCGCGCGAATTCGAAGAATACTCATTTGGATGCCGCAGGTCTCCTCTGTGTGAAATATATTATTGTGATAATTAGTGTAAAAGTGCGGTGATGTGGATTTATGCGTAATTTCCGAGTGCAAAAAGTGTCCAGCAACATCTTACCATGTTGATTTTGCTGTTCGTTTGTGTGCTATGGAGTACAACTGTCAGAAATGGAGTCGTCAATGCACAAGGTGAGAATCTATCCATCTTTCTTTTTATCTAATTAATTTGCATATTTATGTAGCTATTGTTGTTTATGACATATGTAGTATATGAATTTGTAGTGTAAATATGTTAATTTTACAAATCAATGACCCATTTATCTTTTAACTCTTTTGGAAATAACCAAGTTACTATCTTCTATTTTCTTCTAGATTAATATTATTTGTAAATACCAGAAATATTGATTGAAAAATATAATGTTATTAATCATCAGAATAATGTTATTAATGTTATTAATCATTATTAATCATCATCTTTCAATCTTTGTATCTCATTTTCATATGTGAGCGCATTTTATTGATTTCTAATTATAAATCATTGTTATTGATTTCCCAAATGTTTTAGTTTAAAGTGAACGGTTGTTATTGAAATACTCGGTTAATAGATTTGAAACGTTAAATAAGGATTGCTAAACGTAATTATAATACGAACTACAGCTAATGATAAAAAAAAA
>JAPMOR010061852.1:154391-186230 GCA_026543865.1 Argiope aurantia | reverse complement strand
CATACGAACCAATAGGCAGACTTTTTATTTGTCTGATTTCATCCAAAAAATAACTACCAATATAAAATTTTCGATCAAAGATCATGTACCAAATTTCATATGTGTAGCTCGTTTCTTTTATAAATTGTTGCATTCATTGGTAGATACGTGCATTTAAAAAATCATATGATTCTAAGAGTTTTAAATTATGAAGTAAAAAGGGATTAAAGTCTCGTGGTCATTTTTTAAAACCGCTTTTATACCTTTTCTTTCTATGCTTTAGTTAAGAGATAATAACAATTGGAGTATAATAGTCATTTTCAAAAGCCGATTCCGTCCCCACTTTTTTCTAATAATTGCTTATATTCATAAATCACAATCTTTATAGATAACAAACTCTATCTCCAATTTATCATAAATAATTCTATCTGTGAAAGTTTATGTTGTTCCGCAGTTATAAAATTCGCGTTAAATCCTCTTCTGAACTGAAAAAAATTAAAATCATTTTTTATAACTTGAGTAGAATGCAAGCGAAAGAAAACACTAATGATGTGTTTTATCTAACGTTTTATGTTTGATTTGCACAGATAAAAGATAATCTTATGATCGATTTATCGTATAAAGGTCAGAGCTCTTTGGCATTTCTGTTGATAAGGTTTCCTCTGTTCTAATTTGTATATAAGCACTCCAAATTCTATAGCATATTTGCAGATCTGCGTTAAAATATTGAATTCTCTAGAATAATTTCTTTTCTAGTAATATACATTTTACAAGACTGAATTTTAGGGTTCAAGAAACAACTATGCATATCATGCCTTCCTTAAAAATTGTTGAAATGATAATTATAGTAAAAGTTTAAATATATATATATATATATATATATATATATATATATATATCATACTGCAATAAAGATTTTAAATGGTCTTTTTGAGCTCAGTTCACATATCTAAAGTAACTGGTAGTGAAAAAATTTATTAAAATTTGGATTAATTTTAAACGGACGCAACTCGAGCATTCTATTTCAAATTTAGAATTATGATATAAATATTTTTTCCAGTTTCGTTGAGAAGAGCAAAATATGTTAGAAATTTCTTGAATAATTATTATTAATTACTTTATATTCCTGTGAAATCTATTATTAGAAATTTTAAGAAATAGAAATTGATTTGATACGATTTTATTTTTAATGCCTTTGACTCATAAATAATCATTTTTATGAGACTGAGTCGGATGGTTACTGCTTACGTAGTGTTATATTAAAATGCCTGAAGTAAATTTAACTTGTAAATTTATCTTTATTTACTGCATAGTTTTATTAACATATAACAGCTTTCTTGAAATTCAACATAATTACATAAGACAAAAATTTAAGCAATCCATTAGGTAAGTTATACCTCTTTTAAGTAATCGTAAAACAAATTGTTGATTTAGAGATTAAAAATTTTTTGATATTAATATACTTAATGCATGCAAATAAACACACGCACACATTTTTGGCTTATTTATTGATAGATTAATTGAAGAAAAACGTAAAATATTGATAATATAACCTCAAATATCATTATCATTAATTATTTCCTAAATCCATTGTTTCTTAGATTTTAAAGCACTATTAGCTACTGTTTCCCTCAAACTGAATTTCGGATGTTTGCATAGAAGCATCTTTTTTCCCGCTTCCATAAGCACTTAAATGGATTCATCCATTTTTGCTCTCGATCATGGAACTCAACACACACCTGCGCGGACGAAGAAAAGATACCGACTATTCAACATCTAACACAAATGGCGAAATAAAGGGAATGGCGAATGCAGCCATTCAACTAAGTTCTCAAACAATCCCATGTTCTTAGACTACTGCCACGCCCTTACCCACATCTTGCGGGTACCTGCCCGAACGAAGCGAAACACGTTCCTTTTCCACAAAGATCAGCTGTTCCCATCCAGTAACTGCGATTTTGCACTAAAACGGGGAGGGTTGCAGTTGGCCTCCCCTTTTCAGCGAGGGGAATTTCGCTTTGGAAGTCGGACCTTGTTGTAAGGCGAGGACTTCCTGGATTATGGATCATGTCATGGGGATCAGGGGTCGCATGCACAAGAACAGTTGTTATATTTCAGCTCACCACCTCCCTCTCTCGGTATGGTTTCATCATTCATTTGAAACTAATATTGTCTATTTTATAACATCCCACTGAGTAGATATCGATTTTGACATTCATTGCAGGTGTACGCTTATAATGTAAGTTTCTATCAGCCTTATTTACTGCGAAGAAAATGATAATTTAATTAGAAAGTAAATTAAATAACGGCATTAAAAAATTGCAAAGCATTCATTAAAAAAATAGATATTGCCTTGTTCGGTTTCAACTTATAATGAGAAAACTGATTTCATTAATGAATTCTGGAATAATAGATTCAATTGGTTGAGACTTGGCCTCGATAGGTTTTTACTTTCTCGTATTCGAAATATTGACAAAAAAATATTGCTATCGACAAAAAATTCTAAATCACGAGTTTAACGAATCTCTATGTTTAAGATCTCGCTAAGTTCGAAAACGCTTTGAGCTAGACAGATGAAATTTGGCTTGTGATCTTTATACGAAATATGTAGGTTCCTATTAAATTTTGAACAAAATTCATTCTGAGGAAGTTTGTCTGTCTGCACGAGTGTAAGTGAACAAAATAACTACAAAAGGTAAAAAACTATATTAAAAAAAAATGGAACTCAGGTTTAGCATCTAAATTTTAGAACCACAACGTACTTTGAACCAAATCCGTTAGGGGGCTGACCGTCTGACAGGCTATACATTCGCATATTGTGAACACTTTATCTCAAAAACGCAGTGACTGAGATAAATGAAATCTCGTTTATGAGTGTTGTTATTAAAATTGCATATTTGTGTCAAGATCTGACTTGCGTAAATTGCTCGACAGAAAGTCGTCTGTCCATAGTGCATATTCGGTTTCTTCATAATATTACAGAGCTCAAAATGCGCAAGTGAGGGATTGAAAATAAAAATCTAAGCACACGTGCTGGTCACAGCTTTGCCCAAAATCGACAATTTTTATATAGCAAATGCAAGAGGGGTGGGAGGCGGATAATTCTAATAAAGCATGCGAAAGTTTAAAAAACACACACGTAGAAGGTGTTAAGCAATTACTGAAATTTGTTGAAAATCTATCTGCAAATAAACTGAAATATTAGAAAGATATTTAATTTAATTCTTATTTGATTTAACAGTAATTCAACACATTTTTGAAGCATAAAACGATTTTTAGTTTATTCTAAACAATTTTTTTCCATTCAGGATTGTTCTTTCAAGACATTATAAAACATAAAATTTTGGCATCGGAAAAAAAATAATAACTTCAAGAAAGAGCCTGCAGACCATTGCTTTAAGAATCCTAATATTATCAGAAATAAAATATTTAAAGGCAAGACTTCATTGTTTATTTCATATTTTACGATTTTATTTGGTAAAAATAGTATTCACTGGATACTTAGTGACATATACAACGGATTATAAAACTTAGTTCTATTATATGTGCAAAAACATTCTTCTATTGTTTCTAATGAAAAAAGAATGGAACGTTTGTTATTTAAGTGATATAAATTCCATCCTTGTGTAAAAATGAGAAATAAATTTATTATAAATCAGTTAGCGACACAATTATTTTTGTCACAAGTTTTCACAATTATTATCATTATTGTAAACTTTGATATTTTATGGAATCAATAAAATTAATGGGAATGCGAAAGGATAGAACATTTCCAAAAGGAACACAGAAAGAACACTTCGAAAACTCGTTGGAAGTCCAAGTCTACTTGTACAAAATTTGTGATACACTTGTCACAAAATCACATACCAAATTCGATAAGTCACTGCATTTTTTGAGTTATCGCGTTTATATGCTTCTGAAAGAACAAACTTTCAAGACGTTCGAACCCTTCTCGAATTTTGCTCAAAATTTGACAGGTGTCTGAACTGTAGATGTTGACTTCGTGTGCCGAATTTTATCCCTCTGTCTCTAATCGAAGCTAGAATAATAGAATCTAGCTTATATTCGAACAGCCGGAGAAACAGAATTCTATTGGGTCGAAGTTGTGCAAGAAATAGTGATAGAAATCTGCAAAATTGGTGTAAAGGCAGCATACCAAATTTCATTTGTCTAACTAAAAGCGTTTGTGAATCATCTTTGTCACAGACAAACACTTTTTTTAATGTGTTTTTTGAACTCGGAGATCCTGTTATTTAACGTGCTTTTGATGTATTTTTTCCTGAATCACATTTTCCTGTACAAGCCTGGTACACTTGGAACCAACATGGTTAAAGGTAGTTTCTCCTGTGTGGTGTTGGAGTTGGCGGTACCTGTTTAGATGCCTTTGTCATTTGACTATAGAATTAAATGTAATTTGTTCTCAAAATTAATTAAATATAATTACAAATTTAATGTTAGATTAGACCGGTAGCTTGAAACAGGAATTTGAATGTAATTAAATGAGACAAAACTGTTACAGCTGCAAACTGAAAGTGCTCAAAAATTCGGAGCACTAGGAGTATCTGCTACGTTTTAACTACTTAAAAATTTTGTTGAAAAGTGTTCAAGCTTTTGAGAATTTGAGGCCAACTTATTTTTTGTCTCTTCACAAAGCTAACGGTGATATTTGTTCTTAGTTCAGGGCCCATTTTAATTAATTGAATTAAAATGTTGATGACCTTCTCTAAATTAGTCTGACAAATTAAAGTTAATAGGCATCAAAATCCAAAAAGAGATAAAAATTGTAGGATTTTTTTTTCTCTTTCTCTTTTGTTAATAGACAGCTAGTGTACAGCTGTCTGGTGCATGCTCTCTTTCTTATGTCGATCTGATGTTCCTTGTTGTTTGAGCTTCCATGATAAAAACAGGTTTCGTATTTTGTTTTTAAATGTTACATATGCAGGCTTCTGAATAAATAATCACGCAAAGCAAGGTGGAGGTTGTCCAACAAGTTTGTCTATTCTTAATTAAAGGTTTTGGCTTCTGAAGTACGCCAAGTGGAACTAATCCCAATAATGCATTTAAAATAGTATAAAAGCAATTGAAGAAGTATCCATTATGTTATGAACGAAATAAGCGTTATTTATCTACTTTTTATCCATGCAGATTTTCCCTTTTCATAGTCATCCGAGCATGAAAATGGCATTATACTTCCAAAAGCACTTAAATAATTGGGTTTAAAATAAAATTTATACTCCCATTTTAATTTTCATTTATACTGACTTCTTTCTACCAGGATTTCATAAAGAAAAGATTCGGCTGCACAGTTATCAAATTCCTAATCTGAATCAGAAATGTTAATATAATACTTGGTCCATATTTTTTTTTTAAATCTCGAAACTCTTTCTGACTCCAGATTTATTAAAGGTGCCTATGTAAAACTCCAAGTACTCTTTGCAAGATTTCCAAATATTCTTATTGCATAAATTAGACACGAATAAACAAAATGTATTTTATATCACATAAAAAGGTATCGAATAAATTTTAATAAATATAATAACTAATGGATTACAACGATCCTGTTGATCAGTAAATATTGTCAAATCGTCTACTTAAATTGGACACAATTACTCTTGTTTCTGTCTCCTCATTGATTTTCTCATGATGGTTCGATTTTATAAAAGCAACTATCGAAATTCAGCTTTACACAATTAGAAAATAACGAATAGAATAAAATTTATCCGAGTCTTTTTATACTTAGGAATGGATACTCATTTTTATTGGCAACCAGAAACTTTGTTTATGCGTATTGAAAGCATTTCTTTTCGCTTTTTAATTTCTTGTGCGGCAAAATGATTTGAATGCATACAAAACACTGAAAACAACCAATATTTGATGCTCAGTTCCGGCTTCTGGCTATCAATTTCCGTATATTGAAAAGCACTAAGAATTCGAGAACTAAATATGCCATGTTCTAGAGTTGAAGACTGTTGTATGCCCATTTACGTACGAACACAACGGTTTGCATGGGACAAATATAGTTAATGAACGAATGAGCATATGAGGCTCAAATAAACCAATTAGTCTACATTTTATGCCGCAAATGTGAAAATGAATTACAACTGCAAATGAAATTTTGAAAATTACATGATATTGCTTGGCAGCTGTATAAGAAAATTGGAATTCTCTAAGGCATTAAAGCGCTCATATTATAAAGCATTTATCGCATGATTAACAGGAAAAAAAACTTAAAAACAATGGTGATGTAGAATGATTGCCAATGAATATTTTTTGAGGCATGTAAAGCGATATTTCTCTTCTTCTAAAAAAAACTTATCTCGAAATCATGAATGATTTAAGGTAACACATTTACACAAAAAATTTACTTGACACGAATCAAAATTTGTATTTAATTTGGAATTCTTACTAATTTTTTTTAACATTCTACCTTGACAGTCAGAAGGATTCATCTCTTTAATGATAAATATTGAATAAAAGGGATTTATATCTTTTTATAGTCTGATTCTTGCTAATTAATAATATATATCTGAACATCACAGACTTTTTTATGCCGTTGAAGTAACATTTCAATTTCATTATCACCATTTTTCAAATAAATATTTGTTCTGTTTTAAATTTTCATTAAAAAAAGGAGATTTTTAGATGTTTCACAATTTTTACATTTTTTCGTGTGTGTGTTTGAAGACAGAATTAACACTTTTGTTCGACAATTACCTCATTTGGACCATTTATTACGAACTGAGCATTCTGGCATGCAATCATTGTGTTCTCAGAATTTAGTTTGTTCCGTTAAAAAAAAAAGAGCTGACACCGAGGAACTAACGGTTGTCTCGATTTCTAAATATTCAGCTTTAAGGTATCTCGTACATCGAAAATACAGTAGAATGGATAAAAGCTCTGTTGCTTACATACATCGAAATTCGAATAGCCTTGGCTGTCTAATGTAAATGAATGTGCACGATTAGAGTTCATTCAGTTTTCGTAAATATTATACTTTCTACCGCAACAACATATTTACCCTTTCTGCTACCTATTTACGCTTCATCGTTACAAAAGTGAAACAATACAAATATTTATTTAAAAAATTAAAATTGAACATTGTTAACTAATAAATGATAAGATGAAATTTATTAAACTGTCTTAAGTTTTTAAATTATTTTTATAAAATTCTTTAAATCATTACTTTTATGTTACTTTTCTATTTTATATGAAGAATTCATTAGAATCGTATTTTGTGGAAATTGTTGCGACCCAAAATTCTTAGTAAGAAAGCCGAGGTCTGTTAGTTATAAAGTTATTCATTTATTATATATTAGAACATATTTTTTACTTATTAACTCTATTCCTTACAATCAACAATCATTCTAAATTCCAACGATTCTTTCACAAAAATCTATATAAAAGTAAATAAAACTTCTCATTGTGTTGACCAGTGCTTTTTATTCATTTATTTATTGTTGTTTAATAAATTTTCCCAAATATTGACAACATTTTAAAGGTAAGATTCATATAAAAAATAATAATTATCAAGGTTTTTTTTTAAACCTTTTACTAAATGTGTCTTCTTCTCCCAATTTCCTTTTATTCTGTTTATTTTCTTCATGAATACAATTCTCACAAAACTGAAAGGAATACGAAGAATTATAAATTAAAAGATAATTATATAGTATTTTTTTCTTTATAAAATTTTTGAGTTAACTGATTAGTTTAATTAACTAATTTTATATCAAAATCAGAACAAACAAACAACAAAAAGAACCATATTAACTTTCCTTTTTGTATAATTAAGTTTTAATTTTTGTATTTATTTGTCGAATAACATTTATATTAGTATTTGGCAATGAACTCTTTAACAATTCAACAATTTAGATCATAAGCAAATCTGTTAATCATTATGTATAAATAGAGTGAACTATTCGATATGATTCGAAAAAATTGTGCATTTTTACATGTTAATAATCCAATTTTAGCTTATATAATTAGCAACAAATATAATGAAAATTTCATTAAATTTTTAAATGTCCTGTTAAATTTAAATATTAATTATTTCATTCTGTTTAACCAATTACGTAACTACATTGATATTTTTTTCTTTTTATTTTAGGTGCACCTAGGATACAACCGTTCTTGTTTTCAAAAAATGTGACGTTCGGTCAAAAGATTAAATCAATGTGTACTGCTGCCGGGAGAGAACCGTTGTCTTTCCAGTGGCATAAAGATGGATTACCGCTTTACAATTCGCAAAACATTAAAATACAAAATCATGATGATTTTAGTGTACTGTCGTTAAGTTCTGTGGATTACAATAGTCCAGGAAATTACACGTGTACCGTTAAAAATACAGAAGGATCTGCCAGTTACAGTGCCGAGCTTGTCATCCACGGTAAGTTGATTTTTCTTTAATTATACATATTCTTACTTTATAAAATATTTGGCCATTTCTTATAAGTAAATATCCAGCAAAAATCAGTAGTAAAAATCAGCCTCAGTAATAAAATACCCAGCCCTGTTATTTTTTTTTTATAGAGGATTTAACTTCGTTGACGGATAATAGCAAATTTTACAATTATGTAAGATTTTAAAAGTTGTAGTTTTTATTATTTTGTAATGTAATTGATCATTATTTCAATTACTTATTTATGTAAATGCATTGTAAAATCAACTATCATGCGAGATATAAATCAGATAAATTAAAATATGCAGGGTACAAAAAAAGTCAAATATCCATGTTTATCAGGTATCCAAAACGATAATCTATCATCTTGTCTGTATCTATAAATTCTCCCTCCCCCCCAAAAAAGAAATTTCTTTAAATCTTTAAAAATATATATTTCTTGGTTGTATGCATAAAAATTTCCATATTTTTTTAAATCGAGATTTTTCGAATTATTTATTTATTTTGAATATTGTATGAATAATAGGGACATAAAAGATTATGGAACTCCGATCTTCATTATATTAAAACTTAAAAAAAATATTTCTGATTAATTTTATGGAAGAATTATGGTTGATTTCATATCTTTCACGAGACATTTTTAATATCATGTTGTATAATACAATTGATTGAAAATGTATAAGTATGCGTAACTTAGGAAAGTGTCATTATTTTATGTATTACTATCTCCCTTTAGCAACTAATTAATTTTCTAGGATTAATGGTTATCAAAAATTGTAATGAAATGTTTTATAGAATTATATCTGAATGGCTTCCATGACAAAATATTTTAAAATTTCAAATTTTGATAGACTTATAAATTATATTAATTTAGAAGCCTAATACCGTTTTGTTCATTGTGCCATATATGTCCCTAATTTTTTATTTATTTCTTATTACATTCAATTATGTCACAGGAAAGAACAACACTGTTTCAAAAATGGGCGGTATAGTTTTAAAATTTCCCCATCATTACTTGGTTCTGAAGTTATAACTTTACTTATAAGTGCAACAAAGCTTTTTTTTTTAAAAAAAATGTTTATAGCGTATCTGTCAATGAAACTAACTAAACACAGAAAAATCAAGAGAATTTCCATGTCGTTATCAGCAACAACAGGGGAAAAAAGTCAGAATTAATTATTAGTAGCAACAGTGAAAACGATTTGAATTTTACTTCAACAATTAAATATATTGATGTAAATTTAAAAACATGTTTTCAAATTTATTGAAAATAGCTATAAATATATATAGCAAATGAGCTGGTAACATTTAAAATATAATTATTTGAACTTTAAATCGATGTAAAAATCATTTTTGTGTAAGAATATTAAGGAAGTTATCGCTAAAATACTTCAAAATCTCGCTTGAATTTTCATTTATTAATTTTTTTTAAAAAATCGTGCCTAAGTGCACATTTTTCTTATTTTCCAAAATATGTATTTGCCACTCAAAACCAAACGTCAAACCTGTAGAGCGTCAATGCATACGTCACATACATTCACCTTTATTATTAGTAAAGATAAAAATTCCTGTTCCGAGATGTATTTCATCCAACTATTCAATAAGGACAAAGATCATCCTGGCCTTTTCAAATAAGTAGACGCTTACGTCATTCAAGCCCCTTTCCCCCCACATCCTTCTTTGTTGGCTTCGGGAATTTCTAATAGTTTCTCCCCAACACCCCCTCTTTTACACTTCTGTAGTTTTTCAAACGTTTTATAACAGTCTATTGACTCTGTAAGCACACGTGATATTTCACATTCACCCTTTTAGGTAGCGTTGTTCTTTCAATGACTCACTGGAGGCTCTAAATCAGGTGCAAAATAAAGGCGAATGCTTTTTTTTTTTTTTTTTTGTAATTTTAGTTTGCTTCCATTATGAGTCATTGCTTGAATAGATTTTATAATTTGATATGAAAGTATTGGCTTATTATTACTAAAATTTTTACTATCTATATCATTTGTACTATCATCTTGGCTATCTTTATCATCTATTTCTCTGTTCATAAACAGTCTGTTAGGACAGCGAAATCTGGAGATCTCGTTCCACAATATACATTTCAAAAATTCTCAATAAAAAGCCATCCATTATGTGCAAGACACTAACAAGATATTTGCTCATTTTACTAAAGGATATTTTATGCGTTTTTTTTTTTTTTTCATTTTACGTTTCTGAGAATTTATTTTAAATTGTTACATTGTTGTTTGCCTACAATTACTAGATCTGATTTATTTTAATCAATTTGAAAATCAGATCTGTTCCTTAATTTCTAAATTGGGTAGATGGACGATTGAATAGGAAATTTTATGTTGTAAATAGGATGTAATTTCATAAACAATAATGATTAAGACTGAAGTAACGAATTCTTGTTTTCTTTTATTTCCAGAAAGAATTTAAATTTTTTATTGTTCTTATAAGAATAATATTTATTGCAGGTATCTTGTAGAATTTTTTTATTAATTTATACTAAATCAGTTATTTTAGGGACATTTAAATGTTATTTGATAAGTTGAAAACCCTGTAAAAGCTATCTAACAGTTTTTAGAAACGAAAAAAAAAATCATTAAACATCTTTTGAAAAATATTTTGTGTAAAAGCAATTCTAATTTGACCTCCCAGTGATATTTCTAACTGGACATGTTTATGATTTTTCCATCTAAAGAAAAGTAATAAAATCTTATAATTTAATCACATTTGGATATTAATAAAATTCCTTTTTAGACATCTGAATAGTCTATAAAACGAAAACTACAATTCTATAACCCTTAATTTAATTATATTTTTAAAGTCCGAGTTTGGTAAGATCTTTTGTACATATTAGGTTAATTATAAAGTGAAAAATTTCCGAAGTTTCGGCTACTCCAGAGTTTACTTTAGTTTCCATTGTTAGCTTTAGAATTATTTAACAAAACAAAATTTTCATTTATTCAAACGTTTTAATTTATAATGTTTGAAACATGCTTTTTTTAAAATTTTGTTTGTCAACATTTGCTTTTTAATATTTACATCATTTTTTTCTAAACACTTTTGCAAGAGAGATCTTTTGTTCATGTTTGTTTTGAAGGTTTCATTCAAAAGGTGTTGCCGAGCAAAATCTTATATTTAAAAGCATTAAAAATAACAGAGAGAAATATCAGAGATGCTAACAAATTTAATCTGTCTTTTGGGAGAATTCTTTAAATAAGCTCTCACTTAAAATACATGTGTAAATTTGGTCATTTTATCTTCAATTTTGTAATTTTTAAATATTCTCTTGTACTAGATTTAATCTTTGATATCAATTATTTATCCTTCTCAAACTCTTCTTCCAATGAATTTTGCTATTTTAAATGAGGGGGGAAAAAAACAACGTATGGTACTTTTTTACGAAAATTACATGCATTTACTTTTGGTTCAGGGCGATATCTTATTTTTGTATTTTGAGAATATTCGTTTTTCTATTTCGGATTTAATAATTGTTCTTCTTCTTGCATCTTTTCATGTTTTGCATATCAAATTTTTAGTTTGTTTTCAGCTAAGTGAAAATTTGTGCCTGAAATATTTAGAATCCAAATTTTAAATTAGAGCATTCCTATCTTTAAATATTTTTTAATGCGCTGTTTAATGAAAATTTTAATTCTAAAACAATTTCCATCACAAGTTTTTGCAACATTTTTGTCTCAACAAAAATGATTTGAAGTGAGCACGTAATTTGTTGTGGAAATCCGCTCTCCTCCGCCAGAAGGAGAACGGGTTCTTCCCCTTGCGTAGTAATGATGCGTCTCGGTTATTTCCTCGCAGCCACATGGATCGAGACCCGTAGTAAAATGCCATCATAAGGGAGCGTAGTCACGGACTGAGGAAAAGATGCGGCCGAGAAGAGACGCAGGGTTGCCGCCCGATCGTTACGTGATGATGCTGGGGGCTTCAGATCGCCAAGCACGTAGCCGTGGCGAGATTTCGCGAATGGGAGTTGTTGCTTTGTATTGATATTATAACATTGTTATCAATGGTGGTTCCATGTAAGAAGAAATACATCATGGCGGATTTGATACTTTGAGAGAAAGTTAGAAGTAGTTCGCGCAAAAAAAATATTTTTTTAAGCATTAATCTAAATTTTTTGAAAGTAGGATTATTTTTCTGTATCAACTAATGCATTTCGATATTCATATATCATCTGATAATTTAAGATCTTAGTAAACAAATTTTTTAATGAAAATTGTAGATATATAGACGAAGATTTAATTTTATTGATTATGGCTGTTAGTTTGTTAAATAGATTATATATGCTCAAATATACAGAATTACATACTATTTATCATACAGATTCTAAAAACAAAGAAGTTTGTTTTATATATATTTTATCTATATTTATATATTTTACTGTTTTTAGAGTGACAGTTTGCAGAATTATTTTTTCTGAGCATGTTGATTTGATTTAAAATTATCACAGCATATCTCATTTTCGATTCGTAATTAAAAAAAAAACATTTTATAAAACAAATATTTTTACGCTGTGTTATAATAAGAGTAATAATTTGTAATAAATATGAGTTTTAATTTCTGGGAACAAAATACAATAATTGTATATAGTATATACATGGGAAAAAATCTTTATTTACAGATTAAATTTCGACACCTTTCGCTGTTGAGAATGTTCCGAAAATTAACCAAATGATTTATACCCCCCCCCCTTTTTATTCATTGCTTTTATTACATTTTGTTTCTAAAAATTTTTTTAAGTTTTTTATTTTTCTTGTTTTACAAATTAAATTTTAATTAATTTTTTTTTCTGTGAGAAATGGACATATTATGAATTATTTTATGTTTGCACTGTGCCATATTTTAGGGGAAACAATGACTTTTAATGGAAAATTTATTTGCTCTGACAAACGAACTTTGCTAATTAAAATTGAGCGAACTTCATTAAAAAATCAGTTTATCTAAAAATTTAAATTGATCAATACTGGGTCTGAAAACTAAAGTAAAAATAAAGGAATCGGAAAAAGTAATTTTGAAAATTAAATTGCATGTTAATTATCTTTAATATGTATTGATTTTAATAAATAATAACATCACTGTACGTAATTTTAATGCATAGAATTATTAATAATTTTTAAAGTATTACATTCTATTCTCAACTCACTAATTTCATTAAGTAAATTTTATTAAAATTGATAAACTTTTATTTTTTCTATGGATATGATTTTGCATTATGCTGAATAAATTACTGAAGCGAAGAAAGCGCTTCAAAAAATTTCATATTTACATTCTCTAAAAATAAATACATATGGGTGTATTTAACTAACGTAGGAATAAAAATTAAATTCTACTAAGAAAGAAATTGACAAATTTTGTCTGTGAACGTTGAATGCATTAAAAAAATACATTTTGAATATCAATTTTCTTAAAAAAAAAAGAGATAATCTCAAAATTCTTTCTACTGTTCTAGAAGTTTCTGTTAGTAAAACTTTCTAATAGTTTGTTTCTAGCATTTGAAGAATTAAAGCAATTACAGTTTAAGATCCCGTAATTTTAGGGCATTTGATGTATTTAACGTCGTATGTACGTCTGATGTATACGAAATCTGATTGTATCAAGATGATATTGGATTGAAAGCACAGTTATACATATATCTATATTCATTGTCATTTCTTAGAATCATAATATCATTATCAATCACATTTTTAATCACATAAGTATAAATTAACCACGTTTTTGCTATTTTATATGCTGCAAAAAATTGAAAAAAAATCCAATGACATTGACAGATGAAATATTGTAATAGTAAGTTTCTTTAGTCTACAGATAAGTAGTTCGAAAAAAAAAAGTGTCAAATTAATAAAAGTTTCTAGTTTAGCAATTCACTTCATCTTGGATGTATTTGAACTTATTTAAATTGCGAACTCACTCACATTAATGATATTACGTAAGGTCCACAATGTATTTTTCTTGGTAAATATGCACCGTCACTAAATGTAATGATTTACCTATCGGCCTACTTTTATTCACTCTTGCACAAATTCCACATTATTTTTTTAAAAATTTGATATAGCATATTTAACATACAAAAAGTTTCTGTTGGGTTCTTATATATTCATTCATTTGTAGGATATTTTTTTATATTTGTCGTTCTTCAATAAATATTATTCTGGAGTATTTTGTTGTGGCTAAGCCTAACTGTTTTTGTTTTTGCCGTTTCAACTTTGGGAGTAGGAAAATCAGTTGAAAAATGTATTCAACATCTGTTAACCGCTACCGAAATTTTTCTGTCGTATTCATTTTCTTAAAATTATTTTTAAAAATTTCTATGTTAATACTAAAATTAACGGTTAGCTACTGTGGCGAAGTGTTGATGGTCGAAAAGAGCGACGTATAGGAGATCCTGGCAACCCTCTCCATATTTGATCCATTTCATCCCTCCGGAAGATTCTGGCATTCTGCCAAAACTGGAAATCACGTGACTTCGTTTAATGATGTCATCGAGACGAAAGATATTACATTGTCGCATTTTTCTGAATCCCCCGTCCCCAGTTACCCTCGCCGTGCAGGTTGTTGTGAAGGGGTTTCAATTTTGCGTTTTTTCAACCGTATCAACTCCTTGTTTTCTTTTATGATAACTTAAAATCCGTTTCTTACGTCAAGATAAGCGTTATCTCGATAACTGTGGAGGCAATTCAGGTTGACGTGAAAAAGAGTAAATTATGCTAAAAGATTCTTTTTTATATATGCAATAGGTTTGCGAATTTAACACATAATGTGCAATCATGTGGAAACAAATTATTTCGTTCACAAGAATTTCAGAATAAAAAAAATAAATTATCTCTATATGGATTTAATAATTTGAAAATTTTGCATTAAGAAGATTTTTTTTCCGGAAATTTCAGTTTCATTTTAAGGAAGTTAGACATGTTTCTTTAAATTAAATTAAAGCTACATTTATGCAATTGAATTGAATTTATTCTTTTTTAAAGTTTTCACCTTCCAATTTTTATGATATTACAGTTTTTTACGGTATTAAAAGTTTCAAATTAAAGAAGAATATTCAAACATTTTTTTTAAAAAAAAACCTCATAATGAAAGAAAAAATTTAAAAAAAATTTTATGATGAGCGGCCAACGAATGTCAGGAGAAAAAATGTGCAAATTCACAGTGGATATGATTAACCGAATTGCACGCTTAATGAAGATGAACGAATCTTCATCAAACAAAAAATGTTCAAGGAAATAAATGTATTTTATTGATATCAACGTTATATAGAAATATTACGTCATTTTGAATTACATATTTTATTTTCAAGGCGGATATTTTTTTTATTGATATGGAAAAATATGAAAAATGTTTATTTTTCTTATTTGGCAGTAATATCGTAATGTAACTAGATCGAAGGGAGAAATTTTAATCACTTCAGTATAAAATATTCATATTGATTTTTTTCTAACAATTGCCGCAATTTATTTTTTATTCCAAATAGTGGTTTTTTTATTCCAGTTAGTGAAGAACATAATTTCTGTGTTTTAATTCATTCTTTTAAGATATAAATTTGTTACTTTTTTAGCATGGAAGACTTTTCTATCAAATATGAACAGTTCGGTCCTTCTCTTTTGAACCATTAGTAGTAGACAATCAAATAATTCATTGTTCAGGCATGCCATAAAGTATATTAAAAAAATCTTTTTTAACATTTTAATTTAATTTAAACATTTTTGAGGTACTTATTTCTTCACTAAGATGTCGAGATTTCAAAGCAATAAATAATAATCACATTATCGTACTTATATGTTTCAGTTTTGATATTAAAAAATGTTGATTTTGTTTTGTTTTGTTCCATAGCCATATTTTCTTTTCAAAAATATTAACAGAGCATAAATCTAGGTTAAATACCTTTAAACCTTCAGTGTTAATCATTTAAATGCCGAATAATCCCTGAGATCTAGAAAAGTGAAACTCTATTCATTGTTCGGTATTTTCTTTGTTAAATCTAAAATGCTTTATATTATGTGTGAATTCAGACGTACTATTAACTTAGCAAACCTTTTTTTTCAGTGGGAACTTTACAGAAGAAATAATGTAAAACTTTTAGCAGTTCTGCTTTTTGATTATTTCTGTTGTTGTGGCTATGATAATACATTAGAAATATCTAAATAATAGATCTATGTAAATAGTTTTTAAAGCCAAACGTTTAAGCTGCCCCTTTTGGATATTGAAGGAATGATACTGAAAATATCCGAAATGTTTCTTAAGCCAAAAATATTTGGAAAAAGTTTAACTTTTAAGTAGTTTTGATAAAAAAAAAAGTATGATTTTTATTCTTACGATAAAGTGTTTGTACATTTCTGTAATATAATTTTCCGATGGTTATGAAATTATTTTCCGATTATCTCTTATGCATTTCTTTCATAAATATATCGAAATATGTATCAAAGATTCTTTATATATTTTTTTTAAATTGAAATCTTTTCTATAAGTAACTTATTGCACTACATTCCACTAGCCTAGATAATCGACTCTAGCGAAAACTGTTCGTCTTTTATGCCCCCTCCCACTCTCTGGTCTGCAGACCCCGTCTTCTAGAATTTCAGTATACTTATGTAAGGTAAATCAAATCATAATCATAGTCAGCATATGTATAGTAATATAATTATGAGCAGTACAGTTATCTATAGAAACGATAAAATGCTACATAGACAATACAGAACAAATCAATATATAAACAAAATATAAAAAGATGTAAAATTAACAATATACAAACAAAATAAAAGAATACTAAACAAACAATACAGAAAAGAATACACAAACAAAAACAGAAGAGACTATAAAATAAAGAATCTCAAGCAAACACACACAAAAAGAAATACAAAATAATACAAACGTATATAACGGACAAAAGTAAATACCAAAGTGCAGCGCTGACATAATGAATTTAAAAAAATTAAGTTCCAAGATTAAAAGCACTCTCTCTAGTTTTATTTTTATGTGAAACTTTGCATGCATTCTTCGGAAATGTAATTAATGTAAATGCATAAAAGATGTTAACTAAAATAAATAAAGGATTTGAATATCATTTATAGACCAGTGTTTGTTTTTCAATAACAATTGCTAAAATAGTACTAATAAATATTTGATATAAAATCCTTGTTTTTATTTTATTTTACTTTTTTTAAAAATGAAAACATATCAGGGAGACCTTGAATATGATCCTACTTCTCTGAGAAATGAATTTTATTAAATATATTTTTAGATTAAGGTAAATTAAATGTGTGGACATTTGTATGTTTTAACAATTAATAAATGCTTTTTAAAAGCTTTTAGAATAGTTCTAATTGGATTAGTGTCCAACTGAACTTTTTGTTGTTAGTTTTGAGCTGAAAGATTAAAATTTTCACAGTTATTCGAGATAATTTCTTAATTAATAGCATTCTTCTTATTAATTCTAAACGCAGATGATGTTTTGTTTGCTTTTTTAATATTTATTAATAACTCATTCGAAAATATATTTTTCGCTATTTAAATTTCGGTAATGGAAGATTGTTTTTCATATATAATGTACATAAACAAAGATATTCCTTATATGTGTTATTTAGTTTTTCTACTGAAACTGTAAGTATGTAACACTGCAGCAATAGAAGTTGTAAGTGAAATGGATTTATTTTTGAGAAAGGGCTCACCTTTATTAGAAAGAATTACCCTTGAAAGATTGATAGCCGAATACTTACGACAAATTGTTTTTGCCTCTTTGACGGGCAAAAAAAAAAACCATTTCGAACAACTCATATCCATGTACCTTATGTAGATTTAAAATTCATGCACCCCGACATGAGAGCTACAAAATTAAGGATGTAAACACCTTGTTTACTTATACAACAATGTATCGTTCCCGAATTTGAGATGACGACTATGTCACCTTTCTCAGTGACATAGAGCTTGTTGTAAAGCCCTACAAAAATTATAATCGGATTTATTTTTAGAGACACACGCTAAGATTATTTTGACAGATTATCGAACACAATTGCATTTTAGGTCATCTAATTTATGCATTGCGAATATTGGATTTCATTTTAAATATTTATTTTTATATTTATTAGATATCTAAGTCGTTTTCAGGATTTATATCCATTTATATTTTATTATTCTTATTTTACACCTCAATCTGTTAATTTTTTTTTTCATTTAGTCTCAATATATTTGTGTGAAAGGGTTTACCATCCCTCCGTTTTGCCGAGGGTGGGTAAATAAAAAAGAATCAGTAATAGGAAAAAATCATGTGACTTTGCCAAGGAGCGAGTAATCAATGACTGAAAGTGAAAAGCAATGTAAAGAAAACATCATTTTTCAGGTGAAAGTGTCAAACGAGTCATATTCTATAATGTAAAGAGTTTTGATAGTTCCTTAAGCAGTGCAAAAGGGCGCCTAAAGAGGCCGTGCGTGAATATTCCTGCTCTATTGTAAACAATTCTCCTCGCCATTCAGCGTTTGATATTTTTCTCCATTGGACCATAATTGACCACTTATTCTCTTCAATTATTAACAATAAAATAATTTGCATTTTTTGACTTGAACTATAAATGAATAATATTGACAGAGCAGTATAAAATTCTTTTCAAATAAAATCAAAGCATTTTTTTCATTTATTCCTGATGTTTTAATTGTATGCAAAAAAAAATCATGCTTTTTTTACTGCATATATTTTAGCGTTCATTACTTTTTGTATCGTTCATTATTAATACATACGATTTGAAGCTGTATTAATGAGCAGATAACTGTCACATCTGAAAAGCAAAATTTTGACCCTAACATAATTTATCAAATTGAAAGTTAATATAAAAATTTATAGTGACTTTTGAAATGGAAACTAAATGAGGTTTTTTATATTTACTTTCTATTACATAGTATAATCATTACCTTTTAGTTTTCTTAACGATTTTATGGAATTTTTATTTGATTTAACTCCATATCAAAATATTTTATTTTATTTTATTTATTTTTCTGCCAAACGATATACGCGAGCATGAATGAGAGCACCAAAAGTACAATTGCAATACAAAAACAAACAAATCACAATATAAATATTGAATTATAAAGTAGACAAAAATAATCTAAGGGTTTGAAAGGCACAACAAAGTTTAATATAAAATAAAACCTTAGATATAAAATACATTATAGTATATATGATTTTCAAAATGAAGCATTAAAAGAAATAAAATTCACACTATGTTAAAAGAAGCGAATGTACATATATTTGACAAAGCTCTCTCGCTCAGAGAGCTCATTTTAGATAAAGTTGAAAATTCAGAAAAATTTCACACTGATGATTTTTTTTTTAAATTCTCTAACTGAAATTCTTCTAATTTTTTTTCTTAACATTTTCAAAATCCGTTGCTTTAAACAGAATTCTATCTTTTCTGTTAGCTGTTACTCCACATTCATAATAAATTACATCGAACTTCAGCAATTTTCGAAACACTCTCTTAAGAATTTTTTTTAAAGTTCCGTATTTAAAATTGTGTGTGTATTGTAAAATTCCTATGTGAAAATGCATTTCTTCTGTTTAACAAATGATTTAAAAAAAAAGACATTTAATTATTTCACCTTTTTAATAGAAAAAAAATCAATATAAAAATTGATTGGCATACAGTTTTAAAAATTTAAAAATCTACAAAATCTCTATGTTAAGATGGGTTTACACTCGGCCAGCTTATAAGACCGTCAGTAGGCAGCGCCTGCATAGAAGGGCTGAAAAATGTTGTTCGGTCCATGCAAGCACGTGTCGCTGTATTTCATGTTTTTTCTTACTACGCATGCATTTGTAAAATTTTGTGGGCTTTTTTAATGTGAAAAAATGGATCACTTATCATAGATTAATTCTGACATTTTTTTGCTCTTTGTTCTTTCAATGCGAGTTTTTTTTTTTCATTTTATTTGCCATTTCTTTTCCCTATAGTTTTCCATATTAAGGTACGGTGTCATTTTTTATTTTCATTTTACCGTGTTTCTTTGTGTAAATATCCATCACTTTAATACGATAGCAATGAAAAAAAATATCCAGGACGCTAAAACGGCAACTTAAGCCAAGCATGAAATACCCGAATCTATCTTATGAAATTGTGGCAAACATAAATGAGTACTTTCTGCGAATGCGCTGCCTGCTGGCCGAGTGTGAACCCGGCATAGCTCCAGATAATGTTCTGATTGTGGGATTTTGAGTTTTGAATCGGATGTAGACCGTCTCGGAAAATAAATATTCTCATCATGGAAAGATGAAGCTTCCAGCATTGAACGAATAACCGGTGGAGCTTAAAAACTTGCTAACTGAAAATGACGATCATCGCGTACAATAGCGGGGTTGACGAGCGAAAGCGAGCAAGGAGTGAAGCCCCCTAGTCTTCAATATTGACATTTTGCAATGCAATTGGTGTTGTTCTTTTCATTAAAAAATACACGAAAACCTCTAGTGTTTCTTTTTTTTTTTTCAAAATCAAATATTTAAACTTTAAGTAGACTCGCTTGTGCAATGGACATGAGTTGGTTCAGCTCTTAAATTCATTGCATAACGCGTCCAAATAATTATTGGATCACTTTTGCATTTTAAACTAAATAGATTTACTCAAATAGCATGTTGATTCTACTCCCAGTATTGACTCTGACATTTGTAAAATAAGATTGAACAATAGCATATTACCATAAATGTGACCAAATAATTGTTGATATTGCTGCCCTGAGTATAAAAATGTGAAACGAAGAAATCATTTTTAATTGTAGCTTATCTAACGCGAGGTATAGTTTTTATTATTTTAGCGACTTGAGAAATAAACATCAGTATTTAAAAAAGCGTCTCTAAAAAATAAAAAAGGGTTAAAAAAGGACATTTTCACTTTCATAAACTTGTGATGTCCCTGGCATCTAAAGGAGAATTTTCAATGAACTCAAAACCAACTCTATTTTAGAGAAACCCATTTATTTTCAAAGCGAGAATCTGACAGTTTATTGATAGTTTCGAGCGCAAAATGAATGAAGAGAGGCACTCTATTAATTCGGTGTGCAAGACATGCGTTTACTTTCGATCATGGGAGTTAAAAATATTATGTTTTTCAATACATCTTCAATGACCACCAGCACCAACAACAAATAAAAAAAGTATCAATCTTCTCTGAGCAGCTGCCATCTTCGTCTTGGCATCCATTTTTTTTTTCTGCTCATCCCGCCAACGGAAGCCAGAAAAATGGTCTACAAATAAATACGCGACATTATAGTCAGGGTTTTGAATTATGGAGCGTCATCGCCGGAAGAGCTGGCCTGAACGATAACTGATTACGCTCCACGACGTGTTTTCGATACATTTTTATGCCCTTATTTTCTTCTTGTAGCGCAGTGGGTTGTATTTTTTCACAAAAATAAACTAAAAAGTGCTAATGATTAGAGTTGTCATGCTTTTTCATACTTGTGACTGTTCAGTAACTCTCTTAACTGTATTGTTTAAAAGTTCATTTGTTGAGAGAATCATTAGTAAAGGATGTTTTTTTTTTGCTTTTCTTGTAATCAATTAATGACAGATGTTCCTCGTGTCCTTGTTTAATATATGTTTCATGTAACGATCGCTGTATTATTAATGAATCTCTACTAATAATAAAGGGAATCTGTGTTTGTGCGTGGGGGAGGGGTTGTGCACCAAAGGGCAGACTATTTTAACTTTAGTTACCTTCCTCTTAGATACGAGGATAAGAAGCTTCCGGAATGGTGGTGGGTTCTCACCACCGTCGTGAATACAGAAATGGTGTGATGTCAGTTAATCCCTACCGATGATAGGACATGCCACCTACGTCAGGGGTTGCACCGTGACTAGTGATGTCCCCTAGGTCTCAACCTTAGTTCCCACCAATACTGTCGCGATGTTCGAATCATTTAGATCTTTCCGTGAACCTTCAGATGGGTGAGAGTAAATGTTAATGAGTTAATGATGCCTTGACCCGTATGTATATATAATTTGGCATAGAAATGATTTAGAAAATGGAATTTTGAGCCTTGAGCAAATTTTTCACTTGTTAAAAAGCAAGAGCGAAATTGTTTTTTTTTTTCCTCGTTGATTTTGCAAAATATTTTAATGCAAAAATTATTTTTATGACCCCCTAAAAAATTTTTAAAACTTTCTTTTTGATGATATTAGTTCAGTAGTAATTAAGTATTTTTCTCTAATTTTAATATATTTTTAAAAATATTTTTGGTATAATTTAATTGAACTTTTTTATTGTCATGATGAAAATCAATTTTTGTCTCTTGTTACTGCAGATATTCTATCTAAGGTGTTTCTTCCATTTTTCAAAGATTCTCCCACTCCCCACCCCTTTTTTTTCTTTCGTGCATTTAATAAATTTCTTTTTAGAGCGTAACTTAAATGTCTTTTAGTTTTATAATTAAGGTAAGATAAAAACTTAACCATTAAGATATGTTTCCAACGTACTATGATTATATTAGTGTTTTCGGCGATCTAAGTTAATTCACGTCTCACAAGCATGTAAAATTATTATTTTTTATTATATTTAGAATATTATATTTTTTATTATATTTTCTTATTTTTCGAAACGATTCATTTGTAATTACTTTGTTATAACATTCACTTCTCGAAATATTCTTCATTTTTCAAGGAAAAAAATGAATTAATAGTTGTTTTTCCTGTTTGTAATCTTGATGTCAATTAATATAAGAATTTTATAATTTGTCCTGTTATTAAATTATTTCTCTGATCCAACTATGGACCCATTTCTGTATTTTATATCTTTTTAAGTTGCTGGGAAAATTTAAAGAGTAACTAAAAATTGAAGTACCTGAAATTAATTTCAAACTATAGTTATTATTTTTATTTCTCTAATTAATAAATTAATCGATGTCAGTATTGATCAGTAACTATTATAGTGGTAGGATGGAAAAAGGCATTTATAATATAATGCAGGCCATAAGCTTTTTATTGGAGTGAAATTGTCTAACTAATAGATATAGTATCATATTTCTCTTATGCTATAATCAGAGTCATTACATTTATTGCATCTATTTATGCTAACGAAAAGAAAGTATAGAATTCTTTGAATATTCAGATTTAGTTAACAAACCAGCGGGAGTGATGTCTCTAAAACTTTCTTGGATATCTCTAATAAAAGTGTTCTCTCAGAGAGCGCCGTGCTTGACATTGACGTGCAATAGTTATGAAATATTCGCCTTTGGCTTGAATTTAGTATTTCTACAGAATCTATAATGTGATCCTTGGCGAATTTTTGACGATTAATCCTTGCATGTGGTTAATTGTGTTCGAAAATTGAATTTGTATTTTAGTCGCATTTTTTCCTACCGATTTAATAGAAATTTGATACAAAATGTGCACCTGTAGTCATAAAATCATATATTAAATTTAATATATTTAAGCCATTGCGTTTTAGAGCTATCGCGGGGTTTTTTTTTTTTTTTTTTAAGTACAGACTGAAAAATATTCAAACTCCTTGTTGGATTTGGTTCAAAATTTTATAGTTCTCTACAATGTAGATATATTCAAACAGCCAGGCGGACAGACGTTCTCTGAACTGATTTTGTTCAAAATTTGATAGAAATCTACAAATACAGACATAATGCAAAAAATGTGTGTGTTTTTTTAATTCAGGGAGGACTAAAACCTGAGAAGTCGTTAAAATCTCGGATTCTAATTTTTTGACGATTACTCATTGTAATCATCAAAAATTCTCTATACTTCGTATATGAAAAAGTAAAAGAGAGAGAGAGAGAGAGAAAAAGAAAACTATAAGGTATAACAATATTTCTTTCTCTGGTGTTCTTCCCGTAATGAGAATTTACCCCCCGTGGAAACTAACAATGACTGCCTCAACAGTGTGCAAATAAAACAAACAGTCTTTATATTCGAAATGGAACTCCCTCCCTCGTATCTTCCCTCCCCTAACTGTCCACGTGTCGTGACCAATGACTGCGGCAAGTCTATTGCTCCTTTAATTTTCGTTTTCCGGTATCAAAATTGGATCCACAACCGTCTTTCCTAACGGAATTAAGACCTATTACACTCCAACAAGAGTGTTGATGAACTGGAAATTAGATTTTGGCCAGATGGTCGGTCCGAAGCTTCCAGAGTTTGTTGTCGAAATATCACAGGAACCTGGAAGTTCTGAAAGAAACTTCGTGCCAGAACTTTTTCTTTTACTAGAACGTTTTTATTAAGGAAGACTTGCAAATGTTAGTGATAATGGGCAATATTTATTTCGGTTTTGTCGATTTACCGGGACACTGAACTTTCACATTTGTCTGATCATCTTTATTGTTGGTTGTTTTTTTCATGCCATTAAAAACCCGAATTCGACGAGAAGTTTCTTGAGGAATTCATTTTCTGTCCCGGCGAGTTTTTAGTACAAATATAATAAAATTTATTAAAATTATTATTTTTGGTCTTCCATAGAGTTACACGAACATTGAACTTTTCCATTTCTCTACTAATCTGAAAACTTCAGCATGGTTATGTAGCTTGATGTACTAAACAATAATTGGCATTAATATGCATTCATCAATATGAGCATTTCAGTAGTTTAAATGAGTGCGAAATTGTACCAAATGCTTGCTTTTTATAATGAAATATTATTTTATTTACTTATAATATTATTCTCTGAAATATTTATTAGTTGGATTACTAGATCATGCATTAAGCAATGGATATTTACAACCGCTTATTAATTTTCACACCGAATATTGATTCTTCATTTGAAATTCCTGTGCTTTAAAATTTCATTTCGAAATTATAGAATGGATAAAACTATGTCACTGTATTCGAAAACATTTATTAATAAACAGTTATTTTACAATATTAAACAATAAGGCTTTATTTCTTGTTATAATCATTATTGAATTAAAAAACACCAAACGATAATTAAAGAAACGCATTTTTTTTTGTAATGTAAAATAATTATAAAATCAATTACTTTTCAAAGTTGGACAAGAATGACACTAATTTGTTATTAAAAACACCGAAGGAATTGCAACGTGAATAAATGGGTAGCTTTTAATGTGTATGATAAAGTGCAACGAAAACTGCAATAATTTGGGATCAAGGCCGTTTTGAGCACTATGAGGTTAAACAATTCAGCTTTACATCAGAACCGTAACTAGATAAACGAAGTAATCATCGAAATAACCTATCTAGAAAGAAAAAAAACCCCACTTATTTACTGGTTAATCGTAACAATTTTACAAATTGGCGACTACTCAAATAGGAGTTTGTAAGTCAATTTTATAATTTAATTCATTTTTTTAATATTCAAGATTTTGATATTATTTATTGTAATTTATCTTATAAATAAAGTGAACAAACTTGTATACTTAGATGATATTAAATATAAATAAATATAAAATAAAGAACTTATTCATATGTATATGTTACGGTCAATGTGATTAATGTAATTAATTACGGTCAATTTTATTAATTCTAACTAGTCATTATTAATAATAACCAAACCGGTTTGGTTATTATTAAAAAAATTGCATTTATTTATTTGATTGTTATAAATATGTCAAATTTAATTCATCAATTAATTTTATTCGATCTATAATTTCTTATGTCATAATCTATAGATAAATGATAAGCCTATTACTCGAATGACATCTTCTATTCATTGTATAGTTTAGCTAATTGTCTATATGAATATTTTTTGAACTGATATACATGTTTAAACTTTCCATTTCAGTGGTTGTCTAAATTACAAACTCTAATCACACACACACTTTTAGTAGAACAAAAAAAGCTTGGTAAGACATTACTTGTGGGAAATCTCTGACATTACTAATTGGAGACATTAACATTAAGACATTACTAATCGGAGATTTTTTTTTTGAAATTTCGCAAAATTTTCTTTTTTGATACATACCAGCTTTGCCAGCTTTTTATTCCTCAGTTGTTAAACCTACCGTTGTCATATCTGGATTAATACAGTGCAATCCTTGAAATGTACTAAAGCTTAGATAAAATAGATTTTAAGTTTAATGGCATATCCATGGTAAAAATAAAAACCAATAAAATATGTATACAAATTATAAAATGCTAGTTATGCTTATTCATAAAATATGAAATCAGTTTATGATATGAAAACCTAAATAACTATCAAAAATTATGAAATATAAAAAGAAATTTACAATTTGAAATAAAATATTAATTTTGTACCAGAAATTGCTTTGAAAAAGTTTCTGCCGATGGCAAATAGCCTCGTAAGACATCTTTCATTTAAGAAATATCCGATTAATCTAAAATAAAGTTTTAAAAATTTAAGCGAAATGTCTGAACATTTTATTAAATATTATCAAATGAATATACAACAGTACACGAAGAACTAAGTTCTTGGATAACAAATATCTAAGTTAAATTATTATCCAATTTTACACCAACCAGGAATTTGTTTGGCCAAAGAGCTACGGCAATGTTGAGTTATTTATTAATTTTCAATATATCTATATATGTCGAAAAAGAAATTTTATATTCCAATATAGATGTAAATATTTTAGATTGAAAAACTAATAATTGCATTTAGAAATGTATTACATCGAGTTACATGGAGTAAGATTTAATTTCAAATAAAGCTTTTTCTTCTCTGCTATTTTCAAAATTTCCATTTAGTTTTTTAAAATTTGCAATTTTGTTCGCGTGATTCTATTTTCTACGAAAACTCAAATGTTCAAATTCTTGGAAAAAGATAGAAACCTCTTCTTTAAATATCGTTATAAGAATAATTACGACTAATTTAACGATTTTATGCTCAATTTATTTTAATCTGTTACTGCTACTGGGAATTCAGGACCACGCATCCGTTCCCGTGGGAGTCAAAATTGCTACTATCTCTCCATTTTATCTTATGATTTTTAAGAAAATCTTCTGTTTTGAAATATTTAATAGCTTCTTTGATTCTAAATTTTCATGTTAAATTGAAAATCTTCCCCAGTAAAGAGGAGGAATTGTCTAGTTCTTTGAGTTAAGAATTTTTTGTATATCCATTGACACATCTTTACTGTGGAATTTTTACAGTTGAAACATATAAAAGAAATTTTGTGTGAAAAGTACGAATTAAAGCATTTAAGGAAAATTAATTTTTCATTGCAAAGATTTATGTGAATCAAAATTTTTTCCCCATAATTTATGAATAGATTCTCTCTGCCTTTCTATTTACTGATCTTACGCTAAATACTTATTATCAGTTGCAAATTATAGCATGATGGTCCATCACGTGCTGCATATTGATTCTAACATTTATTAAATCATTTAGAAAAGGAAGATGATTTTTAAAAAAAGAATCTATTCTCTATAGCCTATTTTCAGAAGAATATCGACAATTTTAATGTTCAATAAGGAAGTTCGATCCATTTTCCAAGCGGATTAGCCACTAATCCAAGTGGATTATCCATTGATGAATGAAATACTTGGAGACACTGTTTTAGAGTTAACCTAAGAATAAGAAATTCTTTTTTATTGATTATTAGGATTTCTTATGCTCTGAGAAATAATAATATATAAAATCAGTTTAGAAAAACGATAACAAATACATATTTTTACTAACTGCGTAAAAATTTACAAGACAGTAGTAAAGCCATGCTGTGAAAACTATTCAAATCTTGGTTTCGTTGCTTATTATTTTAAATATTGAATTAAAATGCATTTTTACTTACATTTCTTTGATCCTATTTTCCTTCTGTTGTTTCTAATGCATTTATTCAATGCAATATTTTTGACCGGATATTCTCTTGATCAATGCCGTTATGATTTCTCGATTGTCCGGCTTGTATCGAACCGCATTCATGATGGTTAAGAATTTAAAGAATAGATGTAATGTTTAAAGTAAAATATAAAGAGGTGAACATGGTTTATTTTTAAATTGACTTATATTTGCCTATATATTTAATTGCACATTTATTTAATCATTACATTATTAAATAGAAAATTAATTAGATTAATAATATTTGGTTAATTTAATGTTTTTAAATTTATTATTTACATATAAATCCGTTTCTTCAATTTTGCTGTAGTTCTGCAGTTGATGATTTTACAGCTAAAATAAATTTATTTTCGGAACCGCGACGAATTTTTAGGCCCCTCTTTACTGTTAAATTTATTTCGAATATAAGAATTCTTGTATTATCAAATTTCATAAATTGTTTGTTCTTTTTTAGCCTTAAAGATGGTACATAATTCCATGATTCTCGGGGTTTTTTTTTGTTTTTTTTTCGAGTACGATTGCAGCAATTCCAGAATAACTTTGTAATCTACTCCAAGACTCAGAGTACTTCCTATTATTATGATATTTTCATTCATTTCTCGTAGCAAATTAATATGGCTGCATACTTTTGAAGGGGAGTAAGGGTGAGGAAACATGAGGCGTATTGTGTATGGCGCTGCTATAAAGATTTGCTTAGTTTTTTAAAACACTTTTATTCAATTTCATTTGTTTCATGCTTCTAATGATGGAATTTACTATCGATTTTTCATTCACTTCTTAATATATAAAAATTTTGAAATTTCGTGCACTTGTGTGTTCGTGAAATAATATTCTATTTTAATATTTCCAGAATTTAATTATAAGTTAATCAATTCAATTTTGATTCCATATGAATAACCATCTTATAGAAAATATTAAAAAATAATTTCGCATGCTTATAAACATTTTACTGATAAATTATAAAATACTAAGATATGAAATTATTTTTAGCATTTTTAAAAAAAATTTTATTCTTATTTTTAAAAAAATTATGATCCTAGTAAAAAATCAAAATTTTCCTGACGAATTTATTAAAGTCTAATGTAGCACAAAGGGAGAAAAAAATGATACGTTAGCCATGCTTTGTCACTGGGCTGAACCCTCAAGCATCAGGCAATGTAGGAATCGCATCTTAGTATTTTCATATAGGTTAAAATTAATGCATTTGTATATATACTGTTAAAATCTGCAATATATATATAACTCAGTATATTCGTAAATTTCAATATAATGTTGAAATTTCCAAATATTATTCTTTTTTAATATAAAATTTTAGAAATAATACATTTTTTCTTCATCAAATAAAATTTTAGTTAAATTCTTGTCTAGATATGATATATTTTAATATATTATTGTTAAATGATAAATTTTTGCTCTCTAAATGAGGAGATTTATAAACAATCGTTATCGGAACATAACCTCAAAATGATGAAATGGTTCAAAATTTTCATGAACAAGTAAAATAAATAAATATTCATCGGATTTCATTCCGAACTTTCTGGATTCCTGTGATTAAATTTAATACTTTACATAGAAAGTGCAGCATCACAATTTTTGTGCTATTGTCATAGAAAATACATTAAAAAAATATCAGTTACTGGGAAGTTTTCGTTTCCTTATTCATTAAGTCTTTGTTTAATTTATGACTACTTCTAAATTATTTTTAATCATAACTTTTGCTTTTAACCGTACATGAGTTCTTTTACCATTTTTAACTCTAAAAGAATTGTAAGAGAAAAAGTTAGATTTATTTTATTAGTCTGTTAATTTGCTTCATTTAATGTTGTTCAATTCAGGCCATTTAGGCTTATTTAGCTAATATTTCTTTCCTCCCCTTTTTTTTTCTCACTTCTCTTCTTTTAATGGATACGAAGATGTCACGTTCCCTTCAATGAAGGAAGAAGCGTTCTCGTCGTGATTATTCATTTCCTGCTTTATGTGGAGCGGTTTTCAAGATTGCCCTGAAGGGTGACAATCCGTCTGATGGCTCTAGAAGCCGTTGTTGGCTGAATTTTCTATTTATTCCCTTTACAACAGAAGAGCTTTTCCTGGTGTTTGTTGCACGTGCAGGAAATGTTAGGTAACAGTTCCCCGTCAAGGTCTTTTCAACCAACTAGAAAAGAAAATTTTCGCTTGCTTTAAAAAAATATATTAATAAAATTTAAGAACTTATTTAATTGGCTGTTGTAAATAAAAAATAGATTTTTTAAAATTTGAAGTTAATATAATTGACATCATTGAATCAGTCATTTTAAGATGAATTAAAGTTTAAAAATATCTACGTTAGTAGAATGTATTATTTTAGCTAATTTTTTTTTCACACCCTTTTTTTATTTTTCCATAGGAGTTTTTAGATCAAACCTTTATTGATATGAATAATTGAAATTTTAAGTATTTTTGTTGTATAATAAAATCATTTACGTCTTTTGATAAAATATTTCTGTATATATATATATATATATATATATATATATATATATATATATATATTGAGATTACTCTCTATATTATCTACTGTTTTTCTAATAATTGACATACATATTCATCAACGATTATAAATCATAAATTTTACTGATAATGATGAATGAATTTAATTTTTTCAATTAGTTATCATAAAATAATTAATATTTTGTAAATTGTTTTTTCTTTCTGATATAAACCTTCATTTTTAATAATTTATTTCATTGTTTGACCAAATTATTGTCAGCCATGCTCACGCTCGGAATATTCGCTATATAATATCATTAGAACAGAATAATTTCAATTATTTTCAGCAATTTAAGTAAAAGAAGTTCTTACAGACACAGCACGGGCGGATATTTTTGACAAAATTATTGTTGGTCATGGTCACGCTCGGAATATTAAAACAATTGACTATATAATACCATAGAATCGAATAGCTTCAAACGTTTTCAGCAACTTAAGTAAAAGCAATTCTTATCGACACAGCACGGGCGGAAGGTTTAGCTTAATTCTATTATGTGGACATTTTGAAACAGCCAAAGGGTATTTAAATAGGATTTAGATTACTTTGACGACACCATTCCTCATTAGTCAACCGCTCTGCTAAATTTTGAATCAAAATATTTATATTATCATAAAAAAAAATGTTTTCATTTCATTCAAAAACATTTCGTTTCTTAAATTACTTCATTTGTAATTATTATTGAGATAGGTCAAATTTTGTTATTTCAAAAAACACCCTGGATTCTCTCTTGGGGATAGGTTGGAGTTTCCAATATTTTGCATAAAATTTAGTGAATGTTATGCCAAACAATACACGAAAATGATAGACGCGTATAATAATAATAAAAAAAAATCTTGTTTTATCAGAATTTGTAGATTTTTTTTTCTCGTACAGTCTCAAAATCTCCTACAGAGTCTGCAATAATATGAAATTCAGCGAGTTTCTTAGACATATTTGTTATTAGCACACATTTTTAAATGCATTTCTTCTCTTCCTCTTTTCGTTGGTTCAGATTGGCAACAGCAGGTTTACTTACTTAAAATGACTTATTCTTTCAACTTGTTACTAGTGAAGATATTCGAATTGAATTGCCATTTGAATTTTTCATCAAGTTTTCGAAAACATGAAAGTTTTATCCAGCCTTTATAGAGAATAGGAATATATATATATATATATATATATATATATATATATATATATATATA
>JAPMOR010061852.1:128716-151829 GCA_026543865.1 Argiope aurantia | reverse complement strand
TGATTTTTAAAAATGGTAAGGAAAGTTATATAGTTGGTGTATGTTCAGAGAGTAGAATTTTTTTAAAACAAACATCTAGATTTCCTTTTTAAAAATATGATTTAATTAATAGAAATATTGGGCACTGGATTTAATATTTTATTTTTAACCGATTTTAAAATCGGTATTTATTTTTAATTTAACGGTTCGTTTTTCGAAAATCATCCACCTCCCACATATAGTAGGTATATGTCTCTAATAGCAGCTACAAACTTCCTTTAAAACCAAAGAAATGTCTCTAAAGTGTACTTGTTTAAAAGAACAGGGGGGAAAATTATTGATCTTAAATAAAGCATTCAACCTTTCAGAAACTCGATATCAATACTTCTTTGAAGATAAATGATTAATTTTCTTGTGATCATGGTAAAAATATTTCATTTGAATGAAATTTCTCAAAGAATCTTGTAAGAATTTATGTGTTTAAATTTTTTTAGGCTGAATTACACCAATGATGTCGATTTCTTTTCTTTTCTTTTTTCTTTCTTTCTTTTCTTTTCTTTCTTTCTTTTCTTTTCTTTTCTTTTCTTTTCTTTCTTTCTTTCTTTTTCTTTTTTCTTTTTTTTTGCTGTTAAATGCTAAATATTTATTGCGAAAAGGCTTTAATTCTCAGGGATTCAAAATCAGTTTATCCTGGATTTATATGACATTAAACTATATTTAATTAAACGATTTTACCGATAAAAACTTACTTGTTTTCTTAATAATCTTGAAACTTTTTTTCTCTTAAAAACTCTTAATTAAAAATCTTTAGAAGTTAAAAATTTTCGATTTCGGGTCATTTAGTTAAATTCTATTCTTCATGCAATCCCTTATATGATTGACATAAATTTAATTTCAAATTATATTATTATCTGGCACAACGCTTCTATCATTTATCATGTTGTAAAAATAAAAGGAAGAGAAATGCGCTCAAACAATTTTTGTTATCCTTTCTTACGTTTTCATTCCGTTTAAGGCGTTAAGCCATATGCACTGACATTTTAATTCATTAATGAAGTAATCCAGTTTCATAAAAAATTACTCCTAAATGCTTATTTTTTTAGAAATTCGAAATGCATTCTATGATTCAATCCTATTATTCTGCCATTGAAAAAACGTGCATTCAATATATAATTCTTCGGTTTACCTAAGGTGCAATTGTATCGAACTCGAGCTTTCTTGTGATTTCTCTTCACCCAAAAGGACAAAACATGTTTTTTTTTATCACTCCGTCGCTAAGAACTCTCGAAGCGCTCTTCTGGCGAGTGTTCTTTTCGAGTGCTATCGCTTTTGTGCCTCATAACCTTATTCAGAACTAGGTGGGACCGAAATCTCACTAAATAGAGATGAGAAGAAGATTTGACACGAAATTGGATCTTTATCGCGCCCTCTTGTGACAAATTGAGTGCTCTTTTTTTGTTATTTAGGAAATCCTCAGACGCGTCACTCCAAGTTTGTTCCGTTTGTCTGCGTCTTCGAGCCGTTTTTCTCTCCTCCACAGTTGATAAAATCGCTTATCTTTGGATCTATTTATTTGCTCGCAAATTCGGTCTTGTTGTGCAAGTTCCGATAAAAAGTCAGTGGAAAGGCTAACTTACACTTAAAAATGTTTTTTTCTTTAATTGATTATAACAAATTAAATTTTCTTCACAAATCTAGAAAACTCAGAATTCTGTTTAATTTTTTTTTTTTGTGTGTGTGTGTGTGTGACGTATTATTCCTCAAAATCAAATCAGACTATCTTAAAAATTCGTAAAAGTTTTAACTTTCTGAAAATTTATTGAAAGAAACATTTATATAAAGATAATTTTTTCTTTCAGTTTCTTAATGAAAAGTTCATTATTCTGCAATAAAGCCAAATTTTTTCAGCTTATGTTGAACGTAAAATTTTAGTACTAAGCTGTAGAACTGAATCAAAGGGATGCAAGGAACTTTTTTTTTTTCGAAATTCGAACATTTTAATTCAGTATTCCCAACCACTATATGCACACCTGTGAGAGAGACGCAGCAAAATAAACTACTAGTACGTGAAAGTACGGTTGGTAATGGCAGAAAACGTAAAATAAAAGAGATCGAAACGAAAAAGAAGTAAATTGGTGAATTTTGCTTCTATCAGTTTGAATGAAAAATGAAAATTATACAAATCTGAAAGCTAACTGGATAACATTGGGAGAAAATTGCTGTTTTAAGAATTGTAGTATTAAAGCAATATAATTTAATATCCTTCATAAGAACTATGTACTTAGAACTTTGTGATTATAACTGTATGCGTTTGAATTCTATAAAATTGAATTTCATGAAACAAATCTAATGTTTGTATTATAATTTCATCTATCTGAATAGTTGATTATCGTGAGAAATATTTATTAACTTTCATCATGAGTTAATGCTAATTTATTTTAGCGCTATTTTAGTTGTAATATTGTAATATTGTTTTAAACATATAATTGAAATACGTTATCTAAAGTTATTTTCTCATTTATTTTAGGCTAATTCAAGTCGTTTCACTTTTATGCTAACTAAGCTTTTAATTTTATTAATAAAAACTTCTTAACTCGAAGAGATGATGACAGTAGAAAGTTAGTTTTGAAAAATGAAATAAATTTAATCAAAGGATTTGGGTTGAAACAAAAGTTTTAACTACTCTTCTAGTGCTTAGATAAAAGCATGTTTCGTGCAATAATATTTTACCTGGATTGATATCTAGATGTATCAATCCGGGCAAACCGTATTTCAACTCCAACGAGTTTATAATATAGAAAAAAACTAAATGCCAATTTCCTGTAAAATCTCTTTATTTCGGTACACTAAAAGAGCCTTTCCAATTCGAATGAAGAATTTTCTGAAAAAAATATCCATATGCAATTAATATGTTCTATACTATGTATAGAAGCTAAAAATGGGAAGCAAGGAAAAAAGTCATGTAGGTTATATAAGTATTTATCTTTAAAATATTCATTTATTACTTCATTTCAATATACAGTGATCATTTTCGTTGACGGGCTGTAATCAGAGAAAGAATTCTCCGTAACTTTATGAACCTTTTATATTGTTTGGCATTTTAAGAATTTGTTAAGGAAGGATCCTAAGACAATCAAGCGTTAGTATAGAAAATTTCGTACTTTTTACTATATTTTATAGGAAGTATATAAAAAGAAAATATTGTAATCGTCAAAAAAATAAATAAACTTGTGATTTTGGTGTATCTCGTTTCAGATCTTCTGAGTCCGAAAAACGCATTTTTGGAATTACGTCTAGCTTTCTTTGGACGCTTTAAGCTAGAGTGTGTGAAATTTGATCAGCGATCTTTACACAAAATTGGAAGATTTCTATCAATTTTGAACGAAATCCATTCGCAGAGCTTTATCTGCCTATCAAGTGAATACGAGAACTATGAAAGTAAAGAGCTGTCTAGATAAAATCTAGTAAACATATTTAGGGTATAAATTGTAAAGCCGATTAAATCTGTCAAATGTCTGGTCGTCTGTTGATCTGCAATTTCGCAAGCATGTAAACGTGACATTTCGAAAGCACAGAGATAAATAATATTTAATATACAGTTTGACCGTATCTCATTTTGAGCGAAGTTTATCAAAAAGTTTATCATCTGTCGGTATGTGCAATTATTTATTAGCATTAAAACGCGCAATTATTTATATAAAAGAAATTTGTTATGTGACTTCGTTGCTAAACTTATTTATTGTTCTCTATCAGATTTTGTTTTTAATTAATCACCATAAAGGTATCAAAATTATTCTTGGTTTTCTTTACTAAACTAAGAAGTACTAAACGCTCATGGACGGAACTCTGAAAATAAAGATCTGAACATTGGTAGGATTCACGGACTCCTCCAGTGTCTACAGGTTTTTGCGGGGAAGGTGACGGATGATGTCTTTGTTAGGGAATATGCGGGAAATTTACACTGAGACTACCCGAAAAGCTAAATAGAATGGTATTGGCTTATTTATGATTTTGAAAGAAGAATAGAATGTTGAAGGATTTTTTTTCTGGATCTCTTAAGTCTTTTTACATTATTTAAACTAATTATGGATTATGTACATTTTTATTTAAAATAAGAATAACTTTTGAAATTTTGAAAGCAAAAACTAGTATCAATGCTTTTAGAAGAAGTTATTCACTTATCTTCTGGAACTTTTCATCATTTCGTTTTTTGTTTTAAATAATGATAAACATACTGACTCCGTTAAATATGACATTAATTCACAATCATTAACTTGTGAAGGAAGATGCGAAGATGTCAGAAGTATCCAATGTAGGAAGAGAAAAAACAAAACTCTTCCTCGAACATTTTGTCATCATCTTTCAACTTGGAGATCCTACGGGAGTCGAGATTCCTTCGCCTTTTTCGCTGTTCTGAAGTGTGATGCATTGCAGACGCACTTAGCTATTGACGTAGATGTATGGCTGACAAGGACTCGCTATTTTCTGATTTGTACGAAAACCGGTATCTCTCTAACCGCATCTCTAGACCGCAACTTCCCTGATTTATGCTGGGGATATGATCAGTCTTTATTTCGGGAAGGAGAACTTTCTCTCTTGTGATGCCTTCGAGACAGATGATGGGTCTTTTTTTCTTCTCTCTTTCTCTGAATATGGAATGAAAATAAATAAGGAACATTTTTTTTTTGTTTTTTTCTTGTAGAGAAATAAATTAAGTTTTGTTGTTGTTTATTTGTTGTTCTGAAAAAGTGATAAGATAATATACGTCACTTTTAATACAGTGGGCGACTCTTGAAATGATCACTTTGGATCCAAGCTAAAGTGATTAGTATTTTCGAATGATCAATACATCATAAATGCTTTAAAATTAATACAATTCTCTAAATATATAGGGCCGCGGTGGCTGGTGGTAAGGTTTCAGTTTCGGGGCCCGATTCTACCGAAGGACCGTCGTGTAAGCGGTTATTGTGCATGTTAAATCCTTTGGTGTCGAAACGTCCTCCTGCTCATGTGGTTTGGGAGTTTGGAGAGGGAAGTTCCAGTTCATGTGTCGCCCTCGTCAAAACCGCGTTTTTGAACCTCGTCACCGCGGTTCAAAATTACGTCCTAGTCTTGTATTCTCACATTATCGTTCTCCTTGTTCACTTGGGGGATACTCATGTAGTGATCGTAGCGCCATCTTGCATTCATGTTATTCTAAAGCGCTACCTATCTACTTTCCCTAATACAATCTATGTTAATACTTCGCTAGGGGAATCCCCGTTCTATGTATACGTGCGCTAAGCGGTGATGTTACGATAGTTGTTAGTGAAATAAAGAGTTTATTTTTCTAATAGCGATGAAGTGCTTTAAACAACACTCTACATAACACCACCACAGTGTCGCTTTAAAACGGGACGTTAATATAATTAAATTTCTAAATATACAAGGACAGCAAAAAAAAAAAGAGTACACAGCATTCTTTGTATTATTTATTCATTTTAATTAGAAATAAAAACATGATGCAATGTACAGAGTTGGAAAACATTAATACAGTACTCTCCCGAGCATCCGGTTTCCGTACTATCCGGCCTAGTTTTCTTTTATCGTAATTAAATGAAGGAGGCAAGGCGTCTTAATATCTATTTAGGCCTTTTTCAAAATTTAAAAACTGTAAGTTTTGACTCTTATCTTACGATTACCTTTTCATATCTATTTAATTATTTATCAGTGAAAAATAAAATCAGTTTGAGCCAATTTTCTTAAGAATTAGGCCTACGATTTACGTTAATGTTTAATTTATGTTTCCGGCATTTAAGTTGGACGTACAGAATTTATGTTAAAATGTGAACAATTTGTATCCTTTAACTTACTTTTTTTCTAATAAATTCTTGAAACGTGCTGTGCAACATATAAACATTTTTAAACTAGCAGTACCAGAGCCTTCTATTTCAACTCGACACGTTACCGGCAACTGCTTCTACGATTCTCCTGACAGCGGCTGTATTCACATTGAGATACATGGAGGGCTTAGTACTCAATAAGCAGTGAGACAATATGTATTATAACAGTGAGTTTCGGTATAAAAACTCTGTCTTCTGGTATTGGTGGGCAAAAAAATGAATTCTTAGAACACCTGCCTATCCGGCTTTTTTTTTGTTATCCGGTCAGCCCTTCCGCCACAGTAGGCCGGATACTCAAGAGTGTACTGTACATATTGATTTTTTAAACCTTATTGGAGATATAAATATTATCGAGTTAATCAGTGGAGATATAAAGATTATCGAGTTAATCAGATTATTGAGTTAAATGGACAAACCTTTCATTTAAATGATGTTCAGCAAAAGGTTTGGCACAGTATTGGATTCACCTTCTGTAAAAACGAAGGCTTGCATAGTTTTCTCTTTTAGCTTCTCTTCACTATCATTTTCTTCGCTCTGCATGCAAACATCTTTTCGAATCATTCTTGCATGTCAAATTGTTCTTTATATATATATATATATATATATATATATATATATATATGCACACATGTAGAGACGTGTAACTCTGGCTCGAAAACAGGCCTCTACTAACCTTAATATAATATCTCTCACAGGCCCTAGGGGAAAGCCCGGTGTTTAGATTAATACTTATAGTTTATATATATATATATATATATATATATATATATATATATATATAATAAAAGACCTGAATGGCCCAGACATTAGAAATTAATCGCAATAAACGAATTGTCGATCACTACAACCGATTTTCTATCTATTTAGTGATCGTGACCACCACAAAGAGCGACTACTGTACTAATGTCGCCTATTTCTTATTAAAAATGTTAATTAAATATTATTTAATGTTAATTACTTACTGCTGTATCTGATTTAGACAAATAAATTTAGTTTATTTGTATTTGAAACAAATTGAAGCAATACTAGGTTATTTTAAAAAGGACCTCGTAATTTTGAACCATGATCGGATGACGAGAACGATACCTATCTCCAAGCTTTTCACCAAAAGAAGAACATTTGCTTTGATGAGTTTAATGTGCATCAGACTTGATTCGGTGAAATTTGAGATAACTTTAAGACCATTGTTTTTGACTTAAAGAAAGATTATGCTAATTGGATTGTTTTAAATTTTTAAGATTGTTTAATTTTTATTTAAGAAAATTTGACTAATATAAGCAACTATTTACTTAGTTTCTGAGTATGACTTGATATAATTTTAGGATATTAATAAATACAATGATTTTCTATATGTATAAAAAAAGAAAATCACTCTATTTTTTGCTGCCTCCCATATAAACAAACAAGAGCTTACATGTGTTTGCATACTCTAATTCAAAAGAACTCGCTGCTACATTCGATAATTATTTCATTACATATTAGTTGAGAGTATCTGAAATGCTTTCAATCTATTATTGAGTTAGAGGTCAGAGTTTTTCTTACTAAAAATTTTAATAAAAATATTAAAATCTGTCATTTACCATAAAAACAACACTTAAATATTGTTAAATAACAGAAAATTACTCCAGATACTAAAAAATAATTTTATCTTTATTACTTTTAAACATTGAAGTGGAGGATGGCCATTTTAATGTTTACGAGTTGAGGGACCAGATATCTGTTATGACGTATTTATAATTAAATATCTATTACATAAATTAAGAAGAAGGTGTAAGGGAAATTTATATACCTTTTTAAAGAGCAAAGCCTTTCGAGTACTTTAATATTTAAAAATTATATAAGTAAAAAAATATAACTAAAAAAACGTAAAAATTAATTTTTATTTTTAAATTTAATTATTTTATTATGAATACTCAATTGATATCAGCTGTACAAGCAGAACGCCCTATGTACTTTGCAACTTTAAAGGAAATAGGAAAATAAAAAGTTCCATCGACATCATAGACGGCAAACACAAAACAAATTTCCGAAGAATTGCTTGAATAATACTTTTCTAGTGGATTATCTTTCCGCAAATTTGTTTCTTGCGTGACAATGATCGATGTTGTAGCTAGAGAGAAACTTACCGGAAGGGAGGGGGGGGGGGATAAACATGGAAAAAGAGTATCAATGAGTGTTAGATTCATCCCAGATTACAACAGACAAAATTATCTAAATGCCTTCGCATTTTAACGTCCATGCTTGATATATGTTAGTAATATGCTTTATCTATCAGATGAATTGAATGTGTTTCTGTTGCAGGCGATGAACCGGTAACGTTGAAATCAAAAGCCCGCCACCACTTGGGAGACAATGGATCCCTCCTTATTAGCGACGTGAAGCCAGAAGACGCGGGAAGATACGAGTGTCACGCAACCAACGAGATTGGGAAGGGTCTCAAGAAAGAAATATCGCTCAGCGTCCATGGTAAGACGAAAGAAACAAATCGAAAAGGATGGAGCGTTACTGAATTGAAAGATTCATTCAATTGGATTGTGTTTGAATGAATATTTATTTATTTCTCGAAGAATTTTGATTTATTTCTAAAAAAGTGTCGATTTACTTTTGAAACGAATATTAGTTATTTCTGAAAGAATGTAGATTTATTTCTGAATGGGATTTATTTTTGAAAGTTAGGGATTTATTTAGAAAAAGAATGTGGAATTATATCAGAAAGAATATGGATTTATTTCTAAAAGAATATTTATTTGTTTCTGAAAGAATATTAATTCATTTCTAAAAGAATGTCGATATATTTCAAATATTATTGATTTATTTTCGAAAGAATGACGATTTATTTCTAAGAGAGTGTAAGATTGTCGAATTATTTCGGAAAGAATGTTGATTTGTTTCTAAAAGAATATTAATTTATTTCTGAAAGAGTATTGATTTATTTCTGAAAAAATGTTGATTTACATCTGAAAGAATATTGATTTATTTCTGAAAGAATATTTATGTATTTCTAAAAGAGTGTAGGCTTATCGAGTTATTTCAGAAAGAATGTTGATTTGTTTTTAAAAGAATATTAATTTAATTCTGAAAGAATGTTGTTTTGTTTTTAATGAATATCGATTTAATTCTGAAAAAATGGTGATTGATTTCTGAAAAAATATTGATGATATTTCCTGGTTTGAGAACCAAACAATAATAATAAAACAATACTAACAAAAATAATACTTTTAGATTTATCTTCCGTGATAACTTGAAAATTTTAGATATTTGAGTACTTTCATAAAAACTGAATAAATGGTTATCCTAATGTTGAAAAATTTTAGTAAATAATTATACATTGGAAAACAAAACAAATTTATGTTCCTTTATTTGCTTCTTATCTTGTGTAATACTTGACATTAAAATAGAATATTTTTTTAAAATTAACGCTAATTTTAACCTTTTTTTGAAATTATTATTTTAAATTGAAAAATTTTTTTACTGTGATTGATGAAATATTTAAATAATTAATTGTTGAAATGAAGCAGTGAGAATTCGAAAATTTTATTATTGAGATTACTAAGTTCTCGAAGTAAAATAAATCTGTTTAACCCGTTTGTGTTTGCATATAATATCATGGAATACGTTTTGGAATTTCTTCATCCTTTTTTATTATTTTTAGAATTAATTATTTTTGGGGACAAAAAAACAACAACTGTGTTTTCGTGATATAATGTTAATGTTACAGTGCAATTAAAATATAGCAAAGAAAAAGGCATTCTGCAGAATTTTTAGTCTTACAGCCGGATAGAGATACTTCCTCTGAATGGATTAGGCTCAAAATATGATAGAAATCTAAAAAATTGGTGTTGAGATTTTAAACCAAATTTCATCTCTCCAGCTCAAAGTGGTTTTAAGTTATCATTGTGACAGACAGACAGAATAAAACTCAAAAAGATCTAAAATGGCGAGATTTTTCAAAATTTTGAGTTCAAATTTCTTGACGATTACATTACTCTCTCTGTCCTTCGTCTACGAGAAAGTAAAAAGGGAATCAGCTGAAAACAATGACAGAAATTATATTCTTTATCCTTGTGTTGTTGCTGGGCGACAATCCTCTAGCGGCTCACCAGTCTTTTCACCCTGTCTCGGCCATTATGCAATCGACAAGTGTTCAAAGATTAACACAGTCATTATGCAAATGCGTAACATCGGAAGGCCATTACGACATACGAGTAACTGTGCTTTGAAACAGCCTAAATGCTGCTGTGCCTGTACATGAGAATTAAAGGATGAAAAAAAGAAAAGAGGCATCGGGCATTTATGGAGCCTAAATGCACTTCGTGACGGTTGCTGGTGTGATATTTTACCTGAATGTACAGAACGATCATCAAAGCGCCTAAATCCCCGTTGTTTTGATGCTCAAGGTTGTGGTTTTGGAATGCGTTCGGAATGCAAGTTGCCTAAAATGAAAGTGAACCAACTCGCGTGTGAAAGGAATTCTCAAAGCACGAATTCAAAACAAAAAATTCCAAGCAAGGCACTGAAATGCCGAGCGAAGAATAACGGATGTCTTGATAAATATAGAATAGTTTTAGAACATTTTTTACGCACTTTTATTTACCTTGACTTGTTTTATGTTTGTAAAGATGGAATTTTGCAATCGAATTTTCCCTCTCTTTGTTCTTGTGCTATTTTGTACATTTCCCTATTAGTATAAAATACCCAATAATATATTAGATGATATTGAGCTTTATTCAAAATAAAGAACAATATTTTGTGTTAACCCTTTAAAGGGCCATTTTTTTAACCCTTTAAAGGGCCATATTATATTAAAATATTTTTAGGCTTGAAATTAGAAAAATAAAAGGGTTTCATTGAGCTTATTAGATAAAATTAATTTGATTAATTAAATAATTGTTAATTAATAATTAAGTGACAAACCAAGACACATCATTTTGTGTGAAATAAAGAACTGAAGCATCTACGTTTCTGTCTTTCTAAAAAAATTTGTCAGAACTTATGCCAGTCTACATAATTTGATACAAAGATTGATAAAATTGGTGGGAATCATACTTCCCACGGCCTTAGAAAGGGTTAATAAGGATATGCGTTGCTGTTAGAAATATAATATTTTCAGGTTTACGATTATCTGTCGCTTATCTTGTTCTCCCAGAATATTAGATCTCAAATTATTTCCTTAAGTTTTGCATCTTTTAGTTATTGCAATTCAATTTATTAATGCGCAGATATTTGCATCAAAACATTGTGCATTAAAATTTTTCATTTCCAAAGTTGGCATAGAAAATTCTTTCTCGCAAAAATATCAGCTTCCAGTCAATTCAAATTTCTCAATCTCATCACACGCCATTTATGGAATTTTAAATAGCCGGGTGTTCTGTGTTACTAGCTTATGATTCCTATATATCCAAAAATAGTATCATGAAATTTTTTTTGTTATATTAAACTATCTTTCCAATGTTTTTTTTTTCTTCTTTAGAATATGTAAAAAAAAAGAAACACTAACTACAATAATTTCAAAATTTAAATAAAACTAAATGTCTGTAATTAAAAAGCAGAGCAAATATCACATTATGAAAAATAATAAAAAAATAAGTAAGTAAAATCATTTCATTTGACCTGGAAAATATATTTTAATTGCATAACATTAAACTTTAAGTACTTTGGAGCTAATAAATCCAAGAAAGCAAACTTTGTTACTCATTTTTACAATGCAAAGAAGTAATGTGATAAAATATTTGACGTTGAAAACAATGAAAAGTATTGCTGCAAGTTATAAATGAAAAAAAAAATGTTAATATTAAAGGCATAAATTGTAAGATAATTCTTTCTCTTTTAAAATGACCCAAAAATCGTTCTTGAAATAAATTTGGATGGTGATATGCATAAAATCTTGTTTAGTTATTTATAAATGAAATTTTGATTAAATTTTTGACTTTGAAACCTGACAGACATTTTCCCCTCGTTTCAAGGATCATATATACCAACTTTTTCAACTTATTAAGAATAATACAAAAGTATTCTACTTTATAAATATATTCGGGTGGACCATTTTAAAACCATTACTAAACTTCGATGTCTCCCCCTAAAAACGTACTTTTCTAGAGAACCAAATGATTTTATTACCAAATCTGTGTGCTGTTCGATATCATCACTGTGGTGATTACTGTTCGATATCATCACTGCCTGGATTCAGTAAATTGTCAAATCGGTTGATCGGGCTTCCTATACCCACCAATTTCTAAACTATTTCACGTCACTGGCACCAATTTTTACAGGATGCCTGATTTCGAATAATAATAATAATTGTGTATAACTTTTGGTAATAAATTCAATATGTTTTTTTTAATGACTCAGCGGAGCTAGGGGAAAAAAACGGCCATCTTGGATTTTAACGGTTAATGTGTCATGGATTATCGAAAAATTATTTTAGAGTATAAATTTGACATAACAACAAAGAGTCGGTACAGTTGGAGTCAATTAAATTTTAATTCATATAAGCACCTGTTAATGAATTTGAGAAAAAAAATGGATTACAATATTTTATTTGAATGAATTATAAATTAAAAACTAAAAAGTAAAAATAATTGAAATAAAGAAAACTACGCACATTGTATATACAAACTACGCATTTTTTCGTACATTGATCAATAAGTAGTGATTTTAAAAATTAGTCCTATTAAATTTATTTAAATTCAATATGAATAGTAGGATTTTTTTCTCAAAATTTTAAGATAAGCGTATAAATATGTTAGAATAATCGTTTTAAGGTTCTCGATGATTTCTATAAAAAATGTTTTCTATAAATTTTCCTAAATAGCACCTAAAATAATCCTTCTATCAATCAAATTTACACTTTAAGGATTAAAATTTGTAATAAATCCTTCGTATATTTTCCTTCCAAAATTATATATAGTTCTTAATTTTTTTTCTCTCTCTTCAAAAAATTAAAAACAGACACGCATAGAAATAGTCATGACAGTCGAATTTTATAAAACATCCTGACTTGTTAAAAATTTATTTCCGAAAGTTCAATAATTACCTCTTTCACATTATTTTAATTTTGTTTAAAACTCAGACATAGTCCAATATTTGATTATATGTTATCTGATTAAAATCAGACGATCGTAGTATAAAGTATTTTGCAAAGCTATGAATTTTTAATATCTCAATGATTAAATGAAAATATTTCATCTGAGTATGAATAATTACTTTAAGAATATGTCGATATTTACCAGATGAAAATTATTGCAAAATTCGATTCCAAGAAAATCTTTGATTTTTCTCGAATAACTATTTATAAAGTTATGTTTAAAAAAATCTTCCTTATGATTTCCTTTATCAAATACTAACAAAATGTTGTTTCGCTTAATAATATTAGAATCCCATTTCGAAACTGTTTTGTGAGGAATACTGCCATTTTGAGCTGTGTTCAAATGATTCCAATGAATTTCAAATGATGAGGATTATATCTGTTTAGGCATTCCCTCTCCAAACTTTCACACCATGTCAGCAGGAAGATATTTGACTTCGACAAAATGAACCACACACCAGGGCTGCAATAGGCGCAGATATTTGGTGAAAATATTTCTCAAATACAGAACTCTCCCGTCTTCGAAATTGGAATCTGCTAATTTGATTAAAGAATTAATTGAATCTACAAAAATATCATCGCAATAATTGAGAAACTGTAATGCTTTCAAGCTAGCGACGTATTAGAACCTGGGCAAGAAATCAAGACCGAATTTTAATATTATTATTGTAAATTAAAGAGAAATCTTGCTTTCACAACTGCTTTAATTTGAAATTTTGAAACAGTTTTTGTCTGAGATTTTTATATTCATCCATAATTTATTGAAAAATATGCTCTGAATGTTTTGCTTTTCAATTTTGGTTATTTTTTACCATTTGTATTATAACGTTCAAAAAATTCCGAGACTTATTCTATGATAGAAGAAATAATATAAACAATATTTGCTTACATGATGTTTCTTCTGAAATAACTATAATATGGATGACCGAGCAGGCCAACGCACGGGACCCCCACGTCCGATCCAACGTTGACCCGACTTATCATGTGTTGATTTTTATTTCTGGGGTCATACGAAATCGCTAGTTTATGACAACCCTGTTGACACTGCTGAGGAGCTCGTTGCAAGAATCGCAGTAGCTGCCGGAGAGATTCGAGATATGCCTGGAGTATTCCAGAATGTTCGGATGTCCATGCGTCGGAGATGTGAGGCGTGCATTGTAGCCTGTGGAAGAAACTTTGAACACTTAATTTAATCCATGTACCCTTTGCTTCTTTTCATGTATTATTAAAACGATTTCTCATTTACGGTCTCTTTTCTTTATGGTGCTTCTGTGTGCAACACCGCTTCAGGAAAGCATTTCCGACCCCACATTGCTATATGATTTCGAGTTGTCAGGATGTACTCTACCCCTCTTAGAAGTTCTGAAACAGTTCCCTGAAACACCCTGTATTAATCGGTAATTTGATATCAAGAGTATTTTGCGAATCGATGAATCATCACGATGAAGCACCTATGGTGTAGCTTTTTTAAATGCCTGTAGTCACAAACTACGGCTATATGTCAACTGAATGAAACTTGCTCTGAGTGGTGAAGTGCATGATATATTTTATTTGTTCTGTGGAAAATGGTATAATCCATTCACATTTGAAAAATATTTTTAAAATTCCGGCAATGTTTGAAGAAAAGTTACTTGCTGAGAATGTTTTCATTTTGATGGCTTTGATAATTTTATTTTGATTAATAATTCTATATTATATTCAAATTCGTCATTCTCGAAAAGTCGATGCATAGTAATCTAAAATGCCTAACATTTTCTTCTCAAAGCATTGGAGGATTGCATTGTAATTAACTGCATTGATGTTTCTTAAATGCTTCTAGGGAAATGCAAGAATTTTAAAGCATTCAGTATATATTAAAAATAGCTCAAGAGATTTTATTTGCCATTCTTTCTGTGCTTCTAAGTTTTTTGTTTGATTCTATATTTGTCGCTTGCTTCTGAACTTCTTGTTTGAACTTAGAGCGTCTTGCTTCAAATTTACCTCTGTATGTATCAGTTGAAAACCATATTATTTAAATTTTACTTTTAAAATAATATCAACCTTTAAGTATTTTTTAATTAACTTAGTAACATTTTTGACAAATAAATTGCACGAACTAAACTTAGTATATCCACTATTGCATAACCGAACTAAATGTAACAGCAAAAATTTGCCGAAATTTTTTTAACACCTTTGAGCGACAAAATAGAACGTAACAACTTCCACTCCAACTACCTAAAAACAAAAGAAAGCAAAATCCGGGGACCAAAGAAATAAAAAAACGACAGAGTGTGTGATACAATTTGATTTTCTTTTCTCGAACGAAAGGCTGGTGTGTGGGGGGAGGGGGTGCCCCATTTTCTATATATAGGCTGCAAAGCCTGTCGTATTTCACCCTTCTCTGCCGGGCGGTTATTGATTGCCGTGGCTCCTCCTGGAAAAGCCCCATCAAATGGGGAGCCCCAGTTTCGGGTCTCAATGGCTCCCTGCCACATGAAAGAATGATGCTTCTCTCAATGAGAAAGGGAGAACACGCGCTGGAACATCCACGATGCAACAATTCCTCTTTATGATCGAAGAGTAATGAAAGAAAAACTCGCTGGAAAGACAGGCGGACTCACTTTCCCAGAAAGTGAGTGGAAAAATCCAATATGTGTTTCTTCATTGCCTGGGGAGTTTGGAAAGAGAAGTTTCACAAGTAGAAAGAATCGTTTAATGCCATTATGGTTCAGTTGGTTTGCTTTCTCTTAATTGGGTATGCCTTTGAATATTTGGGAACGGTATAGGAAAATTATTGTTTCTAAAGAAAAAAAATCATTTTTTAAGAATTGAATTCAGAATTTTAAACGGGAAAATGAAAATTTAAAATTATAAAGCGAGCCCAAAAAATTCTGAAGCTCAAAAATCCAATTTCGTGAAGGTGAATTTTGTTCGTGCAAAAAACATGTCCAGTTTCCTAAAATGAACAGACATATTGCTAAATAATTAATTTATTATTGTTTGAAGCTACAAAAAAAAATCTGATTCCCTGCCGAGAAATCAGAATTGTGAATTTATGAAGCAATATAGTGAAATATAAATAAAATATTATTGTATTTTACGCTTTATATCTAAATTATATGAAATATATATTTGATTACACATATTTGTGCATGTCATTATTAATTTGAATTATATAAATAATTTATATCTTATCATTATTCCCAGGGTTTTTGAAATCGTATTTTGAATGAGTTGCAGTTTTGCTTGTATTATAATTTTGAATCAGTGATTGAGTGACTAAACCATTTTCTAACGCTTTCCTAGTTGTAGAAATTTCGTACAAGGATTGTTATAATTCCTTCATTGTTTAACAAACTTTTTTAACAAAATTTTTGCCTTTCATCTAGCTTTGGTTCTTGATTTGCAGCCTTTATTATGATCGGCATAAGTTATCTACTACATTCTTAAGTGCAAAATATCCATTCCTATTTGGATATTCCATCCATATTCGTCATGAAATTTTTATCATTTTTCAGCGCAAGAGACTAAATTTAGTCGCAGCTTTACTACAATAATATTTGCCCCCCCCCTCTCTTTTTTTCTGATAATGTGAAGTTAACGAAAAGTACATTAACATATGTGTGTTTTATTTATTCGTGTTTCCCCTTTTCTTTCTTCTTTTTATTTTTACAAACCAAAAGAAGCCTAAAAATGTAGTATAAACAAATTAACTCCTTTACATTTCCTTTTCTTATATTAATATTATTGTATCTTTTTCTTTAAGATTTTATATTTCTTCTTTAAGTAAAAGAGCTGTTTCGAACTTTATCTAAAAGGATCTTTATCTTCTAACAAAACTTAATATTTCACAAAAGGAATTTTTAAATAATACCTTTATTTTATTTTAAACAAAATTACACAAAGTAATTTGAATATAATGCAAAATTTAATTTCTAGAAAATTAACAGTCAAAATGTAACTTTCTCTAAATTTTGTGGCTAAAATCTCAAGGCAACAAATGAACTTTGTTACTTTGTTTACTTTTTAATAGTTAAGTCTCTGCAGTATCTGCATAAGCTGAACATGTATTTTCTCTTGCAAACCATTCTTATTTTTTTTAATTAAACATTCTTGACTTTTAAGTTTCTGGCTCAATATCTGAAACCACAGATACTGTATTTTCTCTTGTAATTCATCCTTTCTGCAAAATTAAATCATTTCGATTTCTGTTTGTTATTTTATATGTTAACTTTTGATTTAAACTTTCTGTAAGGCAAATTAGTTAGTATCTCATTTTTCCATAAATGGCTAATATCTATGATTAAAGTTATGAGGAAAGAAATTTGTCTTCTAAATTTCTGGCATTGAAAATAAATCCATTATATAAATCTAGTTCAATATTTTAACTATTGCACAATAACCATACCATGTTATTGTTATTGTGCAATAGCTTTGTATTATTCTTCTACTTTCGTTATTCTTCTGTGTGAATATTCATTTTATTTAAGGAGCTCTGTTGCAGCATTCCATGCTTATTTTCTTAATAAATATATATATTCATTTAAAAAGGAATGGAATGCTGCAATATTATTATGCTTTGTGAATTTTTAATAACAATATTTTTTTTTTCATATTCCTAGTGCTTTTTGCTTTCGTAAATGCAGTAAAACGTATTAAAAAACCATAAAAAAGAAAAAATATTTTCATTAATATAAAATTTTGAGCTGGAAGCTGCATATATCTGACTCTTGATAATAATCTTATGATTTTTTTTTTCGTTACTCGAATATTTGACTTTTTTAAATAATATAAACCTTAGTAACACCTAGTATGATTTTTATAATGCTATGCTTCTATTTCCTCTTTCAAAAAGCCTTATCCTATAAGAAATGCCATATTACCTGTCCATAAATTTCATTTCAACTTTAGTTTCTAGGTTGATGTTTATGGATTTGTTTTTAAAATAGTTGGACGTTTCTTATTTTTCTACCAGTTAGTTATAAGACCGAGGAATATTATTTTTAATATAAAGCGTTCAATGTTTGGATATATCCAACTCAAAGAACCCTTATAAATGCCTTGTATGAATGTTTGACATTTTTTAAATAATATAAACCTATCACGGTTAGTAATCCCTCTTAAGATTTAATGGTGCTGCTGCTTCCATGTTGTATTTCAAAACTTCATCCGATGTGTAATACCATATTCCATGTTTTCTGACTTCAATCAAAAGCTTTTGGCCGATGGTTATTGAATTCGTTTTCAAATTACATATTCCTTCAATATTTTGCCACCTTTCCTTTCAAAAATATGCATACACAAGAATAAATTACTCAGTTATTCATTCTTGGTAATATTTGTTGGCTAATAAAAACTCTTGATTATAAAATGATTAAAAATCATTTTTTATTGACAGATTAGAAGAAAATAGAAATCTCAAAATATCTTTTTAAAACTAGTTGACAACGTCATTAGGAAGTGCTTTCCCTCTTTGCTAATCCGTGTAAGATAACATTTGAGGGTTCCTTCGATCGCTTGTCTTATTATGGATATTATATATAAATCAGAAATAAATCTTTTTATTGTACATGCGATGAGACTATCAGACGAAAAAGCAAAATTATCTACAAGGGGGTAGTGGAATCCTACTGGCTTAGTGATAGGTCATCGATTTAGTGGTTTCACATCTGCACCGCCCATAAGGAAAAGTTTAAGTTATGCTCTGCTCCAGTAATGTCTGCCATGCTTTTCCCCATATGGAAAACCGCTACCAAAAGAAGTCCCGTACTCCATTCTCGTAGCCTTAAAGCTCCATTGTAACAACCGAGGCTTAGCGGGGCGGATCGATATTTGTACACACGCTTCCACCTTTCCCCGAACGCGAGTGGAACCGCCCCACACTTCGAGACATCTGGGCCTTCCGTGACGTCACTTTACAATCGATGACGTTTTCTGAAGGGGAAGGGGGTCGAGATTATCTGGGTCCGGGAATTTTCTTTTGTCGATATCGACGGGGCAACTCATTACGCGTGCACTGAAACATTGTTTGGTTGAGGCGGATGCAATGTTGCATTGCGCCGCCCCGGCCTGTCTTCTTGTACATGGGCCTGCAGTTTAAACTGCTCTTTTTTGTAAAAATGGGCTCATTCAGTTTCACACTTGACGACATTTTGTGGGTTTAGGTCACAGGAAAGCAGTGTTGATATTTCTTTTTTTTTTTTTCGGGGGGGGGGTTAAATTCCTAAATGTGACAAAAAACAGCAACAAAAGAAACTGAGTTGGGGTTGTCCATGAAAATCAATGTTAATGAACAAAGGTCACTTATATACATTTTAAAATTTCTTTATAAAAAATTTAATCTCGTCTTTTGTTAAATTCAAAATAACTATTTTTTTTCGTCTTTTGTTAAATTCAAAATAATTCAAATAACTAATTCAAAATAACTAATCTCGTCTTTTGTTAAATTCAAAATAAGTATTTTTTTTCAATTTGTAACTATTTCATACAGACGCAGAGAAATTGAGAATATTGTAATATAGAATGCAAAAACTGTCTTTTCAAATTCTTTTGCTTCCTGTACGTAAAATACAATACGTCTGAATCCTTCCCAATAAATTTTCTACTCCTTTTGGAGACCTTTTTTTTTTCATAACAATTGCTGAATTTTCATGGGAGATGATATTTTGATATCAACTGACTGCATAAAGAACTTCGGAACATGATTTTTAAAAAAAGGAAAAAAAAAAAAAACGTTTGAAATACAATCAATAGATTTGAAGTATTCTGCAATTTTTTTTTCTGTAATAAAATTTCAAAATAAATTTAATTAATCGGACCCCCCCCCCCCCCCCTCCCTCTTCTGATTTCAACCATTGCTTTAAATATTGATAATTTTTCAATGAAATTGTTACATTAGAGTAAAAGTTTTCAGCATAAAAATTAAATATGTTTAGCAAAGCAAACAGTTTGATATTTTTATAAATTCTAAAAATTAATGAACTGTTGTTTGCTTTTCGCTGTCTTTATTTCTGGTTAAGTAAAGTTCTGAAGTTTATAGACGTGAGTGAGACACGTTTTTTTATTATTTAAATCTTCGCAAATTGTCAAGTTTCTGTTATTTTCAATGCAAGCATTCCAATGATTGTAAGTTTGGAAGGAATAAAAGCACTCTCGCTGTATTAGAATCTTGTTGAAATAACAGATTTTTAGAAGATAAATTATTGTGATTTTTTTATATAAGGTTCGACTAAGTGTAGCTGGAATAGAAGGCGATTCCGTTTTTCGTTTTCAGACGCATCTTTAATCGACCTTTGGTGTAGGAAATCAAGACGAATCCAAACTTCTGCCTGCAATAAATTTAATATATAATTCGGATTTTTTTGTATGAGAATATAGACTAAGTGTAGTTAGAACAGAAGAGGATTGATAACTGCGCATTTTCAAACTCATCATCAGTTGGGTATAATCCTTGGTGTAGAAAGTCAAGCCGACTAGAAACTTCTGCATGTAATAAATTTGATAAATACCGATTTTATTTATCTATAATGTAACGTACTTTTTTTTTGCTATGTAACGCGTATTCTTTTAAAATTGTAGAATATTTTTACAGCATATTTCTACTATTTACATATTATTATGTTAATATTTATCGATTAAATTAAATATATTCTTTGCGAAGGTGAATGAAGATAAATGAAGTATTGCATATTTTCTCTATATATATATTGTATAAGCATTTATGAAATCAGTGGCTATGTAGTTCGAACATCTAATAAAATTCTTTTAAAAATTTGTTACTGTTACTCATATAAATATATTATCACTGTTACATTTTGCACTGACAATTGAGAATATTTGTCCACCAGTATTCATACGCCAACATCCCCCGATGAATTTGCCTGTTGAAACATTATTATACAACGTTTCTACTTTTGTTTACATATTTATTGCAAATAATTTCATTGCTTAGCTCTTTTATAAGTGTTTGAATAAAGTTTGTAATTTATGATTTTGTGAAAAATTCTGCATATTCATTCATAAATATAGCATTATTTTCTATTACATTGCATGCATAATTCATTTTTTTTTTCATTTGTAAATTTATTTTGACTGTCAGCATGATTATTTCTGTGGTACTCTTAACTGGATGTGTGAAGGTATTGAAAACATTTAGGTTTCATATTTTCATTTCAAAAACTGAAATTGAGTGAATGCTGTTTAATTTTTTAAAAGTCTTTACTAACGTTTTCATGTGTCAAAATAGCTTTTCCTTATATTACCAATGGGAATTTTATTGCCAGTTATATTACCAATGTGAACATTTGAACATAATCAATCGAGGTTTTGTTGTGGTTTTATTGATGGATTTTCCTACTTAACCAATAAGAAATGCATTTAAGATTTATATTTTATTATTCCACATTTTATTTATCATAATTAGTGCTTTATACTAACATTTTGTATGTTGTCGTATTTTTTTGTTCTTAGTCTGCTATTGTTGTCTGTTTATTCATTAAAATATTTTTATCATAAAAATTTGGATATATTTTAATTTTAGACTTTGATAATTTTAGATTTTGATATAGTGTAATTTATGTCATAAGACCACACAGAAATTTTAAAAGAATAAAAAAGTTTTCTAGAACTCTAATTATTTTTCATATTTAATTATTTATTTTCAAGATTTTGTATTTTTACCTTACTATAATAATAAAAAAATTTTTGAAAAATATTTTATATAAAAAATATTTTTATCAAATTAATCCTAAAATTTTTATATTTCACTTCTGACTAATGTATAAAATTATAATTTATTGAAAATTATTCTAAAATAACGATCGAATTTTTGGCGTGTTCCAAGCATTATTTTTTTTTCTTTCTTCTTCTTCTTATTATTATTACAATTTTACGAAAATATTTTTGTGCATTTCTTGTAGAAAAAATACAGTCAGTGAAAAAACTGATGTTTTTCATATGAAAAACAGGTTTTTCTAAAATAAGAAATGTTATTGGTAGTTGAAGAAATTATTTATCTTCCATTTCAAAATTTAAAAAATAATAATAACTGTGCCACACCGTTAAATCCTACCCTTTTGAAAATAGTAAAAGTTGGATTAAAAAATATATCATTAGATAGTGCTAATAACCAGGAAGTCGAAGTCAATTTTATTGCATACATTAAATTACCTCTGCCTTCATAGTTATCTCACACCTCTATTAAGCTAAAAATGAATCCTCATTTTTCTAATTCTTAAATAGTTTTAATAATTTGTGAATATTAATTTTATTTTTTATTAGTCTGTAGCTATGTTTATGCTATACAAAATGTATCCAAATGAAAATAAAGCATTTGATATAAAACGAAGAGATATTTATTTCTTTATTAATTTCAATATTTTTCAGAGTAGGAAAATTCTTTTATTAATTAATAAAATAATAACATAATGTTATTCTTTGTCAATCAATAATTATATTGAACGTGATAAAACGTCTCAGGTCATTTGAAAAAACTCTTAAAATAAAACAAAATTATATTTTTTCTTCTGTTTTAAGTATGATAATAATATAATAATACTATATTACCTATATCAAAATAACATAATAATAATTAGTAATATTTAATTGATAATTTAGGTAATGTATTATCTAAATTAATTTTCCGGTTTCCGTTTCTTTATGTTGCTTTATATTATGAATTTTATTTCATATTACTTTATTTTTAAAAAAACATTTTATTTTTATTATCGTTTACAGTTCCAGCTCGATTTGAGAATAAATTCCAAGTTGAAACTGTGCGTTGGGGAGAAACGGCCATTTTGCACTGTGAAGCATTTGGCGACAAACCTATCACTTTAACATGGACCAAAAGCCAAATGCCAATATCAGAAAAGGAAAGCACGAGGTAAAGACATTATATTTACGATATCAGCTTTGTTTATGTTCTAGGTACACGAAGTGAAACGAAAAAAAAAAAAAAAAAAAAAAAAAACGTACGGAGTTAATGAGGTTGTTTAAATTTGTATATAATTAATTTTTAATTCTGATGTTTGCAATTGACAAAACTAAATTTTACTTTTCTAATATGAAACTCTTTTTCAATCGAGACATTTTCAAAAACATACAAATAAAAGTATTGTTTTGAATAAAGACACACACGCACAATATATATATATATATATATATATATATATATATATATATATATATA
>JAPMOR010061852.1:56536-127941 GCA_026543865.1 Argiope aurantia | reverse complement strand
TGTGTGTGTGTGTGTGTGTGTGTGTGTGTGTGTGTGTGTGTGTGTGTATGTATGTAATGATATTTTAACTCTAATTTCAATTTAATTAATTTTCAAGATTTTATCTTAATTTAGCCATCGTAACTTTATTCTAAAATATTCTCTTATTTCGTGATCCAATTCCACTTTCTCTACTTAATTAATTCAAGAGAAGCTTTGTTAAATTGCAGAATCAGCTAAAAGTCTAATTTTCCCACACTCCGCGTGAAGAGGCAAAATACCGCTGATGAGGCAAATTCTTTTTTTAAATCTCCCTGTGTTTCCCCTGCCTTCTCCGCGCATGTAACGAAAATCCCTATCGAAATCTCGTAATATATTAGCACTATGAAGAAATGTTTTCCCTATCAAAATCATAGGTTATATAAGACCAGGGATAAAATGTCCAAGAGCTTTTTCCTCATTCCTTTTCTGTGTCGTTCTGTGTGGTCATCGCTTGTACATATGTCTGCTTCTGAAAAATGAAATAAAACGACGTCGCAAAATACCAAGTCTCTTCACTGTCTTCAAACTGCATTTTGCTTCACATAAAATAATGTTATATATATATATATATATATATATATATATATATATAGTGCTCAATAAAAATCTTTACTGCTTTAAAATTTTGAAATGGAATTTATTTTGCCTGTTATAATTCTGTGAAATATCTAAAAACGTTCTTGCAATTAGAATAAGTAATATATCAAATTTAATTCCTTAAATTTTCAATTGATTTCTTATTTATATGAGAAAATGTATTTTATTTGCAGAAAAAGAATATTTTCACTGTATTGATGGAAAAGTATTGGATATATTCTCTTGTATTTCTTTCATATGGAGGACATCTCTAACTAGAAATCCTAATAGTTAAATATATTTTTTTTCATCGCATCCCTTCTGAAAAATTTGAAACAAAATGTATTTAATATAGTGCTTAGAGAAAAAATACCTATAGCAAAAATAATATAGCACTGTGCGCAATGTACGTCTGCACCACCGCAAAGATTTCCTACCAAAGGTGAAAACGGTCGAGCATCTTTTTGTAAATAGTTTAACGAAAAAATCAATGAAGAATGATTTTCTAGACAAGCTTATCAAATTTGAATACGGAAATTATAATATCGTAACATTTGCTTTAGCGAAGAAGTTATTTTATCAGTATTATTCTTTTCTAGGTACGAAGTATACGACAGTACTTCTGAGCTGGGGACAACGTCGGAACTTCATGTTCAAGTGACTGACCGTGAGGACAATGGATTGTATGTTTGCATCGCGAAGAACGCTTTTGGAAAAGACGAGCGGACCGTCAAACTAGTTGTACTCGGTAAGCAATCCAGTTGTAACTGGTACTGAAATAAAAAAATAAAAAAAAGAATCGAAGGCTTTTTTCGTATATTCCATAATAAAGGTGTTACTCCACTCCCCCAACTTAAAAATTGTGGACTAAATTTTCTGAATGTTCAGATTTTATTTCGAGAGTCTCATATATGGGCATCTTGTGTTTCATAGTTATTAAAGAAAAATAAGTATGGATTTTGGAAGCCTTTCTTTTTTTCAAACAATTGAAACGGAAATTTAACATTGAACTATAATTTTTATAAAAGGTTTCCTGCAAAATTTTATGTTTCTAAGAATTTTCGTTTTTAAGTTGCCGCATTTGCATGCATGCGAATGTACAGATTAATCGAAGGATTTGGTTCAAAATTTCATACAAATTTCTATTTTAGATAATTAAACTGTGCATGTAATTTTGCACATTCTAACTATTTGGTTTTTAGATCTGTCTTTCGTTTGAACACGGACAAACAAAATTCGATACAGATCGGTTTTAAAATGATAAAACCGTGTGCCTAATTTCACTCTTGCTTTTTGTTTTTTTAGTTTTTGTGTTAACTTGAACTCGGGTAAACAAAATTCCTGCGTACGAATTTCGTTCAAAATTTGTTAGAAATTTACAAATTTGGTGGTAAAATCATATACCAAATTTCATCCATCTTGTTGAAGGCGGTTTTGAGTTATGCTGGTTAACAGTTAGGTATAATTTCAGTATTTTTCGGATTCGGAGAGATCTGAAACGTGGAGAGTGAATTTTTTCAACACTTCCTCTTTATATATTTCGCATACGATAGAATAAAAAAGTGATTTAGAAATGCTTTACTTATCAAAAAATATTACTAGTTTGCCCCCAGTAAAAAATTGCATTTTAATGTTACTGTAAGTTTGCTTGTTGTTAAATATACGCAGGACCTATGCTGAGATACATGTTCCACATGGCAAATATAAATCTTGGGCTCTTTGGCACAGAAAAATTTATGTCCCCATTATGTACTTACATATTAATATTAACAAACTGTTTTTTTAATTAAAGAAACATTTTAAGTACGCAAAAAGAAAAAGAATATATGAATATTCATTTTGAAATAATAATTCATAAACATCCTTACTAAAAATTAGGTTAAATAACATTGTAATCTAATATTTATTTTGAGAATAAGAAGACCGGTAAGTATATAAAAATTTCATTTAATTGATTAGTGTTTAATTGTTATCCTACCTTAAATGCTCGCCTAGGATTGCCTAATAATAATACCTTCCTAAAACAGTAAAATAAATAGAAAACAATAAAATAAGATATAATGCGTCATTGGTTCCATCATTATGATTGCTAAATGTAAACTGCATTTCTTTATAAGTATTTTTTAGAAAAAGAGAGAGAGAAAGACCTAATTAAATTCAACTATATGAGAATAAATAATATCTGGAAGAATATTTTGAAATTTATTTCAATTATTTTATATTTTATTGTTAGTACTATTATTTCGTGTTTCTGCTAAAAAAGTAGGAGATATTATTTTTTGAAGAAAAACAAGTTTATTCTGTGTCGATATTTAGAAAAAAAATTATTGATATAAATTTGAACAATGTATATTTACTTATCTCTAGCTCCCCATTCTTTTCAATGAATAAATGAAAAACAAATAAAAATCCGCATTTTTTTCGAAAATTAATTCTATTCCTTTTAATTAATTAAAACTTCTTATCCTTATTTCAAAATGATTGCTTAAAGCGATAAATGTGTTACAATAACTCTGTAAAAGAAAGAAAAAAGAAACAATGAAAACTATAAAACATAAAGGCTTTCGCTATTGCCTTGCTGGATTAAATTTCCTGCCGTCCTTCGTGACAGATATATCCTTTTATGACCCCATTCCTTTCCGAGGATTTAACTATCGAATAGTTATTTTTTATCGCCTTTCTCCATCTGGAGAAAAATAAAAATTTCTCTTACTTTTTCTCCCCACGAAATGGACTAAAAGATGGAGCTCTCCACGTATCTTAGCGTCCATCGCTGCCAGCGCCATCTATCGTTTGTTCATGGAAGGTCTATCTGCGTATAACAGCTTCATTAATAAAGAGCTGTTATATCTATATATAAGTTTTTGCTCTTAGGTGAGATTGCACTTACTGATGATAAGCCATTATCACCGCTCTCTCTCTTAGATGAATTATCGAATGGATAACTATAAGTTTTTGATTTTTTTTTTTCCCTCCATTCCAGCGAGATCATATCATTACAATTTTTTGTCGTTTTTGGTTCGATTTCATGGCACAGAGCTCTTTAATAAAAAGAATTTTCATGCCAATACGAAAAATAGTTTAGTTTAGCTAATCGATAAAATATCGAGAGACGGCAGTTACATTGGCAAAAAACTTTTTATAAAAATAAAGAATAGTGAAAGATGGTGGTTGGTAGTTCGAGTTAAAATATCTTGTTTTTCACTACACGATATTTTGGAACAGTATTCTTTATTTTTATTTAAGTCATTTTTTTTTTCATTAAAAAAGCAAAAAAATATATTTTATTAGGTGAAGTATTATTTTTCTGAATAATATATTTACCATAGTAAGACAGATTCTTGGGATATATATTTAATTTGTTATATTAAAGAATATATTTTTATTGCTATTATTATTATAGTCTAGGACGCTGAATTATAAAAGTGAAATTACATTACAATTATAATTTCAATTAACTTTACTCATTTTAATCTAACATAGAAGTCTCTCTGGAATATTTTCGAACTTTAGTTTGTAAAATCAGCATTTTGTAAATTTACAGTAATTTTGATTACTATGTTTATTGTTCTTTGGTACACATTATATGTGTGCATCATATTTTGAATTTGCATCGCGCGTAATCATAATATGCAAACAGCAAAATTTTGCTGTTACGAATTCATGCATTAATCGAGGTCCTTTTTTTTTATCACAGAATAAATAAAATTTTAAAATAATAAATTTTTTTAAACAAAGCATGAAACAATTAATCTCTTCTGAAATGAGCGTTATCGATTGGTGTTAATATCCTACATTTTCTGCAAGATTTCTATCTATGAGACTTGCTAGAGATCACGACTACTTATGCATTGTTTAAAAAAATATATTGAATTAAATTCTTAAAAAAATATTTTTATGGCGATACTTTAATTATTATTGGGGATCAATGTTAAGTTAGTTGAAAAGTCATGTTAATCGTTTTGAAACATCACAAGGGATATTTGTAAACGGCCCCATTAATTTGGAACCATTATCAAGACAAGGATGACACTTCATAGTCTATTTTTCAGATTTCCTCACAACATCATTAAGAATACTTTTAATTTTTTCTCAAAGTCAGATGAACGTGTTTCATACACATATAACCGAAATCTTGGATGGAATTCGGTTCCGACTTGCACCCTAAAGTCTTGAAGTGCTAATGTCAAGTCTTTAGCACTTAGTTGTGATGATTGAGGGAAAGATAAAATGACAATCCACTGGAGAGACATAAATCTTCCCTTCAGATATTTAAAAAAGAGTGGAAATACTCCTATGTTGCCTCATCTGATTCCCCGTTTTCAGAATGTGAAATTTCACCTGATCAAAAGCTTCAAATCGAGTATCAGGAAATATTAATTTCTAGGAATGCTTTCTTAAAATAGATATCATCAGAATAGCTAAGTGCTAATAGTGCTTTTTCTTACCAGTCAAATCTGTTGCTTTAACTTGAGACTTAAAAAAAAAAATTTCAGAGGTTCCTGGTCCCCCAAGCGATGTTCGCGTGGAGCAGACTTGGAGTCAAAGTGCCACTGTTCGGTGGAACGTTCCTTATGGTGGGAACAGTCCCATCACTTTTTTCGTCGTTCAGTACTGGAGGGACGCAGGTGAGTACTTCCTCCTCTCACTTTTTCTCTCATGTAACACGTCTTACTCTTGAACAATCGTCTGAAATCCGCATCCCGCAGGTGCTCCCCACCGGCTCGAGGAGGAAAAGGTGTCGGCCTCGCAAACATTCACCATGCTCAAGGACCTTCAGCCGGGCACGTCCTATGTGGTTCGGGTGTTGGCAGAAAACGAGGTGGGACGAGGAAACCCCTCCGAGTCCCAGCAGTTCCTCACAAAAGAAGCGGGTAAGAAGCAGGATATTTATGTCCCGGTGATGTTAAACAACCTGTTAAAATTACGGGTAAAAAGTGGAAGCCTCTTTGGTGGGTGCTTTCTTTAATAGTAATCGGCACAAAAATATTTTTGTAAAAAAGAAATGTATAGTGATATAGATTCGTATTGACAAGGGACAAATCATATTTATATAGTGGTTATCACTATATAGGAAGTCAAATGTGCATATGTACATTGTCATTATGCGCATATAAGTGTACTGCATATTGTGAAAAAGGATTTAAAATATACTTTATTTTACGTTCTGTAAGCGAAAATACAACCTAAAATTATGTTTTATTTTGAAATTAACTTTTTTTGTTTGTTTTCATAATTGAGTATGATCCATATCGAGAAAAAAGTGCATTGTACAAACCTCTAGATAAACTTTGTGCATGTAATACGTTGTTTCTGAATTTTTACTGAATTTACTCGGGCTTTCTTATATACTTACGCCATTACTGAATAAGGTTTATTAGAAGAAAGAAAAGTTGCTTTGTGTTTGATATGTTTAAAAATATGTAACTCCTATTCAACCCTCACCCTTAGATCGTTAAAAGATACTAAAGTATTAATAATCACCATAGTTAATTTTCTTTGGTAATAATTATTATCGTGCAGTTACTGTATGCTCAATAAATTAAGACATTCGAATGTGCAACATCACATGAGATAATTTCATTTGTTTCTTTGTACTAATCGTTCTTTTTTAACCTGTTAGCTGGGTATGACGAAATATTTCAATGCGAAATGTACTGCATATAAGCTAATTAATTGGTTAACAGGTTAAAGCAGCTTAAGTCCTTGTCTACGAATTCATTCAGCCATATATTTTGTTTATTGTACCAGTGCAGGAATTTGATAACAATTGTACACATCTTCGCACAGGACATATCCGTTCCACGCGCAGGCAGCTCCTTCTTGCTGAATAATGTACAACATGGCACGCTGATTTTAACATGATTTATATTTTAGCTGAATGCTCATTTATTAATCATAATTGGTTACGTTTTTTCTTTTTCTTTTTTGCAATTTATCTTTAAACATTTGTGACATGGTTGGAGAATATTTCCATCCGATGATTTTTAATTTCTTAAAAGTCATTGGCTTTTTCTATTCAGTTTAATTTCTTCACGAGCATTCTGCTTTTTGCTTCACTTGACCTCTGTTTTGTAGCAACTATGATATTTCTCATTTTTTACATGTTTTATGTCCATTAAATTTTAGATTTTTACTATATTTGTAAATTTCACTACATGCTTGATGCAGTATGTCCAAATTTGGCTGTTTGCGCCATAAAACGCTAACGAATCAATAAATCATTTTTTATATCCATGTAATGGCACGTTCTATTTTTGGGGCATTTATTATTATTTCATTTTAAATAAGAACCTGGTGGAAAGCTTAGATACTTTGTTGTTGATATTTAAAAATTTTATTTTGGCCAAATCATAATTTTAAATAAGGAAAAATCTGTAATTTTACACGCTAGTCTGCCACGTCATTGTATACGAAGAAGTTAAATTAAAAAGAAGGTTATTTTCCTTTCAGATGCCTTACTATTCTTAAATTTAAAAAAAAAAACTATCATTTATTTTCCTCTATACACATAAATTCTTTAGGCATATAAAATCAACCATTGTGATGTGTAAAGTTATAGAACTTATTTGTTCATTAAAATAACTTATTTGATGAATGATTGTGTGTACATTTGCTACTGATAACTTATTTGACGAATGATAGCGTATAAATTTGCATTTGATAACTTTTTTGATGAATGATTACTTATAAATTTGCGATCGTTAGCTTATTTAATGAATGACTGCAATAAAAATTTGCAATTGAGCTACTTCTTTCTTTTTTTTTCCCTCTAGAACCTTCCGCTCCACCCACTGACGTCACAGTTGAACCTCGTGGAGCAGGAACGTTGAGAGTAAAATGGAAAGTATGTACTTTCATGCAACTATGAATTTTTAATGACAAAAAGGAAGCGTAATTTCAATCGAACTGCAAAACGAATTCATGAAAATAATTAAAGCAGCATTTTGAAGCTTAGTGACTATGTAGAAAATAAAATGTACCAATACCTTTCTACCTTTATCAATCTCTGCTTTCGTGACTAAGCTTCTTGTCTTAAAGATTTGTCACCTTTTTGATAGATTGATGCACCAATTGCACAAATCCTTCATCAGACTAGGTGACTATGTAGAAATCTAAAATATACATATACCTTTCTACTTTATTAATCTCTGATTTCGTGACTACGCTTCTTGTCTTTAAAACATTTGTTACTTTAATTTTTAAATCAACCTCACATGAAAATTAAAATTTCTTTTCATGATTCACTTTCTTCTGAAAAAACCTGTTCAATGTTATTTTCAGACTCCTCCCCGAGAGCAATGGAATGGTCAGCTGAAAGGATATTACATCGGCTATCAGCTGGCATCTAGCACAGAGCATTACTCTTTCAAAACTGTAGAATTCAGCAAACAGGTAGAGGAGGAATATCGTTTAACGAACTTGTTAAGATCCACAGAATACAAGGTAATTGTTCAAGCTTTCAACAGTGCAGGAAGTGGACCACCATCGCAAGCTATAATCGCCAAAACATCCGACACAGGTACGGTAACGATAGCTTCCAGAAATTCGAATTGTTTGGTTTTTCATCAATTTATTATTAAAAGGAACTGTGATCGGAACTCTCTATTTAAAAAAAGACCTGTCGCTGTAATCCCGAAATTTTAATTATGGTATTAAGATTGATTTCTCTATTTACGAAAAAAAAAATTCAGTGTTTTTTAAAGGAAAAATAGGCTGTGGGTACTCGCTATAAAAAAAAAAATCCCAAATTTCCTAAGTATATATAATTGCAATTTCCTGGTATGCCTGCACTTTTTATTATTTCTCACAATTCTTCTTAGTAAAAAAAAAAAAAAAAAAAGATACTAATAATTTTGCCTTGACTTTAAAATAATAAAGTATAAGAGAAGAGGTAGTTAATTTCGAATAAAACTTTATTAGTGGTTGGCAAAGGAGGGGATACTATAATTGTTACCCTTAGCCTCCCGTAAGGATTTGTCATTAGTTAGTAAAAAAATTTGTTCATTTTGGAATTCTCTATAAAAGATTTGCAAAATTATACAGACAGAGAAATGACTGAGAAATATATAAAAAAAAATTATTTTGAGCTATAATGTAAGAATTCGAATTATTAAATATGGTTATATTTTCGAAGTTTCTTAGCTCTAATATTTTATAGCTGCCAAAAAGATTTCATAGTTTATTATTATTGTAAAGGAACTTTTTCCAATATATTCTTACTTAAGTAAATATATTAGGAATCTCTTAAGATAACAAAAAATTACTTTTTCTTTTCGAATTTTTGTCATCTACAAATATTTTTCGTTTAACTCTTCAAAGTATTTCTATGCTATAATACTGAAAGAAGCATTCAAACTCGTTTTAGAACGACAAAAAGCAGTAAAAAAAATCTAGGATTTATCTTCCAGGTACCTTTCTTTATTTCATGAGGGCACGAACGGAAATGATATAGAAAATATCTCGAAACCACTGATGCTTGCAACTCGCATTTCTTCCCATCTCAATATCTTTCATATTTTATTTTTCGTTCCACAGATCCTCCGTCTCCCCCCTTCCTGTGGGTGGACTTCCAGTCACGCTCTAGCATCGGCCTCAAGTGGAAACACAAAGCACCCCCTCCTTCCAAGAAGGACGACGAAAAAGAAGAGACTCCCGTAGCGGCCCCTGGACGTACGCCTTCCTCTTTTCTTTTTCTCTTTATTATTATTTTTTATTATTATTATTATTTTTACTTCCAATTGCACATTTTCTCGTTGTCGAGGAATTTCGCACTGTTTACAAAAGTCACCTACCTTAATTGACGATAATTGAAACTGTAATAAAAAAAAGAAAGGCATTATTAAAGGATTAACTTTTAACTGCTAATCTACATTTATCATTCACAAAATTTTAATATTTAATTTTTTTTAAAAAATGTAGTGGCGTTAGCAGTGTTTAGAAGAAAGGGAAGTATGATAAAATTACTTTGGTTTGAAAAATAAATGAAAAAGTTCGATTTACGAGGAAACTTAATTGCATCATTCAGGCATTTCAGCTTTAAGAAAACTTAGAAATAAAATTTAAAAGTTTATAAGCCCGGGCATTAAAAAAAAATGAAACTCTGAGATATTACGAAAAGGTCAAATTTATGGTAAGCTTTTCTTTGGTTCGAATGGAATATTGTCCAAATTTAATTGGTGCTTTTTTTCTTTTTTGCATCAGAGCTAAATCAAAAAACTTTTGCTCCTTAAATATCCCATATTAGTTATTCAGGCTGTAAAATATTTGGAAGGATGTGATTTGGTGATAACTGCATCGCATTACGACGAGATAAAGTTATCTATTCATTCACAATGAAAGGTGCAGGGAAGGGTGGGGTAGAGGAACAAAATATCGTCTGGAAGGCAATCTGGAGAATGATAAACACCTCGTAAAAGTCGGGGCAAGGGCAAATGCACGGCAGCTGAAACCTCAAAACTAGTTTCCTAATGAAGCAGGTGGTCTTCGGAATGAACCTGTTATCATTATTGTATTTGAATGACCCTAAGCATGTTGCCGCTACCATTTCGACCTGTTCCAAGAGATTGATTACAATAATGCCATGTTGTTGACTTAATGAATAGAATATATTTTAGAGTGTGCTTATTTCTGGAATGAATTTGATATTTTTTATTAAAGTAGATAGAATCTTTTTTCCTAGTAGAAGCAATCTCCTGAATTGGAGATTTAAATTATACCTGGAAATGATGTGCCACTCTTTTATGGTTTTTAAACAACAATGAACAACTCGGACATTCATTTTTTTCAAAAGCACATTTTCTATATATTAGTTGAAAAAGATATTATTTAAATTAATTTCTTTTTGTCATTTTCTGATGGCTGAGTAAATGAATTTTTATAATAGCTTCTTTTATTAATATTTGAGTATTTAAATGGTCCGTCTGCTTTAAGCAATAAACATTTTTTCAAGTCTGAATGTTTTTCAAAGCAATTAAAACCCATTGCTTCCTGTATAGTTATTAATGTCATTCAATGCTTCCCTTTTAATACTTACAGACTACACGCTATACTACAAAGATGAATATGGACCATGGAGCGAAATCACTGTACCCCGGTCTGCGGAGAGGGAGTACACTCTCAGTGGACTACGAGAGGGCACACGATATCAAATATACATGAAGGCCACTTCTGAAGCTGGAGACAGTGATTCCAGCGATATGCTTACAGTTAGAACTGAAGGAGGTGGTACGTTCATTTATCACCGATGTTAACAAGTGGTTATCGAAATATATATGCAATTCATGAAATTTACTGGGCGTAGATTTTAGAATGAATTTTTAATGTATATTTTTTTCTGTTTTTAGACAATCCGTTTGGTTATTAATATAAAAGACTAGTTGATCTCATTTATTCAAATATATAATGTTTAATAAGGTTTTATATTTCCTTCTGGATTATTTTCAAGCTTGAGTTATGTTCATTTCTCAAAAAGGGTGCATCTGTTTATAATTGCTTTCAATATTTCCCCTAAATCAAATTATTATTATTATTATTATTATTATTATTTTTACTTTGAGGGAAAGACGATTTATTGTACTACTATATAAAGCTCTTTATAAGTTGATATTTTGTAAAGTTATCTATACGATGGTAAAGCACTAACATTTTATAAGTATTTCTTTATCGTTTTTCTGAAACGTCGACTTGAACTATACAATCCCATGAATCCGTGGGTCCCCCCTCATTCATATTTTTTTTTTCTCCTTTAAATCGTGTAAGTATTTATTTTCACTTCATTAAGTTTCAATGTGATAAGATCTTTGGATGATGAATCTGAGCACTGAAATCTGATCTTCATTGTGTTTTTTATATGCATTTCACTCATTTTATCACAAAGTTCCGCTGTAAAAAAAACTGCAGTGCGACCTAAATAGTTTTCAAATAAAACCTCGGTTAAAAAAATTACGGAGCAATTAAGTCTTCTGCAATCCTTCAAACGCATGAGATCTCTTACGACTTTCTTATTTTTATGGTTCCTCTATGAAAGCACAGTATTTTATGACACACACACACAAAAAGTACGAGTCATCTCCGTGATTGCAGAGGGCAACGAATTTTTCATAACGAATGTTGATGGGGAGTCACTCTGGGTGGTATTGGTGTCTTGGAGGACAGTTCAAATTCTACAAAAGAAAAGGTTATGTCTCATTGTTTTGACGAGATTCTTTCTGAGAAATGGTTATAACAATCAAGTATTCTTTTAAGGTCTAAAAACAAGTAATGTCTGCTCCACCTAGCAGGGAAATACTGACGTAGAGTAATTCAGTAATTTTCGGGGGGGGGGGGGGGTTGTATTATGAAAGAGATGGTAAAGAATGAGTCATGGTTTCTTTTTATGTCCTTTCTAAATGAAATATATTTTCGATTTTCCTATCAAGATACGATATAATTTTTGATATTAGGGCATTTTTGCTTATCATATCAATGCCATTGTAATAGTAGAAAAAAGTGTGGAAAAAATAGCTAAAAAATAAAATTAATATAATCTTCAATGTTCCATTTCCCATGCTGAACTCAAACTTCGTATTGCTTCTTTTTGAGCAAGGTATGCATGGTACTATGACATTGCCAATACTTTTAATAAATTTAATGAAATCCAAATTTAAAACTGCACTCATATGCTAAAAATTATTCTTTGTTTTAAATTATTTTCTACTTTTTTCTAATCTTTATTTGAATTTCATTATTGTAAATAATATGCAGTCTTCAAATCAGCTTTTATTTGATTCAGCAGTAGGTGTTTCTATGATATGGAAATAAAATTAGTCAAATTGACCGATCAACTTGTAATTAAGTTTCAAAAATATTGAATACAGAAAAGTTTTAAATTTTAAAAATCTCGCACATCAGGATGCGGGGGAAAAATTCTTTCAAAAATTCTATCATTACATTAGAAACAAGTCAAATTAAGTAAAAGTGTATTATGAAACTTGTTAATGAATAATACACATTAACATGTTATTGTCAAACAAAAATGTTTTATTATCAATTCACATAATGTAATAATTATTATATTATAGCATATTATATTACCGTTGTGAAAATTCATTAAAACATTCATAACATTTCAGTTTTACTATCTTCGCCACTTCTTTAAAACAGGTGGCACGGATCATTTTGAAAGTTACTCTTGATGTTTTGCTTATCAATTTTAATTATTTGATTAATCAAAGTTAGGAAAATTCTTCTTTAATTACTATCCTTAGCTGAAAAAAAAAATGAAAGTTCACTGAGAAAATGAAACATGAAGTAATGTTAAATAAAAAAATTTGAAATAATAATTTAATAAATTTTAATTATTGAATTATTTTTTCATAATTCATTAAATTATTCTTTCTAAATACATTTTAATGGAATGCTTCGAACGGGATTCTTTCGAAGAATAACACTGAATAGCATTGTAAGCATTTCGAAGATAATTCTTTCAAAAGTATTTCTATTTATAAAAATTTCCGCAACCGCAATGCCGTGAACTTATTTGGAATCACGAATTCCTGAATAAAATAGAAAGGAATGACGTGTGTATCATTTCTAATCCTTTGATTTCTTCCGCAGCTCTGTCCGACATGTCTTCTCACCCCATCGTAGAACGGGGGGAGGACACCCCGATCTACCTCCGGCTGTCCGTCATCGCGCCCCTCGGCTCCTCCGTGGGGATCATCTTATTGGTGCTAATCGGGGCCTGTTTCTACGTCAGAAGGGAGGAGAAACGCTACAAAGCAGCTGTGCCAGGTACCACATTGTTGAGCACAAATGATCACTTTACTTTGTAATGTTTGTTTCAGATAAACAATACAATACAATCGGAAACAATTAGGTTATTTAAAGCAGGGGCTCCCAAAATGTTGACATCCACGACTTTTTTTTTTAAATATATTTTTAGAAATTGAATCTATAGCAACCTACTACAACCTTGAAACAATGATTTCTTTTAGACGAACAGTACTTGCCCCCCCCCCCCCCGAAAAAACGTTTTATGAACCAAAAAAGAATTTTCATGAAGAAAAAACATTCCTTCATCAATTGTGAGGAATACGCAAAGGATTATGAGCCATCTCAGAATTAATTCGTTCTTAAATTAACTTTCATCATGAAATAGTGTTTTCGATTAGTTAGGCAGATTCTAGGTAAATATTTTAAGCCCATTTTGCAAATTATGGGAAGATACATATATTTCAAAATCTTGCCCCGACCGATCAAAATTGGCTTGCAAATCGCCTGTGAATCGCAACCCACAGTTTGAGAACTCGTCTTTAAAGGAATTCGAAATCCCTGGGAAATAAATGCACAAATTTACTATATGTGCTTTGTTAATGGTAGAGACCAAGCTTGTTGAAGCTATGGAGTCACTATGTATATGTAATACAGTGTATTATGTTTATTGCCGCAAATTAATTATTTCCGATTTCACATTGTGCAAAAGATTATTCTCTTGGTTATTGTTAATATAGCCGTTTCTTTTATAATATTATTTATATATTGCGTAATTATTATAAATATTTATAAAAAAAACGTATCTCATTTTACAACAGTTGTAATCATTATCGGAAAGTTGTGATTTGTCTTTTATGATTTGTTTATTATTATTTTTTTAGATTGGGAAAATTATTGCTATTGCAGGCAGGCAAGCAAATCTGAAATAGAGTTGAAATCATCCTAGACTTAATCCAATGCAATAATTCTGTTCTTTTCCTTTGTATAAGACAGAAATAATGCTGCTTGACACTAATAATTGTCAAGAGACACTTTGTATTTATTCGATTTTGAAATAGGGAAAAACGGATGTCTTTGCATTTTTGAAATCAAAAGTATCCGTTAAAGAAAATATGCGTTAATATATAAATAAGAATTTTCATTTTTAACTAAAAGGTATATTATGTTTACAAAAAAAAAAAAAAAAAACTTTTTAAACGAATGACAACCTGCAACATTCCTATTTTAAAAGTTCTCTCTTTCAGGAAAACATTAATACCGATTTTTAAAACTGACTTTTACCGATCGGCAATTTTAAACTTGCAATCAACTATCAACTTTAGTATATTATGATTTAGTATATATTGGTAGGTATTATCTATAATTTATGATCTAAAATAATAAATATTAGATTACTTTATTTAATGTTGCCGTGCAAAAAAACATTCAATAAGATTGATGTGTTTGGCTTCTGAATTTAATAGATCCGTCAGATTTTGTTTTCCGATGAGATATTTTTCATGTATAGGATTTGAGGCACGCTTTTTGACTCTCAAGCCTCATTGGCTTCGTGACTGGAAAGATTTGTTTTCCTCGAATCCACCTGTCCGCCCCGTCGACGCCCCCAGATTTTGGTGTCACTTTCCCACTCGCCGGACCATGTGAAATGATAACGGGCATCCGACCGTAAATTAGGGTCGTGACCTTAGCCATACCCGATCATCAGACCATGGAAGATGACACATTAAAGAAGCGTAATCAAAAAAATGTCAAGTGCAGTCTGCGGTATTCTCTTTGTTAACCTCTTCCATTGTCTGCGATTTTCTTTAATGGTCGTGGATGAAAATGAATGGGCTTTACTTGTTCTGGTAATGCTTACCTTTTGTTTCAGTGGCTTGTTTTTTACAAGAAAAAGATCAGCGGACTATTAAGATGCTGATGAAAACCCACGCATTTTGTGATGATTACTATTTTTATTGAATTTCGAGCTATTTTTCTGTATTCTAAAGTTAAAGATTTTAAAGTTATTGATATAAGACTGAAATTCCAGAGACATTTTTTTTTTTTTTTAGAGGAGGGAGACTGAATGATATATTTATTGTTAGAATGCTGGAATGAATTCCGAGTTGAATTTATTGCATGACTGATAGAAAACTAAAGTAGATATAATAGACAATGTTTAATTCTTATGCACATTCGTTGATGCGAATTTCTGATAATTTTTAAGGTTTTGTTAAATGAGTCAAACTAGGTTTTATTGATGAGCAATTAATAAAGTGATGATTGTTTTATTATTGCTCGTAATTCCACTTTATTGAGCTGTTAATTTAAAAAAAAAATTGGTAAATAATGTATTAATGTGGAAAAATAACTAAGAAAATAATGAATACATTTCTGTTCACTTTGCCTGTCGCTCTAAAGCTCTAAATTTTAAAAGCTTGCATAAGTTTTAACTCTTCGGCAATTAGTGTGATATAAAGTGATTCATGTCAATTTATATTCCACTATTTATGACTACAAGTGGTGAAATGACGATTGATTACTTCTTCTTTTAATCTTTTTTAGTTCCATGAGAGGACTCCCAAATATTAATTCAAGTTTAAAATTCGTACATTAAAAAAATGCAAAATAGAGATACATTTATTGTTTTAAGAATGCATATACTTCTCTTTTAAGTCGGAATTTTTACATTTTTTTAATTGGCATAAAATGAATGAGTTATTCCTTGAATAAACCTTAAGATTAATTAAAAGAAACATATGCTCTGTAAATATAAGAACCAGCATGAAATTTTTGCTTCAAACCAAATTCATGAAGTTATTAAACTCATTTGTTTAACTTGGATTAAATATTATAATAATCTGATATCATCCATTTGTTGCGTCACAAATTGTCTTCAAAAATTTTGAAGGCATTAATGTCTTTAATTTTAAAGTTGCAGTGAAAAACTAGTCTAATGTGCTTGGTAATGCTATGAAAATCAGAGCTTCGATTGTTACAAAGAAGGTGTTAGAAAAGTATTTAATGCTAATAATTCTAAATGTATGTGAATTAACAGAAACCATCGATTAATAAGAAAGCTATTTTTTTATTATAATCCTATTATTATTTTATTATAATAATTAATAAATAAGAATTTGTTAAATAATTAAATAACTTTATTAAATTATTTAAAAATTTGTTAAAAATAATAATTTTATTAAATTATTTAATGCCCACAATTCTAAATGTAATAATATGAATTTCCAGAAACAGTCCATTGTTTAAAAAAATTATTTTTTAATAGTTTAAAATAGCATTAAAACATTTACAAAATTAAAATATTTTTGTGATCTTGTTCAATATAGATAGTATCAAACTGAAAGGTTAAAACTCTTGTAAAATTTCGATGGACATTAGCAATTGCAGATATAATTTTCTTGACAGCACATCACTATTCTGTCTGTATTCATTTGACTTTTTTTAAAAAAATATGTCTAAGCAATGTTATGTTTTATCACAAAAGCAAAAGTAAATTTGAACATCTTTAGAACAGCAATTTTTAATTCGAAATGAAAAAAAATCATTTTATTTATTTTAATTCATTCATTATATTCACTGTTCTGTCTGTTACAGGCGGTCCCGACCGTCGATATTCCTACTGTGGCAGTTCTACTTTGCCTCACCCTCAGCGCTACAAAGACGTGGACAAGAACCGGCCTCTGCTTCGAATTCCGGGGGTGCCGATGCCCCCTCATCCGCCCCCGGAAGGCTATCCTGCCCCTTATGCCACCATGCCCATACGCTGCGGTAGCGCCATCACCACGGAGCGGCGCAGGCCCTCTGAAGAGTGCAGAGCTATCGTGGTGGGAAAGAATGGAATGCTTCATCACGTAAGTCCCATCCTAATTCTTGTGAGAACGTTTAAGAACTGGGCTAAAATTATTGTATGAATTGTTATGGAACTAAGAAGCAACACATCGGAACACAGGAAAATAGATTATTAGTTCCATTTTTATAACAATGATGTTGAAATTTTGCTTTCGAAGGAATCAGTTCAGCTTCACGCACGAAAGTGAATGTTCAATTTCTGTTGGAGGATTCTGTTAAATTTTTTTCTTATTCTAACATCAGTCATTTATGTTCGTCTGGTAGTCAATATAGTCTCAATGTTAATACCATCAGCAGTATCCCTATCTGCGCCGTAATGAATGTTAGAACAAAATCTGATTTAATTGAAAATCTTCTCATTAAAAGCGAACAAGTCGTTGAGTTTGTCAAATTGATATGGTTATAAAGTGCGGTCTGAAACCTTCATGAAGCGAAGAATAATTTTCTTCGAATGAAGTTTCAGATTTCTTCGGTTAAAATCTGATTTGTGTGTCTTTTATATCGTGCGTAATTAATAATTAAAATAAAGGAGATGTAAGATAATGATACTGAGCCCTTTAGTGATTTAGTATTTTTCCTTTAGTGATTTTACCATGAGATTTTAATAGGGATTTCTTTGTTTAGTGTCGATTTAGGAAAGGGGATCTTAAGTATCTTTTTAAATGGTGTACAGATGTTAAGGATTTTTGTCCCTTCTTTTCTGGCTTGGGAAGGACTGAGTCAAGAGACTTAGTTAAGCGCGTGTTAGAAACCATTAAATAAAAAAGTAGGAATTGGATCAGGAAATAAGAGAACATTTTAGGAAATTAATTAGGATTTAAATTAAGACATATCACTGCATCTCTCTCTCTCTCTCTCTCTCTTTCTGTCTTTGTGTATGTTTGTGTACACATAGATAGATATAATTTTGCAGATGCGTGACCCAAAAGAAGACAAATTTGGAATTAACTTCAGTGTCATTTCAATTTATTTTTTCGCGGCAGGGCATGATTTGTATACAGAGATAAGCAAAGAAATGCATTTGTTTATATCGAAACAGAGGAAAGTCTGAAAAATTTATCCTTAGTACTTTCTATGATATTTTTCTTCTAGTGATTTCTTTGACACCTGTCGATTTAGCCAAAGGAATCTTAGATATCTTTGGGAGGTATGCCGCAGGCATTAAGGATTTTTATCTCTTCATTTGTTGTGTGAGAACTAAAGCCTCATTAACGTTTTAGAGTGCGTATTAGAAATAATTAAGGAAGTGAGATTTGCATCAGAAAATAAAAGAAAATTTTAGAATAATGTAACAAGGATTAATTTTTAAAAACTTGGAAATGCAGCTAGTCTATAACTTTTTTATTTCTTTGTTTCCCTAGGCTACCATGGATCGCAAACGTATGGCTGGCCTCACTATTCAAGAAACAGCAGAGGTTCACCACTACGACATGGCAGCCTGAAGGAGGCACGTCAATTGAATCAAAATCAGGCAGCTCATATTATCGATTAATTTATCCGGTTCATCTGTCGATTGCTCTTGCTTTAGAAGGGAAATTAAAAAAATTCGATGTAGATTAAACTCACGTGTTATAGGTGTCGTTGCTATTGTCTCATCCCCGAAAGTACAAAGAAAATGGAGAGTTTGAGGTGCCATTTGAAAAAGAAAAAAAAAATACTAATAAGCCTGCTCCAGCTGACCAAGTCCAAGATTGTGCAAAAGTACCTCTTTGGAAATCGTCATTCAATTTCCGATAGCAGAAGTAATGTGGAAAAAAAAAAGAGTTCTGGTTGCACAAGTCTTTGTCATCACTTGTCAAATCTTCTTCGTAGAATTAGGAAACGCGAATGGATTCCTTCTTACATCGGGGCTAATGAATACACTTCTCACACATTTAATTAGGAACAAACGAACTATTCTTACTAATAGAAAGGGGATCATGTATGAAACTAAATCTGAAACTTACATTTATGTTGTGGAAACTTTAAAGAAAACGAACGCAAGTTAAATTTTTCATTGGAATGTGCAACTAGTTGAAATATTTAGGAAATTAGAGCAAAATCTGGATCATTGTTCAAGAAATCGTCTGGAAGCTTAAGTGATCTTTGACAGATCCGGTTCAAATCCAGTCTCGAGCTGTAATGAAATTGTTTATAATTAAGCTTTGACTAATCAAAAGTACTTACAAGATGTCTCAATAGTGGAAAGTCTGCGTAAAAAAATTTCTTGCAAGAACCTTCGAAGGAGAATGTTGCATCAGTGTCTGCAAGTAATTCTACCAGAACCATGGTGTTCCGTTATTATTTTGATGTCTGTCTTTGCCTCTCATCTTCAAACTCATCATCGTTCATCCATGTTTCCACCAAGCGCCATAAATTTAAGAGCTAGTCGTGTCGGCAGTGTCAACCAAACATATCTTAGAGTGACCGGAAGAGATCTGATCAGGGTCCCCCTCCTTCAGATTCGCTGCAAGTCATGGAAGTCGCCGATCATGCCATCGCAAGGATGATGGCTTCTTGTATATTTTCTGAAAAAAAAAATGAATCTCTTGACTGGAAATGAAAAACACACTGTGTGTACCTGGAAAGGTGTGGATAACTATGCAATTACTTATGCAGTGTTTGTGTCAGACTTAGCTTCATGATGCTAGGCATTAGACGGCTGTTCAAGAGACACAACTAATCGGAAGATTTTGATCACTTTGCTTAGTCTGAGTAGAATGAAGGGATACTACAAGATTTTACAGAATATGTTCTCTTTGTTATTGTATTTTTTATTATAAATTATTAGACTAATCTGCTGAGATTCTAGAATCAAACAGTTGCTCTTAAAGATTATATTAAAAAAACAGGATAAATTTCTAGAAAATATTTTCGTATATATTCAATATTTTTTTAAAACGTGAAAGAATTTATTTTTAAAGAAATTTTATATGCTGAATTCATTTATTCTTTACTTTCTTTTAAAATCAAACCGCTTCATTAGTAAAAAAATATATATAATATTTAGCGTCAGAATTATACATTCGTTAGAAAATTAACCAATGACAAAATATCATTGCTTTTCTGTACTGGGAATAATATTAATATAAGAATAATAGAAAAAATTCTAGCGATTAATAATTATAAACAATCGTTCATTTTTTACATTCTAACTCTCATAGTTTGTTTTAATATGGGTAAATAGGAAATTTTGATTATTTTTTAAACATTGTTGCTATAAAATAAGCGAGAAAGAAATATGATATGATTGTAGTATTCATTTTCCTTCTATTCAGATTTAAGGCTTATGACTTGTAAAAATGTATTAGGTTGCTGGATCTGCTGCAAATGAAGCGTACAGCCAAATGATACTAGTCTCAAAAAACTGTTTGAATTTCGTTTAAAGAACTCATGCTCAGGAGGTAACTGAAAATCTCTTAAGACTGTTGAACTTTGGGGCGGTGACTTGTTTTTCGCCCCGCATTTTTAGGTGCTGAATAAAAATTAGCGTCCTTAAAGCTGCGACTGAATTTTTTGTGATACTCGTATAAGTGCAAGTGGAATTCTGCGAGGTAACTAAATGATGTAAAATAATTTTACTATTTACGCACAGTAACATAATAATAATAACAATAAAAAAAGTGTAAGAATAAAACAACTCCGAATGCATTTCGAAACTTTTACTAGGGATCAAATGTTGTTTCACATTCGTACTGCTTTGTTTTATTCAGTAGCGTTCAGCTGTTTTAGAATGTTACTCGAATGTTTTTTGCTGTCGAAGAATGTCATTTTTCATTTATTCGCTTTTATCATTGTCAGCTTCAATATTGTCTTAGCATCATCTTCAAAAACCCTTTCATCCGACACTCTTGGCGCATTTTTTTTTCAATTAGAATGAATATGAGACGACATATCTATTATTGGCACAATTTTTTCTTTCTTAATACCAACCAGTTCATTACTATACCACAGGATACCATCTTTATGATTTCTCAGAGATATTAGGTTGTTAGACTAACTGAAAAAAGCTGCCAAATTTCTACAATAGAACACTTTAACGGCATTTTTTTTTCATGTTAGAGAAACATAATTTACTATCAGTTCTTAAGGGTTTGACTGCTTTTTTTTTGCATCTTTCAGAAATCAATATGCTATTAACATTTGGAATTTTTGCGTTTGAAACAGTTCACATTTAATGATAAAGCAAAATGAGATTATTTTGATAATAATTACATGAAAATTCTATTATTACTTCATACTTAATGACGAATCTGTATTTTTTAGCAATCAATTAATACAGCCTGATTGCTATGATTTCCATTTAAAAGACAGGCAATCATTTTTATATCTCATCAAAACTCCAGGAAATATTTGAATTAAGACGCAAAAATCCAATGTATATACATAATTAATTGTTTGATATTTGGTAATCAGTATCTTGCATAAAATTTAGTATCAATCCAAATTTTAAGGATTTTAGATGGACGATTCAAATTTTAAGAATAAAGAAATTTTAAGAAAATAAGTTTTACAGCTGTGCTTTAATATGTTAAGTAAATCCTGGTTTTTATACAACAGAAAACCGTTTTGTATGAAGAATATTTATATTTGGAACAGCGATCAAATATTCGAAATACTTAAAAATTAGATTACGATTTCTTGAATTTTAGAGGTGAGCAAAATGATTTCAAAAATTGGAAATGGGTTTTAAGTTAACAATGTAAAGATTTTTCGCTCTATCCATAATGAGATGAAGGATATTAAAACTAAGAGACTTATGGTACTAAGAATGTGGGTCCATGCTTGATAAAGGCTAAAAGGCCGCTATCTTTTGTTTTAGATTCACTATATGAAATCGGTTTATGCTACCAGCGTGTTGGATGAAAGCGGTCCTTCTCATCTTTATGTATAAGAATTATTATACTGTATATGTAGGATATATCAATATTTATAGCGTCCCACTCACATGCCTTGGCATCCTTTTTGTTCCACAGATGGGCTTAACCATGTTATTTTCCATGCTGCCGCCGCTTACTGCTTACAGGAAACAATACTCTCTCTGCACAAGAATTACTCCTTTAAACTCTTAGTGTTGTATGTATGTTTGTGTGATGCGCCCATATTACTGCAAATTCAATTCACAGCTGGCCTGGGAATTGAAAAAGGATGGTAAAAAAATAATAAAGTGCAATACAACTGAGAATCGAATACCAGTAGTCATTCCAGTGCTGAGTAGAGCACTGTACGCAACAGATTAAGTGTTACGGTCCTCAGCAGATGCAAATAATGTAGGTACTTTTTTCGACTAAGCTCTTAGATGTCGAACAACACTTCGATCGAGAGAGGTTTTGATATACCAGATGTGTTGTATAAAGCTTCTGAACAAGTCATTGAATGCTTCGAGTTATGTTTATTATAAATGTATGAGTGTGTTATGTTATAGAGTGTATATTCAATTATATACATCTGTGTTGACTTTGTATATACTATAAAGAACTGCGCTTAAAATAAAAACTGCTCATATAAACCGAAATGATTTTCAAAACCTGAAGTTGTTATAAACAAAGTGATAACTGAAATATGCAAACTTGTGAAAGTATTCGCAACGTCAAAGCTGGAAAAGCCTCTTTTTCAATGCTGAAAATAATCGTTCGTTTCAATAAAGAAACAGTGCCAAAAAATTTGAAAATGTTTTTTCGCCGTTAAAATAAAGCAGTCCTATGATTTTGTGATGTTATATGAAAATATTTGTGCGCTTTTTAAAACCTACAATTTCTTGTTGTTCTGTGTTCACATTATTGTTTTAATTTGCAAATATACATTATTCCACTGAAGATAAAGTCAGAAATAAAGATCATTTTGGATATCTGCGCAAAGCTATGATTCGATAACTAATTACTTTTGGGGCAAACGCGATGAAGATGGCAGGGTGCAGTTAATCTTTACAAATAATAAAATTTAATTCTTGGAATTCACTTTTATATAAGCTTTTTATTATAGCTTTATTTAATATTATTGTGTATCTGCTTACAAGGAAAAAGTCTTTAACTTTCAATTTCATTCGTGTAAACTATTGAAAAACTCATGATTAAATATAAAATCTTTATCAATCCATTTTTCAATAATTACAATAAGTTTAATGGTAGCTTACAGAAATAAATTTTAAGTGAGAATGATACCTCAACCTATATTAAGACCTTTATTTTAAATAAAGGGTCTTCACTGAATTTATTATTATTGAATTAAATGAATGATTAATTAAAATGTACAAACGATAGTTCTAAAACATATTTATTTATTCACTGCACAAAATCTTATGCTTCAAACTAAAATGGATTATAATTTTTTTCCCTTCTCCTTTGACTATGTCACTGTACAGCTGGCATTAAATATATTTCTAATCATTCATAGTTTATTTTATTATATACCATTTGTGGTTACTTTTTGACCACATTTTGCTTTTCCTATTGCTTGAAAGAGCAGTTAGTACACGCACAACTTTAGATACGCAATATAATAGAGCCTCTACTCATACTCATTTGAACATCCTTTCCCTCTGTACTTTAAAAATTGTAGGACTGTCTGTACTTTATGGTGACTGGACGTTGCAATACGTTCACAGATAGTACAGAAATTGAAGTCTGCCAACTTTTTACTAGCATATCATGATAATTTACTCACACAAAGTTGCTTCAATTAATTGATTGTGCTTGTCTTTTTATTTAACGATTCATTATATGCGGTGCTGCAGATGTCTATTCTTAGGTTATAAAGAATTTTTGATAAATTTAATTCTAAAAGTATTTCAGGAAGTCATCTAATATTATTGCAGTCAAAATATTAAAATGAGGTTGAAATCTTGCAGCTCTATATGCTTTTTTAATATTATGCATATATACTTTCTTTAAGTATTGTTTCTTCATTAAAGTGTGTGTTATCCAACCTTTGCTTTTAATTAAGTACTTTATTTGAAAAAAAAAAGAAAGAATCCATGGATTTTCCATACAGTGTTATTTTTTTCAGTTATTTAAAATCATAAAATATATGTATTATTTGTACTGCTGTGAATTTAGCAGCACTTTTTTTTTTCTGATCGATGTATATTTTGTGTATATCAATTACAGAAACAAGCAGAAATATTTATGATATTCACTTGTTTTAATTGTACCATTCTCATAATGTTTGCAAGTGCCTAAGAATTGCACTAAATAACCTATGCAAAAATTCCTATGACTCTTTACTTTAACATCTCCATCTGGCAACTATGTAATACGCTCACTTTCTTTGAGTTGTAGCAAAGTATAATAATTCTTTCATGTCTCCATCTTACTACTGAAATGCAAAGGAGCTGTCCATATTTTACTGTGAGATTGTTTGTAAGTACCAGTTTGTTTTCCCGAAGTATAAAGTAACAATACCCATCTTTGTCGGCAACTATAAGTTTAAAAATCAGTCTCAAATAAAAATATGTCAGTATATGTACCTAATTCATTCCGCCGCCTAATTAATTGGCGTCAAAAAATTTAATATTATACAGTATTTTTTCTTGTGCATTGCTTATATTCTTCAATGTGAAGCTATTTCGATCGTTTCATTAAATAAATTATTTAAAGCTTTTTTAAAAGTAAAAAGTAAGTCTATTGAATACCTTTAATACGCTTTCACATTCTTTTGCCTTACAGGAAAGATATTCTGCTAAATTTCAAAATAAGAAGAATTTTTTTTTTTGAAACTGAACAAAAACATATTAGTTTTAAAAAAAATAATAATTTTTAAAAATAACCATATTTTTATGAATTAATTTCCTTTTATAATATTATTGATTTGAAAGTTCCCAAAAATCTCTCATGAGGCAGCTTAAATGTAACTTTTTTAATGATAGATTTATGCTAAATATTTTATAATTCGAAGAATTTTTAAAATAAGAAAATATCAACAATTTTTTTCGTGAGAAATTATTCAACAGAATGTATATCTTAAAATGATTTTGAAAAATATGTATCAATTTTACCAAAATATAAAATTTTCAAAGGAATTTATTCTATTTATCAAGCAAAACAGATATAATTACACTGTCAACATTTTTTTTAAAACTCAAAAGTAATTAATTTTAAATGGTATATTTATTTAAAATTAGATTATTTTCGCATTTCTATAAAAAATTTAAAGTTTGGATTTTACATTCTACAGTAATTCTTATATTTAAAAAAATACACAAAAACTCCTCATATTTTTAATTGATATCCCCCCATGAACATTTTTGAAAATATATTAAAGTCTTATCCATTACAAATGTAAATTAATAATTAAAGAGTGTTTGGTGTTTATAAAAAGAAATTAATGTACATATTTTTATCAAAAATTAACCTAATCCTTTCTTTATTTACTTATGTTTTAATAAGTTATAGTCAAAAAATTTCAGCTGAAATGAGAAAATATAACCCTCCTATTTTCGAGAAATTATCTAGTTAACTATTTGTTCGTATTCTGTTTAAATTTAGCTTATAGTTTAATTTGAACAACAACAAAAAAAAAATCTGTAAAGTTAATAAAATGTTATGAGCTGTAACCTCAGCATCCAATTACCGACATTAAACAATAATTTTGTGCCTTACTGTCTTGTATGAGTAAAGAAAAGAAAAACCTTCATCCTAATATACTATGCAACTATAAATTTATTGATATATAAAATAAAAAAAGATTCATAATCAAGTACTTTTAGTATCAGGTCTTGAATTTGACGTAGAAATTATTGGCGTCAGTGGGAAATTTATTGTACCATTTTATGTTTCCTTTTTCTTTTCTTTTTTTTACCTTTTAGTCTATTCTTCAACACTCCAGCTTTTTTGCTCAGATCGAGTTTTCTTATTAATGCTTATAAATGTTTGTGTTGTATTATAAAAAAATTCCATCTTACGCGAAAATATGTAAATTATATTCAGTAATTCTCAACATAATATTAGAAAATTATTAATAAAAACTTTACTTATTCCCAAAAATTAAAATATATTACTATTATGAATCTGGCAATATGTAAATTAATTTATTAAAATTTGATTATTATGTTATACTAATTTTCTATTAAGTTTTATTTTATCTTTTTTATTGTTTTCTCAGATTTTATTTCCAGTGTTTAGGCATATCAAAAGCATTTTTTCATCTTTACTTGTGCAATAAACTTTTTATTTAATTTTAGCATCTTGAAATTAGTTGGGCTCTATACAAAAATTAAAAACTATTTTCAAAATTTCGTTTTGATTATTTGATGCAACTAACTATGAAACCTTTGGGCCCAAATATTATTTTTTTGCTAGTTAGATTATATAAATAGAAATAAAAACTTCTATTAGAAGAAATCGATTATCTGAAAGGTAATTTGTATTTAATAAACAATGATAACTTTTTAAAGCACTTCCTATAAAAATGTCTTAAAAATTAAAAAGAGCTTATTATTTATTGTTTAAAAATGATATTATTTTATTATTTTAATCATTATCGCTAAATTAAATTTTAAATCATATATATATGCAGACGTGATATATGCATAAATAAATCGATAATTTATAAAAATTTCCGTTTATTTATTGATTGATTATTGCCAGTTAAGAAATTGAAACCCTTTCATTTGTGTGTATATATTAGTGTGCACGTTTTGGAATGCATAATTGAATACATTGGAGATCAGTGGCCGCTCGTCTTTAGGGCTGCAGAGTTGCAGCATTCTGTAAAATTATTATAAAAGGTTAATTTTTCCTTTTTAAACTTGTTTGATTATTTTTCCTCATTCAAGATTTCAATGAACAGTGAAAATAGAAATATACAATAAAAACGAAAATAAAAGAGCAATAGGAGATACTCAAATTGAGCCCTGGGCTGCAGAGTTGCAGCACCCCGTAAAAATATTTTGAAAGCTTGTTTTTTCATTTTAAAACTTGTTTGCTATATTTCTTCATTCAATGAACAATGAAATTAGGAAAAATAACAAAAACGAAAGAAGGCAGCAATAGGAGATATGCAGTTTGGGGCTGTATGGAGAGCAACCCTGAATGATATCGATTTTGCTAACAAGTAATAGTCGAAGAAGAATCTAAAAATGCTCCTTGCCTCCCTTCGATTGAATTTAGCTGGTTTCTGGCCTGCTCTGGGTGCAGAAGGCTTGCCGTGCTGCCAATTGTGTGATGGCATTTTTTAGGGAGTGTCGGGGGGGGGCGGTCTCTTTCATGCAATGCTTGTTTTAGCTTTATTTGTTTTCCTTCGCTCTTACTCGTTAGCTGTTGTTTGGTTATGGTTTTGCTTTTGCATTTTTCGTCGGTAATACTTTACATACTTTAATATGCAATCCTTTTCTTTTAATGAAAGTTCTTCATAAAAAAAATTTAAAAGACTGCAATATTTTTCTAAAATACAATTAGAATTTTGGGCTATTTAGAACTGAAACTGTCTTTTAAAAACTGCATATGAAGACTTTTTTTTTTTACTGCAGCATTGCTTGTTTTGGTAACGAACTGCCACTGCTGGAAACTAATTTATAAAAGATAATGCTTTTGAAATGCCTAATATAAAGATGCGAGAATTATTACTTTTATAATCAAAATACTTCGTTTGCAATAGCTCTTTTGATATTTATTTTTTTCTTGCTTTTGATAACTGTCGAGAAGCCGCATTTTAAAAATAAACAAATAAACGCTATGCGTTCTATCTGTAGGTGCTTCTGAAACTGAACCTATACTTCCTTGCTCAAGTTTTCCGTCTCTACATCACATTCTGTCTTTTTGTAAAAGTGAGGGAATCACACAGGAATAAATAAAAAAAATCAAACCCCCAAAAATGTATTTGTAGATGCTCGCCCTGTCTTTGGATTGCATACTGAGTGTAAATTTCTATTACCTTTGTAGTAAAACAAATGCGTTTTCAGGAAACCTTTGAAGTTTTTCATGTGTAAAAAATAAAAGTGTGTGAATGATAGTGTAAAAAAATAAATAAAAAAACGAATGTATTATATTACTAATGCAGAAGTCCAACAGTATTAATAAAGTTATTCCATTCAAAGAAATAGTGTGTTTTATTCTTTCTGTTTTTCTTTGCAAAACCGAAATGCTTGATTTAAACTTTCTTTCATACAGGAGTAACTTTCTTAAACCTCTAATAACTCACTGAATAATGTTTGCTTGTCTGTTTGTGAATAAAATGAATCAAAAACGCTAGAAAATGTATATTTTTTACGAAGTTTGTATAGAAACAGCAAATTTCCATAAAATTTTAAACAAGATGTATCTAAGAAAAGTCATCCGTGAGCTTGCTGAATTCTTGCGAATACATTTTATTAATGCGAATGCGAGCATGCGATTTATTAATGCGAGCATGCGAATACATTTTATTAATGATTTTAGAATTATAGTTCTTATTCTCTCGTATATACGAAGTATATGGAATTATTGTCATCGTCGAAAAATTCGAACTCCAGAGTTTGACGAATTGTCACGCTTTAGACTTAACTGAGTCCGAGAAACACATTTTTGGCATTAGGTCTGTGCCCGTGTGCCTTCTATCACAAAGATAACTCTAAAATGCGTTGAGCTAGATGGCTAAACTTGACGAATTACAACCAGATTTTTAAATCTGCCACATTTTGAGCAGAATCCATTCAGAGAAAGTTTGTCTGTCTGGCTGTTCGAATGTGGATTAATACGAACATTGCAAAATGAAGAGATTAGATGGATAAAATTCGGTACTCTGAGTAATCTGAAGTGTCAAATTTTGTGCCAAATCCATTCAGGGGTTGATCATCTGTCGGCCTGTAGTTTCAGAAACATTTAAGCGCGATAGTTGAAAAAAGCAATCATTGAAATATATCATTGCGTTGAATTAAAATATATTTTGCGACTACAATTGTAGGCTGTTTTTTTGTTGTCAAATTTTGGTTTCAATTGGCCGAGAAAAACACTTCTAAATCACAAATTCATCTTTATTAGAGAATAAGCGTGCAAGTTTTTCAGAGACCAATCCTGCTTTTTTAAAAAGTCAAATTTTAACTCCATCTGTGAAAGAATTCCTTTTCTGTCAGTGCGATAACTCAAAAACGTGTGGATACATAGCTAGATCGATGATTTTATGATCTTTAAAGCAGAATTATAGATATAATTTAATTTTAGGCTAAATCTGTTATCAAGTTGACTGTTTTTCATTTGTAGGCGAATAAAAAATCTGGATGCGTGAAATTTGAGGTATACTTTTGTCCTAATTGTTAATCTACACAAAATTTTGATTCTATGTGATCTACAGAAAAAAAAAACTCCAAAAATACATTTTCAATTCTCTTCTAATATGATGAAAAATAAAACACATAAAATGATAGTAGACAGTTAAAAGTAAGCAAGTAAAAAAATTAGTTTAATACATTGATATTTTTAAAATGTTTTCTCCAACAGAAATAATTTTCAGATCAATGCATGTGCGGTATATTTTTATATGCCGGTACTAAACTGAAATGCATGATTTTTCAAGTTATAGGACTAATATTTTAAATCGACAAGAAAACATGAACTCATTTTTCATTTGGCTTTCTCTCATTTGCTGTATATTAGCGAAATGAACTAAAAAGACGAGCATCCATTGTTATGTTTTTATAATATTTCGCGTATAACCCAAATAAAATTTTGCAGACTTATCACTAGCACTTATATCCCCATTATGAAAGTGAAAGAAAGAAAACATTATCTCATTTTCATAATCATTATACGTTTCAACCGAAAAATAACGATGAGTTTTGATGCTTTGGATGGGTGCCCGGTTCTGAAGCTCAGCAAATTCTATTTTGGAATAGCCTTCGTAGTTTTGAACTATGACACAAGCACCGGAGTTTGTATTCCACTTTCGAAATTTGCACGCTACACCACTGTGAAAACGTTTTTCTTATGATGATAGTTTTAATGTGTATCAAGACTACGAGCACTGCAGATAATCAGCGCTATCTGATCAATGATTCCTACTTGGTTCTTCAGTAGTCCAAACGACCCAAGACGAACTTTTGGGGCGTACATTTGGAGGAATACAAAGAATTTTGAGATGGTTTTTTCATAGTGCTGACCTGCTGTTTGTAAAACAGGATGACAAATGTAAGGGAAAATGAGAAGGAAGGTTGAGATTGACCACCTGTGGCTTGGAGCCAACTGTCTCGAAGAGGATGGCAATTCCGAGAATTTGTCAGTAATATGGATGGATTATGTTAAAAGACAGCAATCGGTCACAGCAAATCCTGTCGATGCTGCCTCGTTCAGTGGTGACGAGGTGATCGGCTGTACACAAGAAGAAAACCCAAGACAAACTTCAAAATCAGTACTGATTATTACTTTGGAATGAGTATTTATAAAAGATGAACTTCGAAATAGTTAATGTCTGTTACTTTGAGGTATATAAATGTAAACGGTGAACTTCAAAATTGCAAATGGCTATTATTTTTTGATGCATCATTGCAAAAGACGAACTTCAGTATCGTCAACAACAGATACTTTAGCATATAACCTGTAAATGATGAACTTGAATTTTTCAATTTGCTCATTTAGAAAATTTTAACCAGGAGGAGGGTTTTCCCTTAATTATGCCGTGCAAGTGTATGCATAATTCACAACACGGTAATGTTTTTTACTGAGCTTTGTTATAAAGAAAAGAGAATCAAATAGATTTACAACATTTTTCCTTTGGTAGATTGGGTTTAAAATTGTACTATTAAGATGTCAAGACTGCATACAAAATTTCATATTTTCTGGGATTTTTTTTGGATTTTACATACTTTTGAACAAATAAATAACTAAACAGTCTACTTACTCATCGACGAATTTAATCTGAAATATAACACAGATCTAGCGTTCTATATTAAGACCATTTACTAAAATTTCCGAATTCTAGCTGGTTGCATGTTTGAAGTATAGCCTTTTATACATGCGAATACACAGATCGAAAGACTGGCAATCCATTCACAGATCTGTGTTCAAAATATTTATAGATTTCTCTGTATAAAGAAAAAACACCAGATGCTAAATTTAATTAATCTATCTCTCTGAGTTTTTGAGCTATCGTGTTGTGTACATGTACATGGAGGGAGACAAAACTTACTTTAGATAGATTTCGCCCAAAATTTGATATATGTCTAAATTTTTGATCCTGGGAGTATAAATTTCATCCCTTCCGATTTTGAGTTGTCATGTTAACAGACTAACAGATATAGCGACATTTTTTTATTTTTTTTTTTTGAACGCGGGAAGACAAAAGATATGGAAATTCATCGAATTTTCGAAAGTAAATGATTGTCATACCTTCGTCATATACTAGGAAGTAAAATTATTTTTTACTTCTTATTATTTTATCACACATAATATTTAATATTTATATATTAGAATCAAAGTAAAAGGCCGAATTGCTTTTTACACTGTCTTAAATTGCTTTTTACACTTTGGTCCCTTTCAACTGAATAGCACTTGATGCGCCATGCAAAAGTCACATGTAAAATGAACTTGCGAGTGTAAATATCGGTACAAATGCTTCTAAAATTGGGATCAAGATGTCAAATTTTCAAAAAAATAAAATAAAATATATATATAATTTTTGAAAAGTGATTTATTTTTTGTAAAATCAATTTCGAGATCATTTTATATTATTCAGAATTAGAACAGAAATTAAATGAAAGCAGGTACATCACATACATGTCATTTAATGTAAATAAATTCATGTTTGAAGTAGTTACTTCAAATTTTGAAACTTGAACAAGGGATATTACAAAACAAACAGCTACTGTTTCTTTTGTAATATCCTTTGAATACCGAAAATCAAGATACTCAGAATTTACCAGAGTTTGCAAACATTTGATTTGATTAGCATAAGAATTCAGTTTTGGTAAAACAATAAGATATTTTTGCAATAAGATATTAATAAGACTTCAATTTTAAAATTATGTGTTTTGTTGTGTGTATTTAATGTGTGTGTTTTTATTGCGTATAAAGTTGAAGAAAGAAACAATTTTGTTAATGTATCGGGACTGAAAACAGAAAAAAAGGGGGAACAAACAATAAAAAGAATATTTTTTCCTTTTAATCTACAATATGAAAAACAAGTGCAGTTAAATTCTTTAGACAGACCAGACTCAGGTGCCATTTAAATCTTAAGGACTGGAAACCGAAACTACTTGTCTCCCAGCTGTTACCGAAGAATAACTAACCTATGCACCTGGCACGCGTATTCGCATTTAAATGGCCTCACTATAGGGTTGCCATAAATGTTATTTTTGGCGATTTTTAAAGATCGCCAAATGACAGTGAAAACAGAAATTTTATAATAGACCCATTTTACACATTTATCATCCATAAACCGCACGGTGGGGGGGGGATCACTCAGATATTTCATACAGATAAATAAAGCAAATTCCATCTTCAAGAGATTAGAAATTTTTAAAATAATCTTTCCACTGCAAAATGTTGTTTATACAAAGCATCTAGTATAATATACAATAAAATCTAAGAGGTTTTAATCCGTATAATAAGGCTATTCAGATAATTACAGATCTTCACATTTTATTACAGATCTTCACATATTTTTTAACTCTAAAGTATTTGCTTGGGTTTTTGAAGGTAATTCTGTTTTTTCCCCTTACTTTTACGGAAAATTTATCATTTTCAAAAATCACAGACTTTATTCTAGAAGTATGCTTTTCAAATTCGGGAAACTGAGATTCATCAAAATCTCGAAATCAAACCTTTGGGGAGAGTTGCATCTAAATATTCAATTCAACCATTTATTTCAATTTTTCTTTCTTTTTTTTATTTTTGACTCACGAAAATTGTTCAAACCGCAATTTTTTTAAAATGACCAGACATTCTTATCAAACCGCTTATGAAATAAATGTGCTATTATTTATTTTAATTTCATGAGTATTATTTATTTAACTATTTGATGTATGCGTTACAAGAAATGTTATCTGTTAATAAAGTAGAGCATTAAAAAAAACTTTCAATATTGAATTATAATTTTTCGGAACAAAATTATTTTAATTCATCACGAATGTTGGTTTTCATTCGTAATTATGAAGACTTAATAAAGATTTTACGTCAATTCTTTTTTCCTCAGTCCAATTTTTCGGTCAAAATGCATAAATAAAAGATGACGATAATAAATTACGCATTATTTTTCATTTCTAAGCAACACTAATTACATAAATAAATAATCCATTCCTGTGCGCCAGAGTACATTGTATAAAGTACGTGAGTCCGACTTCCTTGTATACTTATCCATTATAATGCATTTTGTGTTTAGTTTCGAGGTCTAGCGAGGAATAAATAAATAAATTAGTATATATTTCCGTTATATTTAATGGATTCTCTTCTCTTCCTTTTAAATGACTGGATCCTTAATTTCATTCAAATATCACTTTGGGGGGGAGGATTTCAGACACATCCCATTTGATTACTGCTGTTTCTTAGGGTTTGGAAATATCATAGTCGCGAATAAATAGACACATAAAACGCTACTCTGACGAGTTTGTAACTCGATTTAGATCTACAGTATTCATAGTAAAATTATATGCAAAACTTTAGGCACAGTCTGATAGATAAACAAACATAATCCTTAGGCTGATCAGCTGGTCGATTTAAAAAATCGTTATTGGATTAAATATAAAAAAATGATAAAGGATATAATTTCTATGAATTATGAAGATAGAACCAGGGCTTTGTAAAGCTTAATTCGTCGAGAAACATCTGTTCCATCACATTATTTAGTTATTACAAATATCTGAACATTATTTACAGACACCAATCATCTAGCAAAATAATATTGGGTACAAAGGCGGATGCTACCTAGTCAAGAGACATAATAAATAAATAAAAACATAAATATTCTTTCAAAATTTTGAATTTAAAAAAATATCACCCACATTGATCGAGTGAAAAATGCTTAGCAATTTGAAACTAATTTGATTAAGAGGGGCTTCAAAATATATTCTGACTATGGCCACACATTGCTTGAATCCGCCATTTTTCATGCACTCAACCCGTTGCCTTTTCCTTTATAGTATTTACATGAAAACAGGTGGACTCGATTCTCGTTGTGAGACTTAGCACAAAAGTTGATAGAAGATAAGTTGTACATATAAGGCTATTATAGAAATCTTAAATAAACAGAAATATATAATTTTGGTGCGAAGACAGCATACCGACTTTTGTTCATACAACTCGTTTAGTTTTTGAGTTCACAGACAGCCATAATACCGAAAGCACTTTTTTTTTCGGAAAAACGGGGGTGGAGGATCTAAATTGTTGAAATTAATTAAATTCTGGTAGTCAAATTATTAGAAGAGTGATAGTTCTTTCCCGAAAACATAAGAATGAACAAAAATAAACAGCGATTACCAGCCAAATGTGGTAAACAACATTACAGGTGCAGTTCTAATAACACCAGCTGTTCGGAGGCCGCACGAATAAGGTCGAGCTTTGAAGCAGAGCAGATGGCTTTGTCGCTGACATATAGGGGGAGAAAGGGCATTTAAACCCCGTCGCGTGCGCAGATGGTCTGAGAGGTATACATATAAAAAAAAAGATCAATAACAAATAAAAAAAATAAAACCCTTTTTTCCCCCTCTTTTGAAACTGAGTCAGAATACAGAAGACTACTTAGAGAATAAATTAAAGAAATATTTATTCTTATGTAGAATTAACTTAGAAAATTTGTTTTAAAAAGAATTTACGAATAAGCATACAAAGAGTTTTAATATTATTACGTGTTTTGTCATCATTATATTATATTAAACAAAGTAATTGCGTTAAATGATAATTACCTGTTAATCTTATTTAAATAATTTTATGAAAGTAATTGTAATGGAATGTAATTTTAATGAACTTTTTGAATTATTTTAATTTTCGTTGTGAAAACACAGAACTCATGGATCGTGAGTTCTCACCATGTTTATGAATGGTCTAATATGTTAAAAAGCAGCGTAAAGACAGCAAATATCGTATAGAAAAAAGCTTACTAATAATAGTATAAGATACATTCATTCATCTAAATCTCTGCTTCACTAATATCAACCCTTGAGCCTAGAAGTAACTTTCGTCAGGGGCCCCACATTTAAATCCTATGTCTTGGGTTATCAAGTTATAATAAGGCAAAATAAGTAACTTTTAAAATAAAAAAAAAATGTAAATATATAGAACATTATAAGGCCCAACATAGTTTTACTTTCTCGTACACGACGGTACAAGGAGAAAGTAGTGAAATCTCAAAAAATATGAACACCAGATTTTAGCCAATCTTTATGCTTCTGTTCTCACCTAGTCCGAAAAATACAACTTTTGAATTATGACCATAGTTAAAATAAGCTAGATGGCTGAAATTTCGTATGATCTTTACAATAAATTTATAGATTTCTATCAAATTTTGTAGAAACTCATTCAAAGTTGATTAGCTCAAGTTTAAATGAACACAATAACCACAAAGTGTAATAAGCTAAATGGATCAAATTTGGTATGTCATTTTAGCATCCAATTTAGAAACCAGTATTAAATATTAAAACAGATCCTTTAATGGGTGAAACTTCGCAACACAAAAATTCAACAAATTGGATGGATGGATTTTGGCATATGGTCTTTATATCGAAATTTGGGCCTCTCTTCTTCGTGAAAGGATCGACTATTGGTCAATTTGTGCTTAACACATTAATGAAAAAAAAAAAAACCCTTCAAGCACAGTATATGGCTTAGCATAAAAACTGCAGATATGTATGAAATTTTGAATTAAATCTATCTACAGGAAAACGCATGCTCAATCCTCTTTACTTTGTGACTAAACTAAACATACTCCTCTATCTTTTGAAATGGACATTTAAAATTCATTTATTCCAGTTTTCATGTTTTGAACTGGTATCGTTTGTATTTTGAACTAGCAAGAACCAATGAAAAGGTTACTTTTATTATTTGATTCCAAATAAAAAAATTTTCTCAAAAAGATCTATATTTATTTTTTACCATTTTCCAGATTATTATTTGTTTTCAATTATTAATAGTTATTAACATTAATCCTGACAATAAGAAAATAATAATAAGATACATGTATCATAAAAGTCAGAAAAAATTACTTTATTTAGATGCAACTTAAATAGCGAGGATTACAGGCAAGAAGCCTCCAAAAGAAAGGAAGTCCCTGGATGGAAGGAAGGAATTATTAATTTTATTTCCTTCTGAGTACCAAGGGTTTCATTTCCATGGATCATTAAAACCGTAAATTATTTAACCGTGTAATAAACAGGTTAAAAAACTTTCAGTAGTAAAGTTGTTGTGCACATGACAAGATGTATCAGATTTCAATGAAAAAACAGAAAATTCCGAAAGATTTCAAAATGGAAGAAATACACCATTTTCATGAATCCAATACATTACACTTTTTTTAACTTCTTTAAAAAAACAAATTTAAATGCATTGTTTTTTTAAAGTATAATTTTAAGTTTGAAAATATCAGCAATTTTTTTCCCTTCAGATTTTCGTATTTAAATCTGAAATCAGTGAGATCTGAAGAATTGTTATAAAACAATTGCTCTTTCATTATTTGCTTTAAATTAATTATTTTTTAATGATTTATGAAACATTTTTTTTTACTATCAACCATAAAATTTATTTAGATAATATTTAAATTTGTACTCATGAATCTAGTAAGAAATTTGTCCTATCATGAATAAAATTTGCTTTTGATCTGTAGTCGCTTTTACTATAAATTAGCATGCATCTATTGCATTTGAAATACAATTAGGAAAATAAATATTTTTATCTGCTGACATTTTTTTAAAAATCTTCCACATAGATTTACAGTTTCTATTTTGACTGCATTTGATTAATACCAATAGTAAATTTGAATAACAAATTCAATAAATAGTAACTTTTATAATACATAAATATATAATCAAGTATTTTGTAGGAAATATCGGTGCTAAAAGTAGACAGACTAAAATAAACACAAACGAATAACAACTTTTTCACTACTGGTATAACTGAAATAATTGATTTAGATTATTGTATATGGAATAATAAAAATAAACATTTGTATAAGTTCAAAATATGCAATATATATATATATATATATATATATATATATATATATATATATATATATATATATTTGAAATAAAAAAGTATTTAAATTTAATAATGGAACACAAGATTATTTTAGGAGAAATTAATTTTGTGTATAAACATTAATTAATAAATGCATACACACATACAGAAACAAATGCATATATCAAATGTTATTTTGTTAATAATAAATTATAACTTTTATAATACATAAATATGCAACCAAGTATTTTGTACAAACTGAAGTAAACTATTGATACTAAAGCATACATAGATTTAAAATAATTATAAAAGAATAACAACTTAGTTCAGCTAATTAGTTTTAGATTAAAATAATTTAGCATACATATATACAATTTAAAATTAAAATTTGTCCCATTGCTTCCCTCTTCCTCCATTCTGTCTTCATATCTTTTTAGCATTGTTAATAAATAACAAAAATTGTTTATTATTTGTCATAAACGAATGATCACTCCTAATTTTTCATCTATACTTATAATAAAGCTCAATGTGTGTGTTGGCGCTCTGCAGGCCAGACCATTCAACCTACAGCTACCAAATGTGGCATGTGTATACCTTGGAGGCCGGGAATGTGCACCTGGGGTGATTTTTTCGAATTTTTAATTAGAATTTTATTTTAAAAATTAAGCGAAATTTTGGAGTGTTTCTGCTATAACTTCCGAAAATATTACCGCACAAAAAAGATTTTTACATCAAGTTAAAGATCAAAAATTTATCTTTTAAATGATACCAATGTTTTGACCTTAAAATTAAATTTCTATTTTTAATGAATTTTTAAATAAATATTTTAACTATATTTTTCAACAATTTTTTTCGTACAAAATAAAAATAAAATTTACACTGCACGAGCACGTTTCGCATTCATGGGAAAAAATTAGCTTTTTTCAAAGTATTTCCATCATATCGATTAAAGCTCCAATTAAAAATAAATTAAATCTTTTTGGAAATGAAATCTGCAAAAATATAATTTTCGGCAGGAAGGAAATGAAACAAATATGTCTGTAGGAAATGACTCAAATATGAAATATTATTTTTTTCTAAAAAATAAATTCAAGAAAAATTATTTTATGATCTTTTACACTCTCTATATTATTAATCCAATAAATCAGCTTTATTTTAAGGCAAGTTTTGTTTAATATGAACAGGATATCCATTGAAATCAGGGCCACACAGCTAATTTGTACACCTTTAGTAAGACACAGATCTGCTAAAATGATCTAAATGGAAAATGATTATATTTTATTTAACTTGATTCAATAAATGCTCTAATAAATAACGAATTTTTGATTTTACATAAAGCTTCTGCTGTTTAAATCACAATGAACAAAATGTTCTAGAAACACTAATATTTTAAATAAAAAGAGTTAATTTCCAATCAACTAAATCAATCACTTAAACTGACTGATTTATGAAAATTTGAATATCACTATTCAATAAAAAAAGGATAATTTTAGATTTTCCTTTATTTTATGATCTTTTCCATTTAGGTTTCTCAAGATTAATTGGCCTAAGATTATGAAAATGTTGACTTTTTCCAAATTTTTAACATTCAAAACTTCATAAATAAGTCTTAGTTGATCGTGGAAAATAGAAGCATTCATTCATTTATTTAAAATTTGGTGTGTCCAGAATATTTCTCAAAATATGATACCTTACTGCATTAAATTTAGACTTCATAATTTTTGAAATATATTTATAGGCAGGAACAAAATATTATTATTGATTTCATTTCAATCCTCTTGAAAGCAAAACTAAAAACTGAATTTTATGCTGAATCTAAGAAATTTTGGTTGAATTATTCTTTGAGATATTACATAAATTATGAAAAATATTTTGTAGTTCACATAAGACTTAAATACCGAGATATTCTGTTTGCAATACTCATATTCAATAATAATAGTAATAAATAAGTAGCAATAAAGATGATAAATAAAATAAAACGCTTGGTTTTATTAAAAAATATCTTTATATTAATTGCAATTTCATCATTTTCACTTTAAATTAAAGTTGTAGTTTTACCGGAAATGACAACAAATTAGCAAAATATACATATAGTAAATTGAACGAAACGATCTAAACAACAGTATAAGTTTGGTATGACTATCAAAATTTGAAGATTAAAAATGTTTTGTTAGAGAATCTATTAAGAGACCAGTTACTTAAAATATTTAATTGAAAATTGTAGTCAGCGGTAATACTGGCGAACCGGCTGGTCACCAAAGGCGGCTAGTTTAAGAATAATTCTAAATTAATCAATTTTCGGAATTGAAAATTTTTGTTACATGATTTTAATCAAATATTTAACAGTTCATGTATGAAATATATCTAATTGTCTGTAAAAGTATAAATTGATACAGCCATAAAATGCCAATAAGTTTTGAAAAAAAAAAGGGAAAAAAATTCATGATTTTTATATTTAAAAATTGGCTAACATTTTATATCCTGCATAAATTAATTAAATAAATATAAATATCAAACACACACTTAATTTTTTAAAGTTTCCTTGAAATTAATTTAATGCACAAAATATCAGATAAGTTCAGACAAAAAGATGTTAGATACAAAACCTTCAAATTAATTTTGTTGCAATAAATGAATAAAAACTTTTTTTGGATTAAAAGAAAATTACAATTAATAATAAGCCATATACAGTAAGATAACATAAATAACAGACTCAAATTCAAAACTAATAAAATTGCATTTTCTTTATTCAAGTAACATAAAATTAATAGACAGCCAAAAATACAATTTTAAAATAAAACATCAATGTTGCATAGTTAATAATTTGCCGAATGCATTTATAATTAATAAGCAAGTTTTTTCTCAAAATATTTTATAAATAACTAAGCACACACATATAAAGTTGTGTATTGCACTTATACACAGCAATTTATACATACAGCAGACACACTTTTTTTGTAGACATATATAGCATTTTACATCACATAATGACAACATACTTATTTTATGAAAGACTTATCAGAGAGTACCCTACATGGAATGTGTTTTCAATTTTAATAATATGAAGTATATTTTATAAATAATGAATTATTTTACAAAAAAATATGTTCAAAGAAAATCCCAATCTTTTCAGTTCTCTCGATATGAAAATAAATTAACAAATTCTCACACATGTATTTTTACCAACACAAATAAAGAAATTCATTAGAAATTACGTAAATTCTTAAATTTTTTTAAAATTTGTACTTTAAAAAAATAAGACACATGAAAAGTAAAAAGATTAATAATATTTTTTAATATAATTTATTAAAAAGGTCCTAATCTTTTTACTAAAGAACTGGACTCGTTTGCATAAGATCAGATGGGAAAAATAATAATACCTAATATTTTACAAATATTAGCAAAATCTTTCGAGACATCAATCCCTTTAAGTATAGGAGATATGTAAAAATTTTCTTAAAATACTCCCAATCAGTATTACATTTATACCAAACAAATATTTAGACATATTTCAAAACATGCCTAATCAAAAATAATTTGCATATTTCAGATTTAGGTATACATTCATTTATACATACAAGCTCATCGAAGAATATTTAAAAAAATAAAAAAACAAACAAACAAGAAACTACTTAAGAAATAACTTACAGTAGCAATCAAGCTTAAAGAAAAACAAATATAAACATTAAAAATAGCATAGACATGAAAAATATGAATTAAATATTTTTGTGAAATTTTCTTTTATAATTATATGAGATACTAATCTAAATAACACTTGCACTTTGTTAATCTCGGATATCAATAATTAAATGAATAATGTAGCAAAGAAATACATATATAAACAGAAGCACTCTATAATCTTTAAGTAATACTATATATACTGTATACATCACAGTAATTGCACCAGTTATTGAGTTATATCTTCTTTTAAGAACATCATCATTCAACAACCATCTAGAGGCAATAATACATCTACATTAGTTGGACTAATAACACCAGCATCTACAGCTTCCCTCTGCAATTCCATCAATGTCCTAAATACAATGGAATGGTAAGATAAAATATGCATTTTTAGTATTTACTACTCAAAAAATTTAAGTACATATGATAATAATCTTTTCCTTGATGTAGAATAATTTTTCATGCAACATATTTCAAAATTATACAATAGCAGCAGTATATAATAAATGTTTACACATATCAGAATATGTATTTCTAGGTTATCTCATTAGCAGTTTACTTACATTCTAAAATATAACAATTTGATTCAAAACTGGAAAATGATTAACAATTTTGATTTAACAATCACATAGCAAACCAATTTATTGCACATCTGAATTATCACATTCACATACATTAACATACAAACTGACAGTTAGCCCCAATAATGGATATGATCTGAAATTTGTTACCTATCTACAATTCATAAGATAAAACTATGCAGCAAATTCCAACTAGATAGATTGTGCATTAAGCATTTTTTGAAGTTATTAGTTCATATGGATAGGGACAAATTGAAAGGCAAATTTCATTCTAGTAGGTTTTTGTCTAAAATTTATAATTTTGGTATGAAATCTATGTATCAAATTTCACCTTTCTAGTTCACTGAAGTATTTATTTTGTTCAAGAATGTAAAATATTTGTTAACATAAAAAAAATTGTTATTTTTTTTTTTTTTTTCAATTCCAGAAATCTCAAATTTATCACATTTTCGAGGATTATAATGTTTTCCATCCTATACATCTTATATAAGAAAGTAAAAAGTGAAATATGAAGGAACACAATGTAAGAAAAATAGCAAAGATATTTAAATAATAGAAAAATAAGGGGAAAAACATTAAACAATAAACCAAAATATTTTATTGAAATAAATAGCAAAATGTAGGAAATATAAATATATATACTTTATCTCAAAGAAATACAACTCATCTTTTAAAGAAGTATTCATCATCTTGATATTTATGTACAATTTTGTGCTTTTTTTTCAAATATGATTCCTTAACAATAAATTATATTACCCATGAAGATAAAATTAATCAGATGGTAACATATGAGGTAAAAATAATTTTTAAAATTATTTTTCAAGAAAATATTATTAATAGCAGTTCTGAAGATTTTATATCTTTAATGATAGGTAATTTCAAATCATACACAAAACTGATGAATTCAAATTTCTAACAAAAAAAGTTATTAATAAATAAATTATCATGTTTGCTTTTATATTTTTTTATTATAATAAGTGAAAAACTTTCTTGATACATGAAGCATTTTTTGAAATTAACCACATTTTTTTTAAATAACACTTTCTTGATTATAAATGCAAAACAGAAGAAAAGCAACACTCCATTCATATATTTAATAAATCTAAAATGCATTCTTTACTTAACACTTATTTCCACACAAGTAAGAAAAACATTTTTTAAAACATGAAAAATGCTTCATTAATAGTAGATTTTATGTTACAATTTTTGCGGAGATTATTATATCAAATAATATTAATTTGTTACTTTTTAATAATGCTATAAAAGAAATGCAATCCCCTTTGTTCCATAATATTTTACCATACTTTAAAAACATTTCCATAATTTTTATTCTTTACCTTCTTAGTTTACTTGCTTTGGATAGCAATTGCTTTTCTTTATCTCTGATTTCAGCTATTGTAGTCCACGCTTCTGCAAAGGGCTTTTGATCAATTACCCATCTAAGATACATACCACTCCACAGTATAATACTTTGAGGAGCAACAGTGGGCCAAATAACATGACTATTTGGTTCATACATTGGATTCAAATAAGTGAGCAACACATCGGTTCGATTTAACATAGACCTATAAAAATCAGAAAGATCACAAAATATAAATAAGAGAAAAAAATTAAAAAGTTAACTTAGGAAAGAAGGCATTTCATTTAATTTACATACATATTTATACACAGCTGCTTAATTTCCTGGATTTGAAAGTGTGTCCCAATTAATAACAACAACAAAATTAAAGCATTAGTTCTTTTTGCTTTTCCTTCATCAATTGATTTTTGATTTCATCTTTAATTCCAATTTACATAGATCAAATAGTAATAAGATTCTTCTTTCCAGTCAAGTTCATCATTTCTTTCGATTTTTTTTAATTCAATCTTTAAGAAGCATTTATGTATAATTTGTTACATCCTTAGAAAATGTCATGATTTTGTAACTATAAGTTATATTTTAAATCTGCAATAAAATCTCATGTTAATGTATTGGTTAAAATATATTAAATACTCCACATTAAATTTCCTATACTTATGAGATACAGAATTTGGCAGCCAAATTATGCTTAAATAAGATTTAATGAACAACGGCTTGTAAAAGTAAATAATTTTTGTCTTTAAAAATATACCATACAGCTTTGAGAAGGTTTTAATTTATAATATTTCTGTACAGTCTTAGTTATTCTTCCTAAAGAAGTCAATCATTCATATCATGATTTTTTTTGGGGGGGGGGGGGGAAGTAATATTTTTATTTAAATTTCAACAAAATAAAAAAACAATCATTATTTCCAAATCAAAATTTTTCAATATTTTTAAAATTTACTATGTTGCAGTAATCAATCCTGGAAATCATATCAAATCTACATGTATGCAGCTAATTTACTTTAAATTTTGTACACATATGTATTTCAAAATCTTTCCTTATCTATATTAATAACTCATAAATGTAAAAGTACACAAAAGCTAATCTAATGGCTATTAATAAAATCAATAAAAATTCATAAAATATGAAACTCTAATTAATATATATTTCTGTTTAATTTTCTTACAATGTGAAGTCATAAAAAGTTCTTCAAACCAAAAATATTTATATAATAATGCATTTTAACATTAGATGCTTATAAATATATGTATCATGCATATAATTTCAATATATTCTTTATTAAAAACATGACAAAACATACTGGCAGGTTTATTTTTAAAAGTTTGTTTTTCATGATTATTAGAATAGATTAATTGCAAGTTAAAATCGGAAAGTTATCTTTGGCCAATCCACACATGAATATGTATTTGAAAACTTTATTTATTTAACCCCTAGTAAATAAATAAATATTAATTTTTCTTTCAAATTTTTGCTACATTTAAATAAATGAGTACTGTAGGAAAAACTGATTTTACAAACAAAAAAAGTCAAAATTGTTTCTACTTATTTCAGAACTGTTCCATCCTACTAATTATACTGTAATTATTATCTTCTGTAACTATTTTTCTTCATTATGAATTCCTTTCAATTGCATAAATACTTCTTCAACATATCTTTAAAATATAAATAAATTGGAATAAAAAAAAGCAATAAAATCCTTCAGCTTGATTTTTAAAGGTTTATTTTCCTTGACCAATCGTAACAATTAACATTTTCCTTAAAATAGTAAAAGCAAGTGGCATATATGTGTTCTGACATGTCTATAAATAAAAGCTCTGCAGTTTTTTTTAATTAAAACATTTTTAACAAACTTTTGTCAAACCAAATTTGCAGAAATTTTCTAGAAGTAAGTTTAACTTTTAGCTTTCGGGTACCAAACTCCAAAAAATATCTTTATATGCAGGCTCCCTTCCCCCCAAAAAAAACTTCAAGATCCCCTCTTCTTTTAACAATGTTTGTTGAAAATAAACTATTCAATTTCAAGTCCTGTGCATTAATGAGAAATCTCTTCCCTCCTCTTTTGCAGTTTTATTCCATGTTTGAATCACAGAAATCCCTTTGTTATCACAGTTTTATTTTATTCCTTCTCCGCTAAAACTCTAATTTTTTGGAAAATATTATTGAATTCAATGTTATGTTGCTGAGTAAATTATATCAAATTTTCTGTTGCATAGTTATTTGGCATATTAAACAAAACTTCAATTTTATAACCATTTATACATATAATATGAATAAAAACTTGTTCAACAATTATTTTGAAATATGTAAATTAGTTTAAATTTTTAAAGGATTATTGAACCATGAATTTAGTTTCCTATTTAAAAATGTTCACTTTCTTTGTGTGTCACAGAAGTTGTTAGTCTATGGAATAAATTAAACTTGTCTATTCCATAGATTAAAAGGTATAATAGAATATTTTAATACTAATATATTGCATACAAAATCGATTGTATTTTTTACTATTTATTGTTCATAATTAGAATAATATTAAAATTTAATTTTTTGCTGAAAATTTCAAGTATTTATTAAAAACACTAAGAATTTTTTTATAATGAGTAGATGAGTTGATAAATTTTTTTTTCTAACAAAAACATTTGCTTCTAAAGCATTTCTAAAATGTAGATAATTATCAGATTTTAAAAAAAAATGTAATTCAATAAAATAAAATTAGATATGGTTTATTTTGAATTTGATAACAAGTGTTAAATATAATATAAATGAGTATAATGGATAATTTGTTTACAAACTACTACTTTTCAATGTGTAATTATAGTTGTGATACAGTTTAAAGTAATTTGCTTTATTTCTGGAAAGTGTTCAGCCTTTTTTCTGAAAATGCCATTATGGTAAAAAAGTAATTCGACTTGGTCAAGTAAATTCATGAATTAATTTAAGTTTACTCATTTCATACATTCTCAGACTGCTACTTTTAAAAACAGAGTGAGAGAAAAGATGCCAAAACATAGTTTCCAAAATTCAGCAGCATCAATATTGAATTTTAAAATTTGGCTGACATCTTCTAATCTGATAGGTAGATCACAAAAGGAAAGAGGTTTTGTGGGATTAGTTAAGATACTGTTGGAAAGTTTTGGGAAACAAAATTTCAATGTGTTACTTGTAGGACAGTTATATGGACCTGTAAGAATGGGAAAAGAATTTCTGGAACAGCATTGTATTGTCTGTAAACAAAACATTAATTATTGTCATAAAATATTTTAGAAATTGCAATGGATAAACCATGACTAAAATTAGATGAATACATTATATAGATGTTCAAGCTTAATTACTTGAATATGACATATTCTAATGCTCAAGAATGCACTTAACATGCAGAGGATATAAATATTGTTTTGGATTATATGCTGCTATTATCTGTAATAATATTATTTTAATTAATCAACATATATATACTATGAAATATAGAAAAAAAATTAAACATTCATATTGTTCATTTCAATTAAAATTCTGCTTCAATAAAATGTTTCAGCAATATTTTAATATTTAATAAATTTTGAATAATAGCACTGTTTCCAAAATGAAATTGTTTGTAATGAAAAATTGACAGAAATAAATTTAAAAATACCTTCTGCAAACTAATTTCTATATTATTTTTCTCTTTAAATATTGAAATTGAATTTTTTGAAAAGTTGAAAATATTCATAAATATATTTAGTAAAAATATAAAATGTTCCATAGTTTAAAATTTTATTAAAGCTAGCTAGATTGCTACTTATAGGACTTGAAAATCATGATATTAAAGGTAGGTAAAACTCTTAATGAAAATTATTTCGAGTTGAGCTGAGAATTTTTAAACACTGAATTACAATTTGCAAGGAGATGCAAAATTCATTGCATTTTCCCATTTTAAATGGTTACATGATAGAGTCTGTGGCGTCAAATATATTCATTACTTTGAGACCAAATATTAAGTAAGTGAATTAAATTGATTTTTACATTTTTTTTATTTAAATAGAAGATTTGGGCACTTATGTGAAAATCACTTATATTTTTAAATGGTTACCATCTTTATATACAAATTTTTCCTACTTACAATATATTATTACATTAGACACTTAAATATTAAAAAGCTTTATAAATGAATTGATATTAAATAATAAGCAAATAACAAATGCAACATACAGTTATTATTTTAATGGAATTTGGATGACAGGAACTTGATTTTCAGAGTTGGTTTTATCAGTTTTGAGATAAAAAAAAATAACAAAAACTAACTGCTAGAGAATGCATTGTTGCATTAAAAAAAGCTATACTTGCCATAGTGAAACTGTCTTTTTTGCTAGTTTCCAATCATGTCTATCCTTATCACAATTACCCAAAAATGTTCCTGCAAAATAAAATGTTATAATATTGAGACAAAAAAAAACCTATGTAATTAATTATAAAACAAAATGACATTGTGTAAAACTAACACAATGACCATGACCTTTCTTTTATCTATGCAAGATCAATTCATAAAAAACACACAAAGTTTTTTTCCTGTTTCTGTTTAATTTTATCTTTGAAAATATATACTTACCAAATTGTGATGCATAGGCATGTTCAAATAAAGTGACTAGAAACTGTTCATTGAATTCAAATGAGCAAGGAAACTGTTGATGTATCTAAAAAAAAGTAACAATGATATATATATAGATATATATATATATATATACATACATTTGTCAACTTCAGAATATTAATGGTATTGAGCTTATAACAAATATTTTTATTTGTTTCATGACATTTTTCCATTGACACTAGTTTTCAATAAAATCATAAAGAAATGTATAATTTATATACGTAGCATTAATTTACTATTTTTTGTAATAATTTTAGCTTACAAATTTATAAAATATTATTAGTAATAAAATATGTAATATTGCTAGTAAATTCTTAATAAGTGTCTTCTCAAAGGATATATCAAACATGGAAAAAATGGTATTGTTTCAGAGAATAATAATGCTTAAGACAATACTTTGTATAATAATATTAAGCTATATTGTTTTAAAAAATTCAAAATATTTATTCATTAGGTTCAAAATATTTATTCATACTGCTTTAGAAAAATTAAGTTCTATTAACGTACAACAGAATTGCTATTTAAATAATAATAATAATGTGCTAAAAGAATAAGCAATGTTAGCTGAATGAGCTTGTATTTTCTAGGAAAGTTTTTCAATATCCAGATAGTAATTATCTTCAATTCAAGCATGTTTCATAACTAGTGTTAATAATTTTAATAAACATTGATATTTAATTGGGCTCATATTAGAAAATGTTAATTAACACAAATATGTATACCAGTGAGTAAAGATACCATAAAAATAGACGTCCTGCTTTGAGCAATAAAATTATTTATTTTAAATTATAGCATGAAACGTCTAAAAAGCAATGTTTTCTTATCTGAAGAAAACTGAGTATTTTATTTCATAATTTTATGAGATATATAAAACAAATGGAACATGTGAATGAAATTACAATCATTTTATTTCAAGATCATATGCACACACTCAATGAACTGTAGAACAAGCTTTTAATTATAAAAAGCCAATAGTTTCTGACTCATTAAGTATTTAATTGTGATATTATAAAAGAGGTTTACTCAAATATTTAAAACTAAGGAGGAATAAAAAAATTGATTGCATATAAAAGAGATTCATATATAATGCATTATTTTAAAATCTGTTTAAAAAAATTTTTTCTCCAAAGGCCAGTCAGTAAGATGTATAAGATAGTTGCATAATAAAATTAAAATAATTTTTGAATGATGAATGGAAATCACATGTGAACTATTAAAATAATATGTGATTTCAATTCTATCCAAATATTGCTAACCTGATAAACACAATCAAGAAACATTAAAAATGTGGGGCTCTGATCTTTAGATCTGGAATTGATAGAAGCATATGCACCACACTGGCAGCGAGTACTAAATGGATGACCAGCTTGTATAAATTCCCTTTCAATAAGAGCTTCAAAACCATGCACTGTGCGGCAATCTGGGTTCAAAATGATTTGAGCTAAGGCACAGACTGTTAATGTAGCATCAGTACCTTCTGCACCATGAACTAATACAGATGACCCTACAAAAAAAGCAGTAATATAATTATGAAGAAAGTGCAAATCAATAAAGTAATTTATGAGATAAGCCATTTGAAAATCTAAGATCATTCATTTTTTTAGTAATAGAATTATTAATAATATTATTGCCTCATGTAAAAAGATGGTTGGCAATACATAGAAATTAATTGCATTTTTAATAGAAATATTTATTAGCTCTAAAGAAGAAAAAAAAGTTTATAGTACTCTATAGAATTAATTGCTTATTTTGTTTTGACATTTAACTTTAGTAATAGTTATAGTTGTCTTTGAAACTATTTGAAAAAATATAAAAAATAATGTATTTATAATGTTGCACAAAATGTTGGCATATTATTTGAATAACAAATAATGAACTAATAAGTAATTATGATATTGTCATTGATAAATGAATTTTCTCAATATTAGTTCTTACTTATCTCCCATTAAAATAACTACTAATGCAAAGTTCTTAAAACATTATTCTGATGCTTAAAAATAATTGAATAATGTAATTTTAGGGGCATGAAGATTTAAAAAATATAATTATTATTTAATCCTTTAGAAATTATTATTAATAATAAAAATAAAAACAAAGAAAATTCTTAACTAAAACATTTTATTAATTCTTTATTTTCAATTTTTTTACCATGTATTTTTTACTATTATTTATAATTAGTTTGTGCTTTATTTACTTACTTCATATTCCTTTAAAATGCATTCTTTGAATTTGGGCAAAGGAGGAAAACAAAAATCAAGCACTTTTTTTCAATTAGAAAAAAATATTTATAACAAAAGAAAAAAAAATGAAAAAGCCTCTGTTAAAGTAACAATATCAATTTATAATAACTATTACTTAAATAATTCTTTGAACATCAAAATGTTTTTATACACTGAAAAAATAATAATAAAGCAGAATGATTTTTTAACTACATTTAGAGTATAAATATATTTGAAATTAAATTCTACAAATTCTCAAAATCTGAATTTTTAAACTATAAGCAAGTCTCCATTATGAATAAATTTTTCCACTTTTTGTAAAAACTTACATAACATTCCTCAATATCAATGTTTAAAATTTTAATAACATTGTTGCCGTATTTTAATTTAATATATTATTTTTCAAAAGTTGTACATTATTTAACTGCAAATTTCAAAACTTAAAGAGCTACATAATTTTATTTAAAAGAATATCATTTAAATAGAGAGTTCAGAATTATAAATTGCCCAAGAAGTAATTTATTACCCAAAGTCATTAAAAAATTTGTATACATTTTTAAAAAATATATAATTTTTACAAATATATTTTTTACAAAGTATTATGCAATTTTTTAAGAATTCTTTTAAATGTATAATAAGGTGAAAATAGCTAAAAATAATTTACAGATATATAATATATTCATATATAGCATTTACATAAAATTTTCTGAAATGTGTCCAACCTTTTATGATAACATTGTACAATTTAAGCTACTCTTTATTTTTGTTTAAAATTTTTCTCTTTGTTTTAAAAATGAAAGAAAAATTTCTAACTCTAGATGACAATAAAATTACTGTTGGTTTCTTCTTAACAGAAATTAAAAACTACAAAAGTACAATATTATTTAGTTCATGCCTTTTTCAAAGACTGGGAAAGGTAGGTTTTATTGTCTTTTGATGTAATGCATATTTAATAAGAAGTGACATTAATAATTCTTATTAAATGTGCATTATATCAAAATAGCAAATTTAATTCTGAACTGGTTACAAAAAATAATAAAAAAAAATATGTTAAAATGGATAGATAAACATAGTAATATATAAACCCAATATCTTCCAAACACATTTCTGTAAAATTACAGACAAGAGCAACATATTTAAATTTCTGTTGAATAAGTAATTGAATGTAGTAATTATTTACTAGATTCTGTTGAAAATAGTAAACAAAGAAATTCTTTTTATAAAAATTAAAAAAAATTCAAATGCATGCTAAAAGAATTACCTTCTTGATCCAAACATTGAGCAACCAAACAAGCACATGTCAAAACATCCTTTACATTTGTTAGCCATCCAGATGATTCTAGGCGTGATAACCATTTGTCTGCATTACAGTTAGCATCATTGCAAGCTAATGAGTTGAAAAAAATATTTTACATATTATGGGAAAATATTTAAAATTCAAATCACATAATATAGTGTAAAATTAAATATGACGTTCATAAAACTTATTATATTATTTTAAAAAAAAACATAAAAGTAAAATGAAATAATTTGAATGATAAAGACATATTATGATAAAAATATTGTATAATTTGAATGATAAAAATTTATAATTTATGTTGAATAAAAATTGGATGTTTTATCAATCAAATAAGATTTTTAATTTATAATTAAAGTTACTCTAATTTGCAGATGAAAAAAAAATTAGAATTAAAATTAGTTTCAAATAAACTAAAAATATTTAATCAAATTAAAAAAATAATATTCTATTTAAAAGAAATCAATGAATCATATTTTCTATCCAGTTAATTTTCTGGATATATAATTTTAAATTATGAGTGGAGCTGTAAATAATTTAAATGGATTTTTATGCAAAATCAAATCTCAAAGATCTACCAGAAGATACATATTTAAGAAAAACATAATACTATCATCAATATAAATAATTTTAGAAATATTCATTAACAGGCATCTAATACATGAATGAAAAGACTTTTATGATAGGTCAGAGAAGTCTAGTCATCAAATTTAAGCATCTTTTTTTTAATCTAAAAATCTTTTTGAAAATATTTATTACTTTTTAAGTCATATCAACAAATTAATGTTGTAAGAGCCCTAAAACAAAACCTTATCAAAAATTTATAATTTTCAATAAAAAACTTGGATCTTCTTTTCTTCCTAGTTAAGTTAGTAAAGTTGGCATGATACTTAAACTTAAAACTACTTTCAAAAAGGTTTTAAAAACAAGAAAAAAAAATATCATTTTAGATTATATCGCATAAGATTAAGAATGCGGAAATTCACAAATGTGAGACAGACATTTTCTGAATATTATAGATTAACAGCATATTATTTTCTGCAAATTATTAAAAAAAACCTAAAATATTATTTTTCATGATTTAAATAGAAACCAGAAAAATACCTTCAATCAATTTAGTAAGAGACTCCAAAAGATTAAAATATCTGTCAATAGGTTTATGCATTCGCTTCCACAAAGGATAATGAACATCAGGTTCAAATCCACCACCTGTATGAAGAAATAAAGTATAGTTCAAATTCAATGTATAAAAGTCATACATTTACATTTTCATTTTCTTGCATATTTCTACTGTTTTTTTCTCCCCTTCATTAAATATATATATATATATTCTTTTTTTTTACATAAGAATCCAGCAACTAAGATAAAGTTAAATATGAAATATTATACATATGCAAAGGATGTAGATAATTATTAATAATAATTTTAAAAAACTGAAGTCATTACGAGAGAGAGGGGGAAAAAAGATAACTGCACTGTAATGTGGCATATTTAATAAGTCAACAGAGAAAAATATAAATTATCATGAAGAAATGCAGACATTTAAATGCTACATTTTTATGGTGAATTTATATCATAATTTAATATAATAAACATTTATGAAATATATTTTATCAGTATTTTTTAATACAATTTTTTGGCATTTAAAAAAGATGTAGGACAAGCTATCTTTATGAGAAGATGGGGAAGTGGACAAACAATGCAAGATTTTATGGCTAACTGACAACTAGTTACAACACTTTTGATAATTTCCAATCTTTAGAAAGCATATTTTCTTATAAATTGTTTTAAATAACTTCTAATTTACCATCAGCATAACTAAATATACTTTGATATAATTTATTTCTAATATAAAAAATGTATTATTTTACTTCTATACTTAATGAAATGTGTTGCATGTATTTTAATTGACAGTATATATTACCTAGTATATTTTATTTTGAGGAGGGGGGGGGTAAGAAAGAAGTGAAATAGTAGTAAACAAAATTAGAGATTGTCTACTATATTTTAAGATGCTTATATTGCATTATATAGCTGATTTTTATTAGTAGTTACTTGAAATTTTTCATTGAGATTTATGGCAAATAGAATAAGATTTAAAAGAAAAAGAACAGTTTATATTTTTTTTCTATAAGTCAAGAAAAAATGTAAAATTTTCAAAAAAATGATAAAATGAATAATCATAAATATTAATTCCATTCTAAAGAGGTTTCTAAAATATTAAAAAAAAACTGTTTTTTTTTCCCACAATTTTTACACTGACTTGATTACTTTTTTTTTTAAAAAAAAGTTTTAATGATTGTTTTTTTTTTTTTTACAGATAGATTTTTTCTTGTTTACAAAAGCTGAAAAGTTTATTTTGCAATTGATAAATGAGATCACATATCTTATATAACCTGATTATACAAGATGGAGGTTCAAAATGGCAAATATGACAAAAAATTGCATTAATAAAATAATAATGAGAATAATTTTGGAATGCTTTTAAATACAGAGCAGAAATTGCAGCAACTATAAAAAACCCTCTAATAGCATAATCAAAATAATGCATATGTGATCTCTTAATGTAAAGTAAAAAGAATAAAATAGATGAAAATATTAATTTTTTAAATAAAAGAATATTTTTAATATGATTATTTAAATAGTTTTTACCGCTGGCTTAAATGGAAGAACATTTTGTGGAATATGAAATCAAAAATAGTAATTATTTTGATTTCAAACAAACATTACACACAAACACAATTATTTCACCAATAATGATTCACACCTTTTGTTCTAGCTAAAAGAGCTATATTTTGTGATCTTGTATCAATGATGTATCCTTTTTTTCCAGATCCTAAAACAACATTTAATAAACGTTCATCTTCTTTACAACGCCTGTTATTAGCACCCACCATTGGTTGACTGCTGCGCAATAAAGCTGCCTATGAAAAAAAAAAAAAAAAAAATTCATATGACTAATTATATAACAGAATGTAAATACTAAATTTATAAAAGTAAAATCTTACATGAAAAATAAACTACTTATTAGCTTGAAATGCTGAAATAGGAAGGTATTTCTATTGTAGAATTTTAATTTTAATGTATATTTAACAATAATTCAGATTTTTAGTTCTGTAGTAGAGATAAAATTGACAACTTGCAGTATTTTCTTCTAAAGATATAAATTATATAATATTTAATTTACTAGGCAATGGCATTTTGTCTCTAATTTATTATTATTAAATATGAAAATTCAAACCTTATTCACTTTATGATAATAACTTAGAATTGGAAATCTTCCAAACTGTCTAAATCCTGCTACAGTTTTAAGAGTATCATCATCAATGGATTTTGGTACTATAACAAGCTGGGGATATGTTGGACAAATCTAAAATAGAAACAAACATAAATTATTTGTAGATAATTTTTTTAAAATTAAATATTGAAAGAACAGTAATTTCTTATAATGCCTGCATATTTGTGGAAATGAAAATTTATCTTAAAACTAATTTATTAATAAATTTAATGTCAATTTTATTTTTATTTCTAGTAATAACAATAGTAGTAAAAATAATAATAAAAATGTTTTCATAAACAATAGTTTTTGTAAAAAAAATGTATGCATAATAAACATAAATTGTAACATAGTAAGTAAAGTAAGAGATTAAAATAATTAATTCTGCTTTTCTTGTATAGCTAAAATATGTATTGAGGGATGAATTATGTTATCCTCAATTAAATTATCTTTTTCTTACTGACTTTATAAAACCATATCAAAAAATTAGATGTATATTAAAATCATATTATTATACAAAACAATCAGTAAAATGTCAAAAAAATAATTACATATACAAATTATGCAGAAGGTTGGTGAAAAGGTTTGAATTTCAGAGAATAAAAGAGTTTTTGTACTGATACCATATCATTTACATAATACAAGAAAACATGTTAGCAGTGAGATACATAAATATATACAGTTGATCAACAATTCTAATGGGCATTTTTTTTCTTTTCCTTCGCATATACCAAATTAAAAATAAAAAAATACATTGCTTACAGTATAATCTTTATTAACATGGCTGATTCTCCATTCATCCTTATTTTGGAGAACCTTAGCATACTCATTCTCTGGCAAAAAAGTTGTCCAGCCATCTTCCAACATGTCAAACATGGCTCGATGAAAGAATGGATAAAGTAATCTAGGATTTTCTATCAAAAAATTATAAATAAGGATAGAAAACTTTAATTTAGATAAAAGAAGGGAAAAAAAACACAAAGATATTTTAATAAAATGTTTCTTTTGAAAAAATATTAAACAAAAATATTACAAATTGATATTTTTATTACCTAAATTCATTAAGAATTCAATGGAACTTGCAACATTATTACATTCTTCTACACCTTGAATGTCTAGTTGAAGAATTCTAAAATCTTTACATTTCAAAATTATACTTCCAGTGCAAAAACTAAGTTTCTTTTCAATACAATCAACCATTCGATGAAGCATCTATAGAAATAAAAAGGAATATTTGCTTGTTAGTTGAAAATATGTAAATTAAAGTATAACAAAGCAAATTAATTATTGATTAAATTATAACAATTTATAAAGTATATTAAAGTAAAAATAAATTAATAAAATAATTATTTTTACAATTTCAACAGAGATGTCACAGCAATAGTTTATAAATAACAACAATATTGATCTTAAAATGCAATAATAAAATATAGATTTAAAAAAAAGGGAATTTAATATATTTGAAAGTATTATATGATATATTTTTTTATAAAAGAGTTCCCCAACCAAAAATTCGCAATATTCATATAAATGCTCCATACTTTTTAAAAAAATGCAATATTTAACGTTGTCAATGATTAATATTCCTCTTTTATGTTATTTGTGTCTAATTCTACACAACACTTGTTTGCAGATTTCTGAAAAGTTACAGGTATAATTTCCAGTTCCTACAGGCTTCTCAATTTAAAAAGATTCAATTATATATAAATGAAGAATTTATACACTTAAACTTCTTCTTAATAATGTTAATTCAGTTATAAAATATGTTTTAACTACATAAAAGTCCTGTGCAGGAGCTAAATTGAGCATAAGTATAAAAAGTTACCAAAATAAAAGTGTACAGTTTTAATTTCACAGTGGTACTAAAATACTGTTGTAGATAAATGGCCAACAACTCTATTGTTGGCATACCTCATACACATAAGAGTATACTATATGCAATGTTTATACTGAGATCTATTTTCAATTAATCTTCCATATTTTAAGGTTAGTCAGAAATTCTATATAATTATTAATTCTTTAAAAATATTATTCTCTGAGCTGAAATTTGCTAGACTGAAGTTTTTCGCTACTTGAAGATTAAAAAAATCATAGAATAATGAAAATCTTATGTGTTCTTGCTGCAATATTCATATTTTTTTTAAAACGACTAAAAAGAAAATCCTTATATTAAGTAAATGACTCAGTTACATGGAGATCTGGGTAAATATGACAAAATTTATACAGAAAAAACAGTTATATATTTTTAAAAATTTTTAAAGTTAAATATGATGAGAGAAGGAAATATCATATAGTTTTAAAATTATTAATTAACTCTTGAGAAAATTAAAAAGTAATAAAAGAAATTAATAGGGAAAAAAGAAAGGAAAGGAATCTTTATAAAGTTACAGAAGGTAATTCTGTAAAATCCATTTTAATAATAAGTTTTATTTTATATTTGCTAAAAAAAATATAAGACAAAAAGAATAAAAACTAATAAGCAACCTTAAAATCCTCAAAGATTCATAAATCAGTGACATTAAAATCTTTCTTTATATTGTAGACAATACTCAATTTGATAATCACTGGAAATATTTGGAATAATTTTATAAACATTATTTATTACATATTTAAAATGTATATGTATTAATATTTGCAAACAAAACAAAATTCTCAATCGAATGCAAGTAAAAACAAAAACATTAGCAGGATAGCTATCATAAATTTACCCATAATTCTTCATTTTTAGACCTTGAAGATAAAATGAAATGATGGCCAGTAATACATAATGTGCCCTCCAATGGCTCATGAAATGGTCGATGCAATGTTACTCCTTCAGTATTAGGAGCTTTAATATAATCAGCAAACTCCATTGTTAAATAATCTAAAGAATATAAATAAAATGAAATAATTAGTACATTAGATCACAATATATATCACAGTATAACCAATTCTAAAATTTTAAAGCCTGAATGATTAACACTAACAAATAATTCAAGAACACACAAACAGAAAAGACTTAAAAATTTCAAAAACTTTATAAGTGCAAAAAAAAAAAAGTAATTGATTTATTGTATTAAAAACCATTTTTTTTTTCAATTATGGGTATGCAAAACCTATAATAAAATTTATATTTTATAATTGTATTTAATATAATTTCATTTTGAAAGTTACCTATTTTTATAACAATAAAACCTTTTATACAAAGAATTAAAGCAGATCAGGAAAAACATGCAATAGTTGCATTTTTGGAACTTATGTACTAATTGCATATCAGTAATTAATTACCAAAAACAAATTGATAAAGATGTCACATTTATTGCAACAAGTAATTAATCTCCTCTCCAGAAAAAAAAAATCAACAAAGATGTTATATCTGAAATTTGATTACGTTCACCAATGACAAGCAGATAATACAAAAATATTACATTTTTTCAAAAGATAGTTCTGGATATGATCTTGCATTGAGTAGTTATTCATAATAGAATTTAAATTACATTAAGTCAATAAGAGTTTATAAATTTAAAACTGAGACTTTGGAAATTCAAAGTAATGTTGCTTTGAAAATCACATTCAATTTTCTTAGTAGACTAAGAAAATAGACTTAGTATACTGTTATAAACTAGGATGTATTATACATTGAATAATATGCATAAGTGGCAAAATCCTAATAAGCCAAGAACCTTTTAATATATTTTCTGAAAAATAGCAAAAAGAGGGGAGTTTTTTAAGTTATAAAAAATAGAGGAAATTATTATTTGGATTAATACATGAAAATATTGAATTTTTATTATATTTCAATGATTTATAACAAGAAACATTCATATATCAGTGTTATCAAATAGTGTTCTCGTTTAAAATTTATTCTAAAATTTTTCAACACTTTAAATGTAATTTTATTTATAATAAAAAGAAATCTCAACTAATTATCACTTACAGAACAATAGAGCCTGTTGCATGGGACACAATGAATTTCATTTTAATGTTGTGGCAACATTTGTCTCATTGTATTTAAAATCTTATTAGCCATCTTGCTTTCAAAAAATTGATGTATTTTTGGAAGGCTTTACATCATTAGTTTCATTTTTGTAAACAAATATCTGTTTTTATAAGTTAAAAAGAAACCTTTGAGTTTATAATGAAACTATATTTATTCATAATTAATATTTATTTCTAATGAATAATATTTTTATAAAAAAACTAAATTGTGTTCAGGCTCAGTTGAATTAAAATGAATGATTTAAATTCAAAGTATATAGTGCATTTAATGATTTAATGTTTTTGTTCAATATACTTAAATGAAAAAATTAAGTCAAAGCAAGGGCATTGACTAAATTAAACTACTTCACAAGAGTATATAAATCATTATTCTCATTCTCGATGAATTAAATTATATTTTTTTCTCTTATGGATGATAAATTAAGAAGATAAAAATCATTTTACTACCTTCTATGCTAAGCCAAAAACCTTTCCTTCACTTGAACATTAAAGTTAAAAAAAAAAAAAATTAAGAGAAACAAGGTTGATGGAGGGAAAGAAAGATAACAGTTTTCAATTTTCCTTACAGTTAAAAATAAGAAGGTCTATTTCAAGTTCTAAGAAGACTATTTCCTTCAAGTTTTTCCTTTAGTTTGTAATGCTTTGCAATGCACACTGGGCACAGTTATGATTATTGTGTGCTGGAAGCAAACGCCCTATTGTATTAATTTAAACACTTTTACAGCCAGTCAAATCATGAAGTACTTGGGAAAAATTGATAAATGTAATTAAATAATCAAATAATGATTTGATATACTGTAAGGTGTGCTGCAGCTCTGTAGAATCAATGAACAAGTCATTACTGCCTATCAATATAAACTATCAGAAACAAAAAATAAAGATTTGATATCTTACTCTAATAGCAATTTTTTTTTTAAAGATTGCCATCATACATTGTTGCATTGATTCCTTAACATTTAGCATCAGTGATTATGCTACTGATGAAGAAAAACACCTTAAAAAATTTAACATTCACTCAATTAGGGAAGTTGTAAATTAAAATAATGTTGATTTTAAAGAGTTGTATACAAGAATTTTTCTATTAAAATTTAATGAACAAATCAAATTTATCTATTAGGAAACTTCCTATTCTAATTCCAGGAATAGTGAGAAAAGCACCGATTTTCTTTCAGGATTTAATTTCCCATCAAATTTTTAAAAAAATTCTTTAATTGTTTTGCCATCTACTCTGTAACAGTAAGCTAAAATTTAGGTTAATGTTTTCTTTACTTATGTCATAAATCATAATAATAAATTTGTAATAAAATTTTTCAATTTTCTTTCTCTGAATGTGAAGTTATTTTGTGTGCAAATAATCAAATGTGATATTTTATTTCCAGTCTGTTTAAGGAATAATTAGATATCTGTATACAATTCTTACAATTCAAATGAATTTCAATAAAAGCTAATTCTTTATAATAACTGTTGCTACCATAATGTAATATTGTATTCAACAGTATGCATAGTATTGCAATTTATATAATAACCAAAGGCATAATACTGGAAATGCTACTACATTTTTTTTTTTAATTTTAAAGATTTGTAACATATATGTAAGTGATCAAAGATCATTTTAAAGACTCTTTTCCTACATATCGATTCACATCTCGATGCAATTAAATATAAAATTCAGATGCAAGATTACAATAAATTTTCTCTTCAACTTTCATAAAATAATAATTAGATAGATTAGAATTTCTTAATTACAGTTAAAAATATTTCTCAATGTGTAAAATTAAATAGTTTAGAAAGAAAAGATTTCAAAGATGATATTTACAGCTGAAATACATATAAATATTTATTAATGAAATTATTTTTTTTATAATTCCTATTTTCATCAAAGTATTCCAAAAAATACGAATATCATATGTAATGTTTTAATTATGAATTTTGAGAGAGAATGTAAACTATAAGAATTGAAAAAAAAACAACCCCTCTTTAGTGTTTTTTTTCAATTTTTAAATACAAAATATCACTTAAGAGATTAGATATTTTGAAATTCAACCACAGATAGTCCAGATATTTAGGATCAAATCAGCTAAATAAGTAAAAATTCTATAAATTGGAAATTCTATGATCAATATGATATTCTATGAACAAATAATAGTATAAACCAAGAAAAAGTGAAAGTTTATAAAATTGAAAAAAAAATCATATAACAGAATACCATACATTACAATAAAATGGTCATATACAAAGAATAGTAGTTTGGAAAAGAATACTTTCAGAAGATAATTATTTAAACTTTAAAAATATTTTTTAATAGTAAGAATTTGCTTAGAAATAGAAATCAGATTAATCCGGTCATTGTATTCGAAATTACTCAGAATGAAAAGCTACCCAAGGATAGTGATTAAAATAACTGAAAAAAAAAACTATCTTACTTCATTTAAGCTATCTGATTATTTACAAAGTTTTTTTTTTAATCTTTGAAATTGAAAAACAAATATTACCATGAATAAAAAGACGCAAAAAAAAAAAAAAGAAAGTTAAGAGTAATGGAATACATTCTATAGAGCGGTACGTAGATAATAGGCAATTAATATTATTTCTGACATGTTTTATGAATTATACCATATGGATATGTTAGCAAGGTCAAATAACTTCATACCTTTTGTGTAATTAGTAAATCTCACTTTAAAAACGGATCAAATTAATTAAAAATTCAATATGTTGCAAGTAATTTTTAAGAATAACTAGCCAACGTCATTAAATTTTTTGATGATGTTGATCAATTTTAATTCAATTTTAAACTTGCATTTTTCACGGCAGAAAAATTACACGTTGTAAAAAGTGATGCATAATATTTCAACAAAACATTGCCTTCACAAATAATTCGAAAGAAAAATTGAAATCAAAAGAGGTGGAACTTCACAGAACAATTAAACTTAAATAAATGTCATTTTATAAATTTTATACCTAGTGATTGCACATATCTGTTTTGCCAATTTCCTTTTGATCATATTAGAATTCCATATTTAATAATATAGAAAGTAACTTAAAAAATACATACTAATCCATGTAACTTAGCAGACAACTTCTATAATTTTAAATCCAACCTTTTTTTGTTTACTATTTACATTACACAGTTAAAGTTAAATTTGTTGCATATTTGAAGGCGCTAAGTAAAGCTCAACTTTTCAACAAAAAGTTCTGATAGAATATTTTATTTATAAATTTGTAATCTTATTTCATTGATCGCATAATTCACATTTAAGAAATTTTAAAGATACATTTTCTTCTTGTATACTGATGTAACAAATTAAAAAAAAAAAGAAAAAATACGTACAATAGTTGAGTTATCGTGGGTCTACATCTCTGTCCACCCTCTAGTTCTCAAAGGCTGTTTAACTTGGCCCTGCAGGACATTCAAGAAAATGTATTCATTATTTTAAATACATAGTAAAATAACAACAACAACAATAATAATAATGCTATATTAAATATGCATCGGGAATTTTTTTTGTTGATAAATTTAAGGTTTTATTGTGAAAAATTGCGTGCATTACTATTTTTCAAAGTATTTTTTTTTTTCATCTTTCTAGTAGCATGAGAACTTGATGTAGAAAGAACAATCATTATGTAATGTTACGCATTAATCGATCTAGTTTTTTACATTTTCGTTAGATTAAAAACCCTTCTAAAATAGACTGTATTCTATAAACCGAAACAAATGATAATCCGATGGAACAAAATCTAGTGATGGCGATGGTTTAAAGCATTTCATTTCACTGTTTCCTGAAATTGACACTCTCTAGAAATCGATCAGACCATGTTAACTTAAATGAGTACAATCACAGTGCATCTTATAAAAGCATCAGACGGATGTGAATTGTGCTGTGATTGGACTCCTAAAGGTTGACATGAGCTTGCGGATGCCTCCATTTATTGCTTATGTTTACATTACACTCCGAGATCCACATTCTAAGCTTTGCTTTGAGTATAATATATTCTGGTTATCATATAATATATTCTGGTTTCTTTTTAAATTCCTTTATACTGAGTTTTAATAATGGCATATAATATGCTTTCTGAACAATGTTTATACATTCAGGATAATAGATGAGTATTGAAAAAAATAATAATTTTTCCTTGTTATGTTTATTTAGGGCGAAAACTTATTGCATACGTTTTATTTCCTGTTTGTAAAAAAAATTCATCAATTAAATAACTCTTTAAGATAGGCAAAAATTTAATGGAAAAATGTTAAATTACTACACAGTATTAAATATTACTTAAATAATGATTGTAATTGTTTTCTTAAAACATTCTTGAAAGCCAGGAATACAATAGCTTTCATTATTTATTCTGATCTTACTGCTGTTTATCTTCACTAAAATTTCTAAAAATGCCATAGACAGCATGGAAATAATTTTTTTATGCTTGTTACAAGATTGAAAGTATGAGGGAAAAAACATTTCCGTCTCATTTCACACTTATCTGGATAAACAATAATTTAATAATACAAATCCCGCTCTTTGACTGTTAGGTATCTGACAACAGCCAGATTGCAGAACCTTCCAAGCTGTGTGACGCGCGCGTGTTCGGGGTAGTTGTTGTTATGCTCGTTCGTGCCTGTGTATCTAAATGCTAATAAATGTTCTTTGCGTGTATGTAAAACGAATCGTATCGTCTCTCGGTCTACCTGGCATACATGACAAAAGAGTTGGCGACGAGGATGGGATCTTCGAACATTAATTTTGAATCTTATGAGGCGTCTGTGGAAGACTGGTCCAGTTATGTGGAACGTTTAGAATCTTACTTCGTTGTTAATGGGATCGAAGATAAAATGAAAGTCCCTGCTATTTTAAGCCTTATGGGAGCAACATATAAATTGTTAAAGAATCTGGCCACTCCGAACATTCCTTCTGAATTGACTTATCAAGATATCGTAAAATTACTTTCGGAACATTTGAATCCTAAACCACTAGAGATGACAGAACGGTTTCGTTTCTACAAGAGGAAGCAATTTGAAGGTGAGTTCATTGCAAATTATTGTGCCGAATTACAAAAACTGTCGATACACTGTAACTTTGGGAACAATTTAAGTACGATGCTTCGTGATAAATTGGTGATGGGTCTCAAAAACGAAAGTATACAGAAAAAGCTGTTAGCAGAGGATAAGTTAACATACGAAAAAGCTAAGAGCATTGCATTCGCAATGGAATCTGCTCAGAGAGATGTGTGTGAAATTCAGAATCAAATGGTATCGATAAAAAAATTACATAGTTCGCAAGATAAAACTATCAAAAAAGATTTTTCTAAATTTAAGAAATCTGAACCTACAAAGAAGGTTGATAAATCTCGGAAATGTTACAGATGTGATAGTACTCAACATTTAGCTCACGAATATAAGCACAAGAACACTCAGTGTAGGAATTGCTTAAAGAACGGGCATTTGGCAAAAGTCTGCCGCTCAAAACGTAACGAAACAGTTAAACAAATAGAATCTTGTTCTGAAACTGTACCAGTTAATAGCGTTAAATCACCACGACATGCAAGGGATAAGATTTAATTAGAAATTTTTGTTGAAGGGAATAAATGTTTATTTAAATTAGATACTGGAACTGCTATTAGTTGTATGAATGTGAATGAATTTAAGAAACTTTGTCCGGATGTAGCCATTAAGCCTACCAAATTATTGCTTAGGAATTTCGATAATTTTATGATAACATCAGCTGGCCAAGCAATGGTGCAAATTCAATACAAAGATTTGGTACATGCAAAAGTAAACGCAGTTTTTGGTCGTGAATGGTTGAGAAATTTCCAATTAGACTGGAGCTCAATTACAGCAGTTCGGGTTGAAAATTGAAATTCTCGAACCAATAAATTAAATATCTTGCTTCAAAAGTACGAGAAAATTTTTTCTCCGGGTATCGGGAAACTGGAAAAGTTTTGCTGCCGTCTTCAAATGAAATCTAATTACAAACCGGTATTTTTTAAACCTAGACTAGTACCATTTGCTTTAAAAGAAAGAATAGAAACTGAACTAAATAGGTTAGTTGCAGAAGACATCATTGAGCCGGTGACATATAATGATTGGGCTACACCAATTGTTCCTGTTATCAAACAGAATGGGAACCTACGAATCTGTAGTGATTATAAGGTGACTATCAACCCGGGACTAAAAATTGAGCAGTATCCTTTACCTCGTATCGAGGACATTTTTGCTGAACTGTCAGGAGGGGAGTTCTTTACTAAAATCGACTTATCTGAGGCATATCTTCAAATGTCAGTGGATGAGCAGGACCGACATCTATTGACGATCAATACTCACAAGGGTTTGTTCCGTTACAAGAGAATGAATTATGGTATAGCCTTAGCTCCGGCAGTGTGGAGTACACGTATTTTTAGTCGATATTACCGTAACGGGGAGAAATGATCAAGAGCATTTTGAAAGGTTAGAATTAGTACTACAGAGACTAGAAGAATATGGTCTCAGAGTAAATAAGCGGAAAAGTGAATTTTTAAAGAAATCTGTGAATTATTGTGGTCATACAATTGATAAATTCGGCCTCCACAAAACACAAGAAAAAATCGATGCAATTACGAAGGTACCAGTTCCAAAAACTGTATCTGATTTGAAGAGTTTTTTGGGTTTAGTCAATTACTACGGGAAAGTTATTCCCAACTTATCTACTCGTGTCGCTCCTTTCAATAATTTACTGCAGAAAGGTGCTAAATTTTTGTGGACTGCAGAATGTGAAAAAGCTTTCAAGGCATTGAAACAAGAAATTGCTTCAGACCGAATTTTATGCCATTATGATCCTAAGTTACCTCTTGTATTACAAACTGATGCATCACCAGTTGGAATAGGAGCAGTTTTAAGTCACATTATGCCAGATGGTTCAGAAAAACCAGCAGTGTTTGCATCAAGGTCATTGACTAAAAAGGAACGTAATTATTCGCAGATAGACAAGGAAGCATTGAGTATCGTATGGGGAGTAAAGAGATTTTATCAATATTTATTTGGTCGACATTTTGATCTCGTAACCGATCATAAACCCCTAGTATCAATTTTCGCACCTAATCGTAGTTTACCATGTCTATCAGCAACACGAATGGTTCATTATGCACTTTTTCTCCAAGCATTCAGTTATACAATCAAGTATCTAAACACTAAGAATCATGGCAATGCAGATGCACTTTCACGGTTACCACTAGCAGTTGGCAAGGACTGTGAGTACTTGACTGAAGCAGACGTGACAAATATTTCGCAAGTTGAATTAATGCCTGTTACAGCAACTGACATAGCTAGAGCTACTAAAACTGATAGGAAATTGTTCGAACTGTATGAAAGTTTAAAATCTGGAACTGAATTACCTGTGCCTTGGAAAGGTAGAGAATCTGAATTTTCATTGCAAAATGGTTGCATAATGTATGGTCATAGAGTATGCATTCCTGAAAAGTACCAGAATCAAGTTTTGGAAGAACTTCATGTTGGACATCCTGGAATTGTCAAAACGAAGGCCATAGGTAGAAGCTACTGCTATTGGCAAGGTATTGATGCCAGTATAGCCAATTTTGTTCAGAACTGTTCAGCTTGTATCGCAACGAGGAACGAACCAGCAAGGATAAATCGACATCCGTGGGAATGGCCAAATGGACCTTGGCAAAGGATACACGTTGACTACGCTGGTCCTTTTATGGGGAAAATGTTTTTTGTAGTCTCTGATGCATATTCGAAGTGGATAGAAGTCATTCCGATGAAAAATATTACAGCTAGTTTTACAATTCATCGTCTTCGTATTCTTTTTGCTCTTTATGGAATTCCCTTAACTTTGGTTAATGATAACGGCGGAAGTTTTACTAGTTACGAATTTCGACATCTTTTGAAACTGAATAATATTAAACATATAACTTCAGCACCGTACCATCCTGCTACGAACGGACAGGCAGAAAGAATAGTGCAGTTATTCAAAGAATAGTGCAGTTATGAAATCGAGTAGAGGTGATTCTGGAGATCTGAATGTGAAATTACAAAGATTTTTATTACAGTATAGAATAACTCCACATTCTCTCACGGGAGAAACTCCGAGTGCCTTGTTTTTGAAGAGATGTATTCGCACTAGGCTTGGTCTTTTTAAACCAAATTTTAGAGACAAAGTTGTTCAGAAACAGAGTTCGAGACTTGACACAGAATCTATCTTGCGTGAGTTTCAGGAAGGGGAGAAAGTAGCCGTAAGAAATTATTCCGGACCTAACAAATGGAAAATTGGAACAATTATAAACCGAGATGGAACTTTGAGTTATAGCATACAAGTTGGAAATAAAATTTGGAAGAGACACGTAGATCAAATAAGGAAATGTGGGAAGTCGATTGAATTATCCCAGGCTGCTACTGAAATTCCAATTTACGATAAAGAATTGAATTTTCCAGATGAGCCAGTATCCGATGATGTTGCTGAATCGGAACCGCCTGCACCTGTACCTGAAGTTGTCTCTGAACCTAAAGATGTACCTGTACCTGTCACTCCAAGTGATGATATACCACCTAAGCCTGTACCAGACGCTTCCGGAAAGCCGAAAACTGATGTGCCACTCCGACGCTCAAACCGAATCAGGAGACCTCCAAAGAGACCTGTGACTCTATATTTTGTCGGGGAGGAACTGTTATGTATCTGGCAACAGTCAGATTGCAGAACCTTCCAAGCTGTGTGACGCGCGCGTGTTCGGGGTAGCTGTTGTTATGCTCGTTCGTGCCTGTGTATCTGAATGCTAATAAATGTTCTTTGCGTGTATGTAAAACGAATCGTATCGTCTCTCGGTCTACCTGGCATGCATGACATTGACTTCCATCTATAATGTAAATAAACACGTACTTTTCTAACCAATCACAATGCAGTAAGCAACAAACCACATCGACGGAGAAAGAAAGCATATGATTGGACTTAAAAGGGTTGACATACAGAGAGTCGATTTCTAGATTGTGGTTCGTTCCTGTTTCTTTTGCTATGCGAGCAATAAATGATCGAGTGTTGCCATATGGAAAAAATACTTTATCGTGTTTTTGCTCGAATTGCGGCCCTTTAATTTCCAATGCATTGCTCAAACGTATCATTTGTATTTGGCAACGATGTTTCAGCCTTGCCGTCGAGCTTTGATGCATAGGGATGACGAATATTTTACGAGCGGTTGTTACGTAACCAATATCACAAAGTCACAAATACAAGTGATCAATACATTTCAAAGAGGGGTCGATGTGGTTGACGGTAGGATGACGAATATTTTACGAGCGGTTATTACGTAACCAATATCAAAAAGTCACAAATACCAGTGAAAAGGAGTGTGATTCAAATCCTTAATACGATCTTACTGTTGATATTTCGATTACAGGTTTTGGATCACGATAGAAAGTAACAATCGATACGATATCACTGAAATTTAACGGAGCGGTGACTTCACTGGAAAGTAACAATCGATACCATTTATCCAATGAAAGCTCTCGAACAAAACAGAAAAGGAGAAACCTGTGAATGGATTAAAAAGTGAACGGACCGGTTATTGGAAGCATCGTATCATTGAATTGCATATCACTGAAATCTATCGGAGCGGTGAATTTACTGGAAAGTGTGAAGTCGCCGCTCCACTTCCGATATTCGCATTTGATGCACTATTCCATATAAATCATTTTTAATTGCTGTGACTTGCCTTTGCATATACTCCGTTTACTGCTGGCGCTATCTATTGGTAGAATATAGAACTAAATTAAACAATTTAAAGAAATGACATATATATTTAATTCAAATTTTTCAAAAAATGGTTTACTCCAATAAAGAAACTAAATAAATAGTTTTGAGAAAAAAAATTTAAGAAGTAAGTTGAAACAGATAAATTAATTCAATCACACGTTATTTAAATTAGTAAATTAAGTATTAATTACAATTAATAAATTTTATATTTAATATTAAGTAATAATTTTTAATTAATAATATGATTGAAATAACAGATATTTGGAACACGTATTTAAAAATAACAATAGCAATATTATTTGTTATTCAAAAAAATCGTGGATTATGATGCATGATCAGTTAAAACACATGATTTTCTAAGCTTAGGATTATCATGACATATATCCATTTTTCATCACTAGTGATGATACAATGCAAAAAAACAACAAAGAGGGGTGGCTTTCTTTTTTTAAATTGAAATAATGTTCAGAAGTGAAAAATCACTGTTTAACATTTATTGGTTTTAATTTGTACGGCAACCAATTTCCTTGCCTTTAAATCGTAAAGTGTGAATTTAAAAAATTGAAACTATTTTGCGATCTAAGTTCAACAAACTCTTCTTGCATTTAGCAAGAATCTTAGCCGATTAATATTTTCAATTCATCATCTTCGAACTTTTTTTCTGTTTAGAAACTTTTTGTCATGTATCGAAATCATCAGTTCTAAAACATTGAAGACAATACTCACAAGTTTTTATCGATGGGGTATATTGATCGTAAGTTTTTAACAGCACTAGACGACTTTCAGCAGCACTTTTCTTTAAATTAAAATCATCATGAATCATCAAATATTATCATTATCAATCATCAAATATTATTTTGTAGACTAGAAGGCATCTTTGAAACCAAGGAAAAATATTTACACTTCAGCAAAATGATACATAAGAACTTTGACAAGAATATAGTATGGAAGTGTCCGGCGCGCTATGGCTTAACTTAGGCCATCTATAGTAAATCCCTCAAAATTAATTCATAATAACAAATCAAGCCATTTTCTTTTCTTTTCTAAAATAATTTTACTACTAAAATTTTTGGTTTTATACACTTAGGCTTATTTTAAATACTTTTATTAAATGTGGCTTTTTAATTTCGTAACGATGATTTTTAATCTTACTTCTAGACGCGTTAAAGGATTAACTCTCTGATGATAATACTCCATAATCAATAAATATTAATTAGATTTCAATTTTGTTTCCTTACCTGTAGCGCCATCTATTAGTGATTATGAGTAATAATCTGTTTCCAGGTTTAAAAAAAAAGATGATAATTAAAATACAAAGCTCTTTTATTTGGTATTTTAATTTATATTTTAAAAAGATTTTTTAATAACTTTTTGAGTATACCAGTAAATTTTAAGTGGCATAAGCATTTTTATAACAATATTATCATGAAGTTTGGAAAGTAAGATTATTAGAACATATATGATATACTTAAATGCGAAAAAAAAGCATATAATTAATAAAAATTTAAATAGATAGTGCAGTTTTGCTCATTTGCATATTTCAAATATGGTACATTTCAAATTGAAAAAATAGGAACTTCAAAGTATTATGAATATAAAATGAAACAGATAAAACCGCACACAGGAAAACTAATTAAGGTGTCATTGAAAAATATGATAAACTAGCTCATTATGGTAGTAAGTTCTAATGGCATTAGTAAACTGAATTCGGTCTTTTGTTACCATTATTAAGTCTGCTTATTATATTATATAAATTTAATTTTCTCTTCCTCTTTATATGCATTTGAAAGTTCGTGAGGGTTTGATGCATATTCTGAATCATGATAATAAGTACATAAATTTTAACAAGTCTAAATGTACTGAATTTTTTTTTGTATGCACACTTCGATGTTGGTAGGTGCATTCCATTTTTTACCAATCTATCCTTATTGTAAAATGCTTCAGTAGCTCAAGAGATGTGCAATTTCAAATATAATAAAGTTTTCAATTTAGGTACATCTTGCTTCCTTGCAAAAACGTGAAGTATTTTCTCTTAATCGATTTTTAAAACTTGTAATTTGTTGCAATAAAACTAATCAAAAGCACCACCAATATTTTTTCTGTGTGCAAAAATATTGGTGACTTGTGGAATCAAAGTTTTAATGCTTATTACTGTATTTTTTCCACAGAAAATGGATTGCATTTTTTGGGAACCTCAAATTTCAGAAAAGAATGACTTAATAATGATTAGCCTAAATCACAACAAACTGACTTGTAATACTTAATTAATAATAATAAGGGTTTTAATTAATTTTTAAGCAGAACTTTCTATTTAGGAAGAAATTAGATTATGTCTATTAAATAAAGGCGATTGAGTGTGTCTGTCTGTCTGCCTGTGCGTTTTGATACTCTGTGGCCAGACCGATTTACCTAGGTCTGCCAAACTTGACACGTATATTCTTTCGAAAGTGGAAAATGCTTACCTTGATATTATTGTTTTTGAAATTTTAATTTATTCATTAATTGTGCGTGATTTTAGAGTTTTCCCACTAATTTCTGAAGCTGTTGTTATGCAAAATTATTCATTAAAAACGAAAAATAACAACATTATCTTTTCAATTTAATTGCTGCAAATTTTTTTACTATTATTTAATTAATTTTTATAATGCTTTAAAGTATATTTTACTATAATATTTGCATTTCTTGTAAATAAAACTTAAATCTTTTCCATTATTGTTACTAATATTTCATACTGGCTTACTTTTCATTATTGTCGTCACATTGTGAAAAAATTGGTTTATCTTCCCATATTGAATAAATTTCTATTTAAATTGTGCTTTTAATAAAATTTTAGAATATTGTGATAATTACAGCTAAATCTAAACTTCAGAACTAAGAACTTACGAAAACTCTCTTTTAGTTTGACGTCTTGTTTTCTTATTGAAGTACACAGATTACTTTTTAATGAATCAGAGAAATATTCATTAAATAATCATCTGTTATATTTTGGAACCAATGAAATATTTTCAGTAATATATTAAAAATTTCAATGTTGAATGATTCTTTTTTTCTGACCTTATAATTTTTTACGAAATTGTTTAGAGTCAGAAAGCAGGTTACTAGATTAGGACGAGGTTTAATCTTTTCTCTTTCAAAAAATTTCAAATTTTAAACGAAATGATAGAAAATAACAGAGACGTGTATCAGAATGAACATAACTATATGCGGTTTTTAAAATAATAAGAGTTACATGGCTTTCAAAATCTGAGGTTAAAAATCCTTTGATGAGAAAATCATGAAAACTAAGTTACGTAAAAAAAAATTCAATTAAAATTATACATAATCAATAATTTTGTTGAACTTGCTTTTTGTCAAAGGCAACACACACACACACACACACACACACACACACACACACACACACACA
>JAPMOR010061852.1:38734-56526 GCA_026543865.1 Argiope aurantia | reverse complement strand
ACACACACACACACACACACACACACACACACACACACACACACACATTTATTCATTTATACTATTAACATATGGAAGTATGAGACATCATCAGTGAAAAAGCTTTTCACTAATTTCTCTTTTTATGATAGCATCTTCAATCGAGAACTGAGAGGCGAACCAAGGGGTTCCTAATTTCGTATTTGAGGTTTTCTAATGGTGGTTTGTTCCATCAATAATTTCAAGAATTACTCGAAGCTATATAGTTAAAAATTGAGAGGCTATGAAAGTTTAAAACTGAGGCATTCTAACACTTCTACATGATGGGAAAATACCACTCATTCCTTTTCCTCTATATGCAGCAAAGAAAACTAATAATTCCGGAATTTTTACACTAATATTTGGTATATATTTTTTTAGTTTTACATGTCCCTTGATATCTTGATTTTAGTTCCGATAACTGAACTTTAATTTGGAGGGAAGATGGGATATTTATTAATTCGTAAAATATATCTAATTTATCTTATATCATCTTCTAATTATTTCAGAATCATTCGTGTTTCATAATATTTTTATGGTATGTTTAATTTCACTTGTTTAATGTTTTTTTAAAGAATATATTTAGCTAATTTTATTTGAATTAATCATTTTTTTATATTTTATTTATTTTTTATAAATTAAATATCAAAATGAATTCCGATTTAATAATATAAATATCCCTTCAAATTTTTTCAGTTAATGATTTTGATGACTCATAGTCGTAACGTTTTGTGCTGTGATCGTCAAGCTCATTATCTGAACGAAAATCTAAATTATGTATTTTTTTTGGCATTTTTAAAAATTGCACTGCGTAATTGTATGCGTATTATAAAAAATTCAATGATGCGCACATGCGTTCTGTGCCATATAGTGCATCATTTATTAAGATGACATTCGCAAATAATTTTATTACTCTGCATAAATCAAAAGCTCTATTCAAATTAAAATTATTATGCATATTTATAATGTAAAAGGTTAAAGCAGCAATATTTAACTTCCAAATAGATATTTTAATTCTAAACTATTAATTTTTATTTATTTGTTTGATGCTGTATTTAGTTTGATGTATATTGTAAAAATTAAGAATTCTCATTTTAGGCAACGTAATTTTAAAAAGTTTATTTATTGTAAGATAATGTTTTTGCTTAGCACAGGAATGCTATGTTTAACTAAATATTTCAGAATAATCCCGAATTCATATTTCTAATGAAATTTTATATCACATTTTTTCTCCTCTTTTAAAAAATGTCTCTTCTAAATCATACATTTTGTATATTATTACATTATTATTATTAAACATATATTACTTTATATAATTGTGAATGAAAACGACCACTCATTGAAAAAAAATGCCCTTCTAGAGTGGTCCAAAGGAAAAATTTGAACATTATTTTGCAATATTTATTGAATTATAAGCTTAAGTTTTTATCATTATTATTACTAAAGCGAATCATTTTTGAAGTTTAATAAGATCACTGCGACAATAATAAAAAAATTATTAAGAGTCTAATTGCTTAAAATCGAAACATTTTAAGCAGCTCACTCATTTATCATATTCCATATTAAAATCGTCGAACAATTGGTGAAATATTGTGGCTCAGAATTCTTTATCAAATAATTCGAGCTTCTTGGGATGATCATATTTCAATTTTTACAAGATTCTTCTTATTTATATGTGTCATCTAAAATAGTTGCATAAAATACAAGATATTCTATTTTCTAAAAGTCATGAAGAGTGCTATAAGTTCTCGTAATATAAAACATATAAGTCGAAACAGCTTGTATGTTTTCATTTTTTAAATCAAATTTTTGCATTTAGAGTCAATCAAATGAATTCATGTAATAATCAGATGTCAGCAACTGAGTTTTAGCTTTCAAGCTTTGAATTAAAATTTTGCCATTGCCAAGAATTCAAGTAAATAGTTGAGCTGGAGAGAATATTTTAATTCTCAGAATTAAATTAATTAATTTAATTCCATGAATTAAGTTAATTAATGTAATCTAATTTCAAAGAACATCCATGAAATATTTTTATTATTCTGAATTTTTATGTAAAATTCCTTTTCTTTATATTTTGCTTTTGGTCTTCTTTTTATGATTTTCTTAATAACAGTACTCCCTGGTTGGATCATTTTTTTTGTCAGAACTTGTAGCAGGGACACATTCATATCTATGATTAATCATTAATAACTGTAGAAATTCTGACGAAACAATTGATAGATCTTTCTTTAGTATCCTTTTTACAACTCCCTCCATTTAATTATACTTAATGCACAAGACCAGAACAACCTTGCAAATTAGATAGGAATCAAATATTAGGCAAATTTGCGTCTCTACGTTTAGTTCAGTTATATTAACGCCCCGTTTTTTTTTAAAGAAACACTATGACTATTTTGGAACGTAATTCATAACTTTGAACCACGGTCAGATGACGAAGACGAAGCCTGAGCTGTAGTCCACTCTCTAAGCTTGCACTCTACACCAGCAGAAAGGCATTTGGCTCCAACGGATTCAACTTGCACCAGACACGCTTACATAACGATTCTTCGGTGGAATCGGGTTTCGAACCTGAAATCTTCCGGTTCCGAAGCCGAGAGCTTACTACCAGGCCACCGCCGCCCTTGCATTTTTGCGTTATCGTGTTCAAAAACACGCGGATAAACGGATAGACAGATGTCTATTCCTTTGGCGGTTTTGATCAATAATTTAATACACGTCTACATTTCTGAAGATTACATATAGGCAGAAGGACTTCACTTCAACAGGTTTCATCCAAAATTTCATGGAAATCTACAAGCATTATAGAATCTCAATGTTTTGATGGCCGGCTTCCTGGCCTAGAGGTAGCGCGTATTTCCCCCGATCTGAGCGTCCGAGGTTCGAATCCTGGTATGGGTATGGCTGTTCTTTACTGTGTGTTCTTTTTATGAGGTGTGTGAAAAAGCCCCCTTGTAAAAAGAGGTTGTGCAAGCTATTGTGTGAGTGTCATCCATATGAGCTAGAAGTTATTAGACTTCTGCCCACGGGTGCTTCAGAGGCCTTTACCCTCAGAAGCTACAAACTCGGCTTAAATCTTGATTTGTCTATGAAGAGTGCCATAAGTAACAACAACAATGCTTTGATGAGTTTTCTTGTTTACAAGCAGATAGACATAACTCTAAATATGTGTCTTTTGGATTTAGAGAGACATAAATTATGAAGATCTATCAAAATCTCGTGGTCGAATTTTTTGATGATTACAATACTTAACTCTTAGGAATTACGGGTGCCAGATAGTAGAATTGAGAATGTTCAATGAATGATATTTTCTGATTTCTTCAATTTTTCTGTTTCTTTATAGGCGAAGATTGATTTATTTTAAAGTTTTTTGCTAAGTATTACCTCCTATTTTGTTCTATATCGTTTTTATACTTTGTTGAAATAAATCAAGAGCTTTCAGCAAATAATCAAATACTCCTTCTGGATTTGAATCAGTCGACACAGTGTCTTAGTAGAAAAATCGGTGCTTTAAAATAAAAGAATGAGAGAGGGTTTCTTGATACTTCTTACTTTAATGCATATTGAATATATATTGGTTCTCTATTGTATAGATTTGTATATCCGGGATTTCGAAACGTAGCATGATGGCTCGATTCAACATCACAATGTTCAATCCAAACAGTCGTTGGGTAGTTTCGAAATGTTACTATAATCGAAAGTTCTACTTGTGTGTTTGAATGGGAAAAGTAAGATCATGATGAAATGTTTCAGATTAAAATGAAGTAAAGAATTTTTCTCTTTATGACATTAATATAACAAAGGAAATAAATCTGTTTTCCAAATGCCAAATCCGAACTCCAGTCATCATTATGATTAATTCTCGAAAGAGTGAACTTATGAAGATGAGAAGAGACAAGCGTAAGCATTTTACACTTTTTCTTTAGACAACACTGTTATCATTTCTCTACAACTTGGCTTAAGATAATTCTGGAATTTTCCCAGTTGGTTGTTCGATGTAGTTGAATTCACATTTTCTCACCATTTATCCTAAGTGAACTGTGGGAGTTTTTAGGGTCTATGTGCTTTAGAGTGGTTAGACAAATTTCGGACATGTCCAGCTTTTCTTTAGCTCCGTTAAAGAGCAAGAGCGTGACTATAAGGTTCTTCGTTTCAAGACGTTCGTTGATAATTATGTTTTGAATAGCGACGTTAACATAAAAGGTAAGTTAATTAGCTTATTTGTGTTTCAAGAAATTATTTCCGAGTTGCAAGTTCTGCAAGTCGCAGCCATGTTAATCGCGCAAATATAAAGCCCGGTTCCCGGTATTGATAATTCTATCCTATGTTGTTATAATTAGTCTAAATGAAAATGTAAGCGAGTATTCAGTAAAGAAAAAAATGTATATAAATGTTAAGCACAGATAACGGGTCGGCTCAGGTTGACAATATGTCAAAAGTCAAGATTAACTTCATCACGGGTTTTTGGATGAAATGCTTTTCTGTGCAATTTTAAACCATAGCGAATCATAAAATTAAGCAAACTTTGTTTCACATACGGAATTTCAGTACGCAGAATTTAGATAATCAAATTAATCGAATACTTTATATCTTATTACTGATATTTAAAGTTTCTTTTTTTTCGGAGAAATGACATGCTTGTCAACTACTAAGTCATTCCAAAAATACTCATGACATTCTGTTCTAAATTTTATTTATTCAAGACTTTCATAGTAGTGGACAATAGAGAAATGTTCGCAGTAATTTTAACTACTTATAATCTGTTTTTTTTTTCTTTTTCTGAATGCTGATTGATTTATAGGGCTATTTTATGTCTACAAAATTTCATTTATTTATCCGCTTGTCGTGCATAGAATTTAACATCTCATTCTTTTACTCGAAATTTATTTTCAAGAATGGAACTTCAGCAAAATGTGGCACGAGTTGGACTTTTCCCATTCTTCGCGGTTATTTGAACCTTGACATTCGAAACATTAAATTAGATTTATTCCATTTTGAGTAATTGTTTTGCTATTTTCAGCAACGAATCTGCATAACTTTTATTCTAGTTGAGTTTTTTTTTTTTTTTTGCCGTAAAGCGTTTTGCGCATTGACTTTTTGAATTTGAGTTTGGTAGCAAAAAATCTGGAATTTTATATCGTGTTAAAAGTAGGTTAAAAAAAATCTCCGTATCATGTTAAAACTTAGGCCTAGCTATTTTAATCTAAACCATTCAAACATTGATGTAAATATCCACTCTAAAAACATCCCGATTTTTTCATCTCACTTTTAATAAGATGAGAGTCAAATCTTTTGTCAAACGTGAATAAAGCATCACAAATTGTTTTATCGTCAAAACTCAATGAAGCTCGAGGAAATTTTAAAATTTTATTTAACGGAATATGAATTTGCTGAATAATTGAAATTTATCTTCTACTTTTTTAAATAACTCATTTTGATCATTGATTTTATATCCTGAGTTTCTGATAAAATATTTAAAGTTTCTAATGATAATATAGGATAATCTACATTTTTTTTACAAAGAAATTGTTATTCCAAAAATTTATGCATCGGTGTTTTGTTCCGAGTGCTTGAAATAAAGTGTGAAATAAATATCCATATTTTCTGCCTTCTATTCGAATTGATGGTTCTGACAACCAAGAAAAACTAAGATATTGGGTATCTAAAACCAGTTTCTTCAATAGCAGAATGAATATTCGTGAAAACAGTGCCATGTGAATAAGTTCAATGATAATACAGTAATTAGTCGCTTATTTAATTAAAAGAAATGTTTGAGCTTTCACCGTAAAATATCGTTAAGACAGGATGGCAATATGAAGGATTTTTTAGGTAGTAGTCATTAAATCACGTGTAACTTAACCTGTAGTTTCTGACAGAAAAACACTGAGTTTATAACTATTACAATTAATACACATCTTCTAGAAATTAGTGGTGTTAAGTGAAGTGAGGTGAAGAGATTGTGCTTTGAAATGAAGTGAGTTCACTTCTGTTTTTGTGAGTTGGAATAAAGTTGAGTGTTCGTGCGTGTGAGATTTTAGTGAGTTATTTTTGAGTTTTATGAGTTTTACCACTGAGCTATCAACATCTGGTCCGTCGAGCCGGAGTAATTAAGTAAATTATGCGACTGAGATTCATTTGAGAAGAAATGTTTAAGAATTGCATAAAAGAAGACCTCAAGCAGGTCGCAGAGGAGTTCTGCGACAATGTGCCGTCAAATGCAAAGGTAAGCGAACTAAAAGAGCTTATTTTAAAATCCAAAGCATATGAAAATGATAAAGATTTTGTATTGGACTATGTTAATAGTATCGTGAGTGAAAGAAAGTCTCACGAAGAGACAAGTATGAGAACTCTTGAAATTGAGAAAATTAAAATGGAACGAATAAAACTCGAATTGGAATTGTCGAAAACCCACTCGAGCTGTAATAGCAGCAAAAGTTTAGATGAAACAGAGAGTGATAGGCACAGTTGCTCATTGGATGTTTTAATTAAAAGTATTAAAACCTTAACAATTAATGTTCCTAGGAAGCCAGAATCGTGGGGATTCTTTTTTTCGTCTCTAGAAAGAGCCTTCGTTACGAAAAATGTGCCTGATAATCTAAAAGCAGAAATCCTTTTAAATTTACTGGGTGAGCGTGCATCTAATATTATTGTTTACATAAAGGATGACGAAATAAATAATTACGAGGTAGTGAAATCGATAGTTCTGAGAGAGTTTGAACCCACTGCCCAAGCTTGTTTGGAAAATTTCAGGAAGGCGCAGCGTATAAATGAATCACATGTGCAATTTGCCTCGCGGCTTTCTACAAATTTAGAGTACTATTTAAAATTAAGAAAAGTTACCGAGTTTGAAACTCTAAAGCAATTGATTGTTTCGGATAAGATATTCCAAACTTTGGATAAAGAAACAGCAGCGCATATAAGTATAAAACAAGGAGAGAGTTGGTTCGCGCCAACGGAGCTTGCAAAACAATGTGATTTGTTTTTTTACTTCTCGTGGAAAACCTTTAAACGAAAGTAATTTTGTTAGAGGTTACAAAAATACTACTAAAGTATTTCTATCGGATTCAAAACCTGCAAAAGATGCATCTAAAGTATTCTTATCGGATGTTAGGACTGCAAATTGTGCATTTTGTAATGAAGCCCATTTTTTGGCTAACTGCCAGTCTTACTTAAAATTAAGTGTACAGGAAAGGGTAGAATTTGTAAAAAATAAGAAGTTATGCTTTTGTTGTTTGAACCCGCATCTAGTTTCAAATTGCAGATCAAAGATTAATTGCTTTTGCAGGCGGCGTCATCATAAGTCTTTGCATTTTCCAAGAATTAATACTGCGGAGAGCGAAAAAGAATAATTTTCATCAATAAGAAATAAAAACTCAAAGGGCGTGGCTTTAACGATCGATTCTAACCAAACTGCTGACTCAGCAACCTTGAACGCGAACGCGGAAGAGTTCGTCTATAACGAGAAAATATTTATGAGTAGTTTTTCAAATAAAAAGAATACGGTGTTGCTTTCAACTGCAGTATGTTATTTAATGGATGAGGCAGGAAATAAATACAAAGTTAAATGTTTGCTGGATGTGGGAAGTGAATCAAATTTTTTATCTAGTGATTTAACTGAGCTTTTGCGTTTAAAACGAGAAAGAGCTAATGTTCTAGTTTCAGGAATTAATGATATATCCTTGACAATAAAATTCAGAGTGAATGCATCTATTTGTAATGAGGATAACAGTTTTATCAAAAATTTAGATTTTCTTGTAGTCCCAAGAATTTCTACTGGTAAAACTCCTTCTAATGCTATTGACATTTCAGGACTAGATTTTTCTAACGTAAATTTGGCTGACAACAATTTTAATCTACCCGAGAAAGCTCAAATGTTACTTGGAGCCGAGATTTTTTATGAGCTGTTAAGATCAGGCCAAATTCGCATTAATAATTCTAATCTTATTCTTCAAAACACTGTTTTTGGTTTTGTAGTATCGGGAAAAATTCCTACAGAAGGAAAGAATAGGATTCATTGTGGACTTATAAGGGACGAAACTAATTTAGACAAAACACTTAGAAAATTTTGGGAAATCGAGAGTCTTGAGACTGAAAAGCCTCAAAATAAAGAAACATTAATTTGTGAAGAACATTTCGCAAAAACTTTCACACGAGATGAATCTGGTAGATACGTTGTTAAAATGCCTTTGAAAGAAGATCCGGTTACTTTGGGAAGTTCCAGACAGATTGCATCTAAAAAACTAAATTCCTTATGGAATCGATTAGCAAAAGAGCCCGAGTATTTAAAGTTATATTCGGATTTTTTGAAAGAATATCAGCAGTTGGGTCATATGATTGAAATCCATGAAAATGAGGAAGAAAAGGGATCATATTACATTCCCCACCTTGGAGTGTACAGAGGATTGGAGAAAAGTAAGTCAACACCCTTAAGAGTTGTATTCAATGCTTCTTCGTTAACCCCTGAGGGGAAATCTTTGAATTCTATACAATACAATGGGGGCGTCATTCAAGAGGATTTGCTTTCAATTATGTTACGATTTAGAAAACACAGTTTTGCCTTCACTGCCGATATAAAGAAAATGTATCGAGCAATTGCAATTCATCCTGATCAAAGAAAGCTACAAAGAATATTGTGGAAGGAAAGCCTTCATGAACCTATAAAAACTTTCGAGTTGACTACAGTAACATACGGAACAACCAGTGCGCCTTTTCTGGCAATGAGAACCCTGAGACAACTTGCGCTTGATGAGGGAAAGAGATATCCTGCAGCGGCAGTAGTGTTAGAGAATGATTTTTATATGGACGATGTACTTTCCGGATCTGATTGTATAGAATCTGCAAAAGCGCTCCAACGAGAGTTGATTGAGATATTGGGTAGAGGAGGGATGGTTTTACATAAATGGTGCAGTAACAACGCAGAGCTTGCAGTAAATAGCGAATCATATCCATGCTCTTATGCAGAAGAAACCAAAACGCTGGGTGTTATTTGGAAATCAAGAGAAGACTGTTTTGCCTTCAAGGTGTCGAGTGAAGATATAGGTGTGACAAAACGCCAAGTTTTGTCAACCATAGCTCGTATATTCGATCCACTCGGTATTTTGGGTCCAATGGTTGCAAGAGCAAAAATATTTTTGCAACGGCTATGGCTACTAGAGTTAAACTGGGACGATCATCTACCTACAAAGGAAAAGGACGAGTGGTTACGATTTTCATCAGCCCTTCAATTTATCAATAGTGTTAGAGTAGAAAGGTGTATATTACTACCGAGCCCAGTTTTAATTGAAATACATGGCTTTGCAGATGCGAGTGAAGTCGCTTATGGAGCAGTGATTTACTGCAAATCACAGTCAAAGACTGGTGAAGTGTCTGTAAAATTGGTTGCTAGTAAGTCCAGAGTGTCACCCTTAAAACGTCTGACAATTCCAAAATTGGAACTTTGTGCAGCAGTTCTACTTTCTAAATTAGTGGTTAGAGTGATTTCCGCCCTGAAACTTAATATAACCAACACTTATTTGTGGTCCGACTCCATGATTGTTCTATGTTGGCTGCAAAAAGAACCTTGTCACTTAAAAACCTTTGTGGCAAACCGAGTTGCATCAATACAGGCAGCAACCAAGGTGAACCAGTGGAGACATGTATCTTCTCACAATAACCCAGCTGATTTGATCTCGAGAGGTGTGGATCCTGACAAACTGTCTGAGAACTCTTTGTGGTGGAATGGTCCTGAGTTCCTGACCGGTAGAGACTATCCAGAGAGGGAAATCCCATCAGCCACTTTCCAGAATGATTTTTCTGATGAACTAGCCTTCACTAACTCCAGTGACTCTAATTGTTTTTCTGTGTTTAATAGTGATGCTTGTGATCTTGTTCATAGTTTGATCAATATAAGTAATAACTATTGTAAAGTAATCCGTATTTTAAGTTATGGTTTCAGGTTCATTAGAAACTGTAGAGAAAAATGCGATAGGAAAAGAGACGCATTAGACTCTGGTGAGTTAAGAAATACTGAAGTATTTATACTAAAGCAAGTGCAAGGGGAGTCGTTTGCAAAGGACATTAATTCACTTAAGAAGAAAGGTGAGGTAAATCAGGATAGCCAATTGAAAAGTTTGCATCCATTTTTGGACGAGAGGGGTCTCATACGAGTTGGTGGAAGACTGAGTAATAGTGAATTGTGTATAAATAAAAAATACCCTATTGTATTGCCTTCAAAAAGTAAGGTAACTCGTATGATATTGAATTATTATCACATGATAAATTTACATCTTGGAGCTCAATCCTTGCTATTTCATGTACGCCAAAAGTATTGGCCATTAAATGGTCGAACAAATTGTAGAGAAGTCAATTTCAACGGTGTAATATTTAATATTTTACTGTAATTTATAATGTTTAAAATTTTATTGCAATTTAATATTTTATTGTATTTTAATGAAATTTGTTCTTTGTGTGAGATGATTAACAATTAGTTGAATGTGAACATGTCAACGGGCGGCGGAATGTTAAGTGAAGTGAGGTGAAGAGATTGTGCTTTGAAATGAAGTGAGTTCACTTCTGTTTTTGTGAGTTGGAATAAAGTTGAGTGTTCGTGCGTGTGAGTTTTTAGTGAGTTATTTTTGAGTTTTATGAGTTTTACCACTGAGCTATCAACAAGTGGTCAAGCACACATTCATGGGGAAACCGTTGTCAATAATTGTGCTGAATTAATGTAACTTTCTGTTAATACATGTTTTCTAACTCGGAGATTGTACTGAGATGCATGTTTTTCGTACGGCAGCAATAGCTGAATCATTACTGTTCATGCTTTACTTTTTAAAGCTCCACTTTTAAAATTTCATGAACCTATTCTCAGAAAACTAGAGGAAAATATGAAGCAATTTACTCGATTCTGATAAAAGCCTGCTCTGAATTCTTTGCATGTAAAATTCTTGCTAATGCATCAAATAAAATTTTTGATATTAAGTCAACATAACATTTTATTCTGGGACTTTCGAAATTTAATTTTCGATTAATGGATTTGAAATTTTTCAGGGATTAAGAGCAACACCATAAATGCTTCAGTTTTAAATTATTTTAAAAATTATTCCAAAGCAGCCTATTTTTTTCATTAGTTACTCCAACTGTTTTCCAGCAAAAGTTGTCATTAATTATTTGAAAATTCAACTTCACACTCAATCTATGATGTAAAACTATTGATCATAGAAAGATATGCCCTATTTGATATGAAAGTGAATTTCTACAAATTAATTTCAAAATGATTCTTATATGTATGCTAAAATCGCCAAATTTTTTATGCAATTGTATAATATTTCGGAGTTTAAAGTTCTTCAATTTTTCAAAGTTTAAAGAAATTGTTTTCTTTGCTTTGAACTTTTTACTGAATGCCTACAAGTTCGAATTCAATTAAAAAAAATCCTTTCTTTATATATTTAAACCTGTTGCATACCTTTAAAGCATAATATGCATGTTTTTTACATTATAATATGAATATATCATTTTAAATGGAGCAAACATTTTTGAAATTTTTCATTTTATATTTTTGAATTTTTATGGCTTGCAACTTATGATAAAAATAAATATAAATTTAAAATAGATATATAACAAAGTATTTAAATGAGTTATTAGAGTATTTTGGCACCAAGAAGGAAGTATGGCACTATCTTCGATGACAAAAATTAGTAAAACACAATTTTTTAATACTTAGCAATTGATGTCCTTCAACGTTTAATGTAAAAATTCGAAAATCGTTTTTTGCCTCAAAATAGCCTGGTAAATCCTTGATCACCTTAAATTAATATATATAGTGTCTTTAACTACTACAGTTTTCATTAAGAATAAATATCCCAAATGTCATTTGTTTAAACAAGTTGAATTATTTTTGGAAATTCTTAATCCAAGATACCTTTCTGATGCCTAAACAAGCTTCCCATTGAACGTTAGAATAATAAATACGAAAATATGTGGTTTCAACTTCGTGAATCACTATTTATTCTGAACTGCGGATGCATTTCTTTCATCTGCAGTTTTTCTTGCATTTAAATATCGATATATTAACTTTTAATTATAAATGTAAAAAATAACTGATCCCAAGCTAATTTGATTTATGTTAAGGGGGGGTTATTGGGTAATTGAGGTAATCGTATTTCCAACATTTTTCTTTGTTACTAAGCAAAGCTTGAAATGAAAGGGATTCTAAGATTCGTATTGGTTCATAGCAAATTTATATCGCCTGCCAAAAATGAACTTGGTATTTTTAATTCTACTGAATTAAGACTGCTCTTGAATTGTTCCTTTTTGTAAATTGAAATAATTTTAAAAGTTTCACATTCTGAAGTTTTCTCATTTATCTCCTTCCCTAAATGCATGTGCGGAAAAAACCTGATTTTTTACGATGTTAGTCTGAAAGTGCATATTAAAAAAACATTATCAAAGATTAAGCGAGACTATAAAGATTATGACCAAAATTCCCAAACAGCAAAAAAGTGTTTTACTTATTCACATTGATCAATTCCAATGAATTTCTCGTGGCGATTTAGAAATTGGGTTCTAGCGTATCGATTTTAAAAAGCGTAGAAAGGCGTGTACTAGTGCTGCCAGTTCAAGGCCTAATGCAATGAATACTTCAAAAATCAGACGAGAATGTAATGCATTGGACGCGGGTGGCAACTTTATATTAGAAACAAGATGTCCGTCTTTTCAATGCGTGGACAGTTTTTATTGCATTTCGGTTACTGATAAATTCATAATTAACTGTCATGCAAATAAGATAATCAACATTGTTCACATTATGGCATGAAAATCATTGATTACATGATCATTAGTTATAATTAATAACATTGATAGAATATACGCTAAAAGTTGATATCTCTACGCTCCGAAACGTTGAGCTGCCTTTGAGATGACCTTGAACTGAGAATTTATTTAAACTTCTAATTAGTCATACTTTATTTTGGACACTCGTTATCTCAATCTATATTAAATGAAAGGATATCTGGGATATTACGGGATATCAAATTAGTAATTTATATAGCTACTTAAACTACCTCCATCTACAATGTATTCTTCCACCATATTGATAAAATTAATTTAATCATGTCAATGAAGTTTATGGAACTATATCTAAACTAACGAGTTTTATTTGAAATTGTATTTGTACAATAAAATTCTGATCAGTTAGCTATGAGCGTAAAGTATTGAAGTTAACTGGCGGAAAATCGGCAAAATTTACTTTGTTATTGAGCCCGGGGAATCGACATTTATCGAAACTGGACGATTATTAGAAGCTATTAAGGGTCATGAATTTTTTCATGAAATTAGCAAAATAGGTGCTATGGTTAGGGCTGAACAGTAGTTTTTCCAGTGGTTTGATTTTTCTCTTAAAAGGGGCTTTTGGAGTGATTATCATCGGCATTCTTCATCCAGGGATCATAAATGTCCATGGAAAAAAAAAAAACAAAGTCGAATTAATGCTTAAGGGCGGAGAATTAGTTCTTTGGCTTTCCAAATTATTCAAACCTATTCATAATTTATAAATTAAATTCTGCAATTTTATACTAGAATCGGATGCATCACCAAGTTTAATTCGAAGATAAAAGTAAAATTATGTTCTATGTACTCAATTTTCAGATAAACACGATTTTTTCCCCTTTCAGCTCGAAGATCATGTTGCTGAACATTTGCAATTCGGCATAGACGCCGATTCCTGCAACCGTTGCTAGTATTATCCAAGCTAATTATGGGCGTACTGTTTCCAGTCAGTTTGACGGCATCATCGAGAACTCCAGCACCTTCAAGTTGACGCCCCAGAACTCCTTTAAAGAGAAGTTATACACTTGAAGATTCTGAAGTCTCCAAGATTCAATTATACGCCTATTTACCGGTGATGTACATTATTTCAATCTTTTATCGAAATGGACAGAAAAGTATAGTTACGATCTAAACCGTTTGCATGGTTTATTTGGAAATTAATATAATGTGCAAGTTGAATAGTTTAAACTACTTTAAACGCTAAGTTATTTCATTTAAGGATTAACAAAGAATGGCTAAATTTTGAGAAAAGGATTGCCCATGGAATTTAGGTCGATATCGACTACAGCTGAACGAAATTAACTGTCATTATTCCCACCGCAATCAAATAGTTTCGGAAATTTTACCAAAATTAATTTAATACAATTTAAACGATTTTTATAAATTTAATCATTCGGTTTATTTTTAACATTTAATCTGGGAGTTACCCATTAACTTATTCAAAGAGTAAGTGAAATACATTTTGGCCCAGATGTTTTAGTTTTCTAGAGAAATTTTTAACTTTTCTTGCGCTTCCAGTTTCTTTTACGAAAATAAAATTGGATGCAAACCAATATGGCAAAGCTGTCATTTTAAAACCTTATTTACATTTCTAATGCTTCGAAATTACCAATCATTAAAATGTAAAGAATACAATTACCAAACCGTGTCGATACTTCACTTAAAATGCGCAAACATTTAAATTTGGTTTAATTGTTTCAAAATCGGTTTTTGAACCCATCAAGAAACTTTGAAAGTAAAATAGCTTAAGCTGATCCTTAAATGGACTAAGATCGTTTTATTTAAGATGTAACACAATTGAAAATTTTTTTAATGTATTCTGCTTTTAGAAAATAGCAAGTGAGCATGTTTCTTGCATTAAAAACTGATTCCTTGCATACGATTCCGAAAAAGTGCTCAACTTAAATCTATTTATAATATACAGTTAACTATTGAATTTAAAAATGAATTGGCACAAATAAAATATATTAATTTATTGCAAGGATAACACCAATAACAAACATTCGCGCTATGCGTGCGAGGAGACTTTCGGGCGAATTAACATGCAATATATTAAATGAATGATTAGGATGAATTATGAATTGAAAGGACTAAGCTTGATGCAGTATAGTGCTATAAGAGCAAATAATTGCATGATTTTCAAAACACCTTGGAAAAAATATTGAAAGTTACAATTTTTTACTATCTTTCAAATGAGTATCAAATGCGTTAATATTTCTTAATGCTGTTTACAAATACTGTCGGATATTAAAATATTCTTTCGGTATTGTAAAATTTAACTAAAACTCCTAATGATGTCAAAAAAAATCTCAAACGATTTTCTTAAATAGTCCAATGAGTTAAAAATATACTGATAATTTCACCTGACTACCTAAGTACTGCGAATTTTGGCGCAATAATAGTTTTTATCTCGTATTATATCCCTTTAATTTATTCTTGACCCCGGTGAGATACATTGGTGCCATTATTGGCTGTGTTTTAGTAATGAAGTGCAAATGACTAAAATTCGAAGCAAGAGCATTCACAAGTCTCATTATATGAATTGAAGTTAATTATGTGACACCTTTATTGCTGCTATTTTTAAATATTTAGATATAATATATGTCAAAAGTTAATTCATCTTAAATTCTTAACTGGATAGACATGTCCTCCATTGAAAGGATTCGCTGAGTACAAGATTAATAGAAAAAATGGGCGAAAGTTATAGGAAAATGAACGAATTTTAATTGTCATAAAATGATTGATATATGGAAGTGACTTATCATATATTGATTCTATCGAATCAAGTTTTGTACTAAAAAGCTTTAACTATGTCATATTTAAACAATAGAATAGTTCATTTTGGATTTAGTTGTGTAAATCAACCTAATCACCGGAATGTTTAAACGTGTACTGATACTCTGGATTTCTTTACCCTCCTTAAAGGGTAAGTTATTCCTAGCTTGTTTTTTGTATATATTTTACGGCATGTTAAATAAGTTTTGAAAAAATGAATGAGATGTTAAAAGAAATTGGCGTTTACGCTGGGAAGGGATATATAAAGGAAAGTATTTTTCGTCAAAAATAGTTTATAATTTCTGGATCATTAAAAAGGAAGTTATTATATAAAAATAAGAAAATTCATGTTACATCTAATGACTTGATTGAAGTTTCATAAAACGATCTGCTAATTGTTCAGTCTACATGCCAAGAAGTTCTACTTAATTCTTAATTTATTAATCAAAATATGAATTGAATAAGAAAACAACTAAAGTTTGTGTTCTGTTTAAAGGTGTAATGTGCGATAAATTTCGAGGATTCGGCTATTTTTCTTGAGCGAGTTTTTAGAGTTGCTTGCACGATCTTCTTCGGAGTAAACGCCATGATAAATTCGTAATTTTCAAATAAATCCGCATTTTTATTTAGGGGGAGGAGTACTTGATTTCATACTGTCAATTTTTTCGGGTAATATGTGATGGCAAAAATATCGGTAGATTTAAATATACTTTTATAAATGTTTCCATTTGAAACAGAGAAGGAAGCTTTCTAAATAAAAAGTAGTTAAGTAGTATATAATAAAAAATAGTAGTGTAGATTTTCAGTAAAAATCTACACTATTTCAGGATTTACAATAGTGTCACGTAGATATTCTAGTGTTGGACTCAATGACGCACACAAGAGGTAGAGCTAAACCAATTTATTAACAGAACTCAGAACTGAGAATACAGTAACTGACAAACCTTCTGCTTTTGTATAAGCAGGGAAAGTTCCAGAATACTCTTCTGGAGGCAGTAAGAAAAGTCCAGAACACTTGTCTGGTAAATTAATGTCCAGTATCTTCTGGAACATGAAATAAAGGAAAACATAAAATCAAGGAATTAAGTGTTTACAGATACCATTAATCTCAGTGTCTCTAGCGGGATTCGAACCCAGGTCTCTTGATCACAAGACCAGTGCCATGACCATTCGGCCATGGAGATTCGAGTCTTTCTTCAATGCGGCAATAGGCATATTTGTGCTGAAATTATTCCAATCAATTATTCAATCAATACACTATTTGTCGTATAAGATGAAAATATAATAAAGGTCGTTTGGATTCTAGTTAAAAATAAAAATGAAATCTATCAAATAGTAATGGCTTATACGTGGTATAAAAATGTAGGTTTTGATGAAAACATATCTTGGAGAATTATTTCGATGTTCAAATAGCCCAGAAATTTGGATGGATTGGGATGAAGGCTTCGAGAAATAAGTAAAATTTAAACTATATCGGTTAATACGTTGTGGCTCGTTAGTTTTATTGTGGGGAATGACTGAATATTTCGAATAGTTGAGAAAAAAAACTCGAGCTAATGAGATGAGGGATTCGAAATGACGTGTAGTTGTAGAGAATGAATTTTGGCGAATAAGAAAAATGAATTAATGTACGATTGACGAATGCGAGCCGTTATAAAGGAGGCATGAGATTTGAAAATATTGCAAAAAATTGATCATTACAAAAAAGGTTATGCGGGCAATGAATAGCAGAGTAGTGAAATGTGGGGTGAAGAAATGGTTCTACGGAAAATGAGATTTGGGAATGAATAAACAGTTTCTTAATGTAAATGAAATACAAGTGGACAATTACATTCATAGTGAATGATGTATATGGAAAACAAACTGTGCGCATAATTTGTCGTTTTTTTGGAAACGGTTGAACCGTGTTGGTCTTGGTGATTGTAGCGAATCGGCGAGTTGAGGAAAGCGGGTCTCTTACTAAATAGGCGAGCTTGGTGAAGCTTTGAGTCTGTGGGATATGGAGATGTAAACTAGTCGGGACGAGTCATTGGGCTCGGGATGAACAGTGTTATTTGGGAAACGGTTGTACTGTGCGTCTTGAAGGATGATGTGGGAGAAGAGTGAAAGTTCTTATGCAGTGTTGCATATGGGAAATGAAGATGGCTTTCATGTAGTTGTGTGGGGAATGAGATGTGTTTGTGTAGTTGTGTGGGGAA
>JAPMOR010061852.1:0-38724 GCA_026543865.1 Argiope aurantia | reverse complement strand
TGTTTGTGTAGTTGTGTGGGGAATGAGATGTGTTTGTGTAGTTGTGTATGAAGGTTGTAGATAAATTAAGGTTTTGTGAAAGGCTAATATGTGGATCGTTGTGGAATAACAAACGGTATGTCATTCTGGAGCGATGACATGGTAATGATTTATTGTTTTTTTGTAAAGAACGAGTATTTATAAATGTGTAGTTTGCAGAGATCATAATATAAAAAAAAATCAAGCATGTGCGCGCTTGATTGTAAAGAGTGATCCATTCTGTCAGATCACTGATCTTCTACAGAATATAGTAATGTATCCGAACTGAGGCTGAATCGAGCTGTAGGCGAAAGTGTGTAAATCTTGCATACATTTAAAGATTTGTCTATTAGACAAGACATACTGCGGTATGCAGTTTGCCATGATTTATTCCACGTTTCCAGTCAGCAATTCATAACCTCATCCACTAGCATATTTCGAGGAATAAAACACTTTGTAAGATGAAATTCTTTCTGGACAATTATGTTGGCTATTGGGATGTAATGAAATCATTTAAGATAGAACATAGATTTTTAGTGATAGAAATTTTAAAATTTCTATCAAAAGTATTCTTAAAAATTCCTATTTTATAGTCGTTTAATACATTTCGGAATAGTTCAGTACTTATAAAAAAAACTCGTGTTTCCTTAACATTTTATCAAGAATATTAAAATTCCATTATCATGGAACTTGCAAGATAGGTGCATCTCTAAGAATTTCTGCTTCTTATTCTGCTTCATAACAAATTCTTAAGCTTTAAAAAGTATTAATGTGCTTGAATAACGTCATAGAACTGTTCGTAAGCATTATTTATTGTGAACATCATCCAAATAACTAATCGCAAAAGAAATTTGTTTTCTGTATACAATTATATATCCTTAAAAATTGGGCTCTAATTTTGCTTGAATTCATTTCATAGATAAAGCATTTCAAGGTGTACCGAACTTATATAAACGTCGTTGCACTTCACAGGCCTAAATTTCGCTTGATAAGACACTTTTTTCCAAATATCACTTTTGCATAAAATTTTAATAGATTGAAACGATTTTAAAAATATAAATTTCCTTCCTTTTTTTCATAAAAGTATGTAAAAATAGTAGATATCGCTGCTACAAGAAAACAAGTATTGAAGCTATCGGAATAAAATGTACCTTTTAACTCAATTTAAAACTGACAATTTTTAAAGAGTTTATATTAATATAATCTTAAATGTACAAGTTCCAATCAATTTTAGGACTCATTGTAGACTCTTAAAATTCCGGAATATATGTATTAAAGGAAGATCAGAAATGGTAGGTAGGTGGTCCTTTTAGAAATAGCATTACATAGAGCAATAAGAATTGAACGAATCTACCATTGATGTAATTATTTTTGAAAGAAATTATTAAAGAAATCTAATTCTTTAGATGCGAGTTCTTGATTGGTTCCTCGTTAGAAAGCAAATATATTTCAAACGAAGTGTAATCATAAGAAATATGAACTTTCATTGATCTTTTAAACAGTTTTTAAATCGTGTAAATACCGTTCAAGTTTTTAATAAAGCTTCAGAGATGTAGTAATAGTTTCTCACTCGATGCCAGAACATCGAACTGGAATGAAGTAGTCATGCGACGGAAAGCTGATTACAGAAACAAATTTGAAAAAATATATTTTCAGTTTTTAATTTAACAGTTGGCATGATGTCCGAAGAAATTTAATTACATTGTTAGAGTAATTTGTAATCATGTATCGTAACACCCCTTAAGATACGTAATATGCAATTGATTCTGATGATTCAACTGGACGATTCAATTTTTGGAATTTGAAGAGTAACAACGGCATTCAATGGAAATTGATAGTCGAATTCAAGGTGTTTTAATATTCAAAATCAATCTAAAAACATTTTGCAGAACAGCAGTCAATCATGACGGCTAGCAAATGGGAGAATTTTTCTGATATGTTTAGCTCAAAAATTAAAGAACGAATTGAATTAATATGAATTATTTGTTTTTAGCATGTCAGAATTTCAGCTTTCAAGACAACTCTTTGAACTTGATATCAACTATTACAAGCGTTGAAACGATGCAAGCACATAAAGTACACTTGTTTTTTTACTTTAAAATTTGAAAGTCTAACTGAAAAATCGATTGATATATTTTCACTATTTTCTGTAGGGAAAATAATTTTCTGTTCCATGATTGTCTTAAAGCGTTTTTTGTCTTTATTGCCGCTTTTTAACCTATTGTACTATTCTTTAGACTGCAATTTTTAAATTTCGATAGATAGCAAAATTTTGAATGATCAAAACAGTCCACCCAGTTCTTTCAGTATGACCCACACTTAATTTAAACGGGCCCTTTCAAGTAACTAAAATTTATTACGATAATCGTCTTTAAATAAACACTCGCTCAATACTAATGAGTCACCGCATCTAATACAATATTTATCTTTTGTCATCGAATACTTAGTTCAGGTTCGGTTATCGGATCACTATACATTTCCAAATATTTTAACATATAGCTATAAAAATATTAAACACATCCTCTCCTTGAAACATATTTCTTATTGCATATATTAAATGTCTTTTTTTTAAACGTACTTCTTCGAGGACATGCAACCCAGAGTAACATCCGATTTAAGTTGGATATCACTTCCCCCTTCCCCGATGTTTTAACTGTTAATTCTACTTCGCATTTCTTATTGTAGCATTGATATTTTTGTTGACTTGCATGGTTTTAAGGAAATTATTTTCAGAAATCGATGTTTTGTTAACCAGAGTGGAATTTAAGTAAATTTTTAAAAATCTAACTTTTTAAATGATTTTTTTATTTCTGATTTTATAGTGTAATTAAATGCTGATCGTCATGTTCCTAAACTTTATAGACTTGTCCATAAAAAAAATAAATATCGGAAACAATTTTTGTTTCCATGGGCGTTCCTTTTGTTTTTTAATGTTAGGAAAATAAAATCATTGTATTTCTGATAAATATCGGCATTCTAGATAATTTAATAATCAATAGGATAGTACTCGGCATTTTTTAATAAACCGCATATTCTTCAAGTAAGCCATGGAACGCTTTCAAAGCTGAAAATTCTACACCCATATACGTTGATTCACTCAAGTCGAACTTAATATCGAAGAGGCTAAGATGTGGTTTAATTTGCTGGTGCTGACAACTAAGAAAGATATTGCAGATTGGAAACTGTTCTCACCCTGCCATTATAACATGCACCCCGCAGCGCTCAGCTTCGCATTAATTTGTTTTATCAGCTCAATGCAAAGCTTAACAGATTTAAGCAAGTGTAAGAAACGTGTCTGAGATTGCCAAATGACGTACTTATCTAAAAATTGCATCAAACTGTAAATGGTAAGTAGTCGAATCATTAAAATAGTGATACGATTCCATTTAGAGCCTTAGCTTTAGTTGAGCGTAATAAGTAAAATTTAAGCTGACACTTTACAAACACTAAATATTTCTACATTAAAAGAAGCCACTGTGAAAAGAAATGTTTATAAACATTAATCGGCATCGCTTTAAATCCTTTAATCGTATCTTTGTTCCAGTGTTTAAATCTTTCAGCTGTGATTGCTTAAGGATTGGAAGTTTGTGCGGAGGTCCAGGATCGTGCATATCCATACCATGATCCCTTCTGCAAGAAAAATAAGGTATTCCTTGATGTTTCTCTTAAATAACGACTTCTATATTCTACATTCCACATCGTTAAATAACTAAAATCAGTTTAGATTAAATCGGCATTTTTCATTGAACAGATTACTCTCATTGATTCTTGTATTCCTTACCAAGCCATTTTTGTACATGTATTAGTTTACACTTTGCTGTAAACACTCGGCATAATTACTATATCTAAGCCTATTTGTTTTAAACCCACTCTTGTAGCATCTGTCAAAATGGATCCAATTCGTCTGACGCATCAAGTCCTCCGTCGACATGCAGCTACTGCATAACATCGATCATCCGAAACGATTGTTTATCGGACTTCAGAACCAGGTCAACCAAAAGTAACATTTCTAGTTATTTGGAAGTCAAATTGTTGCTCTTAATCGGTCATTTATGCACTTTCATGATGCTTTGCTTGAATTCCTCCGATTCCAAATCATTCCAGTACTTTTCCTTTCACAAATAAGTTAGGTGACACATTCTGTAAAGATTTTTCTATCGTGAAGGGAAGTGTTAAATATAGCAATTACAAATAAGCTGCTTGAATATTTAATAAACATTTTGATGTATACAGATATCTTATTCGAGTAATATCGAAATGTAGGCATGGATATTTTGTCATTGACATTACATTCTCAGCAAATGACTTCGTACAATTTTATCACTATTTACTTTTTTGTTTTAATGTTTGAATTTTGTACAAATGTATAAGACGCTTTCTTATTGATTTGACATAACAAAGATCAAAGTGTGAAACTAAATTGTATTTAAACTCACTAGGACAGTAAAGATTTTTCATAAGGTTTATATTAACTGATTCGGTATATAAAAAGTAATGCTCATTTTCTCTTCACAGGTACCTTTCCTCGTATCAATATAAATCGGTACAAGATGCTCACAATCGCTTTCAAGAATAATCTTGGGGGAAAAAAATAACTGCTGAATTGCAGAAAATTTGTCATCTCTAAGCAAGTCGCATTCTGCTACGTTTAATAATTTTCTTATTTTCAAGCGTTTAAAAACTTGAATGGTAAATATTTGTAATATTTGATACTCAAAATTACTTGTGATTTGACTTTAAATCAAATTGAGTTATTTTAATCGTACATTGATCTTCCTATTAACTTTTTAGCTAGGAATTTTTAAAAATCTTTTTTTTTTATGCAAGTAAAGAGAACAGGTACTGAAAAAGACAAGTTATTTCAATTTTTTTTAATGATTAAGCCTGACTTGATTGAATATTTCTTCAAAAAAACTACTTTTATCAAGAACTTTTCAAACTAATCTTAAATGGTTTGAGGGATGTACGTATCCCGTTAGTCAAAGGGCCAGCATAATGTTGGAAGAAACTTTGCTGAAACAAACTTCTATTCTGATAAAATTGTTTGAATTCAGTTTTCAAGCTTATGTGGATTAAAAATATTGACTCTATACACTTTGGAATTCTATCATTTAAAATATTAGTCGATTTTCAAACGAAACTTGAATGAATACTTATATTGCTAATTATTATATTGGTTGATCTAATGCCTAATATTTCGATAAATGATTGTTTTCGAAACTAAGAGGAAATGCAATTATGCATTTTCTTTATCAAAAAACATTCTATCTTATTATAATAAAGAGAATTTAATCCATTTTGAAATCTAATTTGCTTAAAATATAACTTAAATTATGTAAAACGATTTATATTCAAAATTATCTGTTTACTTGTGCCTTTTTATTTTTAGATGAAGGGACATTATGGAAAGTCAAGCATAGATATTTTGATGTTTTCATAACATCAAATCTTGTTGAATATAAGGGACATTTCCCTAACGAAGTATTTATGCACTGTTCGTGATGACATACCCTGTTCTCCTGTTTGTAAAAAATAGATTTTTCTCAACCAAAATTGGGAAACAATTTTCTTGACTAATGTTTTCTTGACATTTATTCCCATCGAGTCGCTCCTTATTTTTATACAACTTCCGATAAGCAATTCTATATCGCGGTTATGAATATTTCTTAAAGACAAATTTTCTTTATAAACTACTCATTTCGCAAGGAACTCGCTGTATTTCTGCGTGATCGTTAAGATAAATTTTCTCTACTTTTCCATCAGAGCTACTGTTCGCTCACACTCACGTGAACGTTTACTTTTCTTGACTGCCACGCAAACAAAAAATCTCTTCTGAAAAACTTTCAAAATAACGGGAATGCACTGCCGTCTGGGGTTAAGAAGGGGAACTAATCCCGTCAAATCTTATCAGTTGAATTCGTGAGTTACCGACTTTTTAATACTTTTATATTAAACCAAATTAAATATATTAAATATTGTTTCTCACTTTACTTTTGTATTCACTTTTTATTTGAATTAAAATTTATAATTCTTTTTATTCTTAATCCTCCGTAATCTAGACGAGCAGCGAATCCGATCTCGGAACATTTTGAAGTTCTCCAGGATGTGTAACCATTATTTGAAAATCGGGCAACAGATATCCACGCTTCAGAATCTGAATTTTTTACGTTCTTAGATTTTTGCATAGATTAAATGTGAGCAAATCTATAAATTGAAATGAATATTTACTTTATCAATTTTCTTAGATTATGATATGGTCTAAGGAAAAGGACAGTTTCTATAATTTGTGTGAAAGTTTGTTACAAAATCATTTTCAAAAGGATTCTTGAATTTTAGATGTATTCAAGATTCAGATGCCGCATAAATGATTGTAAAGAAACATTTTATATTAATCCATCTTTCAAAATGTTTCTAAATTTTGCAATAGTTTCTAACCATTTGCATTTAAAGATACTTTATATAGATTCATGATCATTTTGCAATTGATTTTTCTGGTCTTTAGTTCAAGCTTATCAGTTTTTTTCCTCCATTTAAAAATTTTGATTGTGGATCACATAGGGCGGAATAAGTTTGCCTGCCTTCTAGTTATAATGTGCTGATGGAAACGATGCTCGGACGGCGTATCTGTTGATCTAAGTGAACGGCGACTCCTACATAATTGGCCATAATGTAGGAATGAGTATTTCGGTAGTTGCATCTGAATGAGTAAAAATATTTTCTTTGCTATATGGTTATTTTAATGTTTGAAGCGAGTTTTGATTTCTTGCACTTGAATATGAAAATTGCAGTGCTTTAAGGTAAAAATATTTAGACCAACTCTATTGAAAGAATTGTATTTAAGTGATCATTGACAATGCTATTTTGCCGGCAGGCAGCTTAATTATGCGAATATCCAAGAGCAGTTGCATCATAACGAGTAAAATCCCCAAGCAAGTTCAACATGTCCATTTTTGTAGTGCATGTCTAAAAGTGCATTCAGAGAATTATTTTTAATCTCAATATTTTATCTTTCTACGCAGTTTTTTATAATAACAATAGAAATAAAAAATAAAATGAATAAAACGTAGAGAATTTAAATATTTCGCTCCATTAATGCTTGAATAGTGTGAAGTCCATGAAAAACATTAAACTAGTATGTTAATTAAAATAGCAAGCTGAAGATGGGATGTAAATACTATCTACTTTAAATACATAGCTTTGGCATAGACGCCGATTGAGTCTCAAATTCCTAAAGCTCGGTGGTTTTTGCTTTCTCTTCCCTTACAAATAAATGGCATGGTAATTATTGTAAACAATACTTCTATTCAGTCTAGGCGTACGGAGTGTCTATTTGATGGCCAAACCCGTGTACCAACCACTTCTGTTGGAAGCATTTCGTTTCTAAAAATGTAATCAATGCAACTACGCCATTTTGAGACCTGTATGGGTCCGAAAAGTCATTTGCTTATCCAATGGCTTCCCATTCCTCTATGTGAGAAACTTTTTCATTAGAATGACTATATGATTCCTTATATATGAAGTTGGACTGATTCAACCATTATAGAAACAATCTATAAAGAAATTTGATAAATTTCATGGAAAATCTGAAATGATACGGTGACATTGAAATACAGCTATATGTATTTGATTGAAATTTTCTTGTAAATGAGTCTAATTGATTATTGACAGAAGTTAGTAATTGAAATTTCAGGGTTCTGTAATTGAATGACGAATGTATACCATCATTGCTAATTTTAAATCTTCCCTAACGTGCATTTCTGCAGTTTATTGTTGCTCATTTCAATCAATGTTAACTCGGAAGAATTTTTATTGTACCTTGCCATTCACAACTTTGAGTCTCAAAATTGAATTGAATCATCCATAGGTTGGAGGATAAAGATTTTATATACTTTGATATCTGGCTGTTTCAAATTCTTATTAAATATGTTTTTAATTTTAATTATGAATGTTTAATATTTAATTTTTAATTAAAGTTAACATTTCAATTTAATTTGAATCCATTCTAAAATTTGGGTGAATATTTTAACAAGTATTAAATTTATTACATCCATTTATAAATTCTTCATTTAACTTAAATTCTTTGGCTCCATTTCCCAATTCTTAGAAAATATTGAAATTATTATGATTAATTCTAACTTTTTCGAGATAAATTCTGATTGGCTTAGCCGGCAAGCCAATCAGAAATTCAGAAAATACTTTTTGATCGCCATGCCTGATCACCATGGTAATTAAGAAGTTTCAAGAAAATACGCCTTAACAAAATTTATAAAGAATATCAAGAAAAATTGAATAAAAACGATTAGTTTTTCAATGCTTTTGTACAATTTTTATATATATTGAATGGATGTGACAAATGAATAGTAGGTTATGTAAAAATAAACATTTAAATTTAAGACTTAAAACAAAACTTTAAATGATCAAATTTTTATAAAACATGCGTGAAAGATTAACTCTTATAAAATCACCGATCACTTTTCATTCGTTTCGGTAAATTTTTCTATTGAAATTTGTTAAACATCAAGTTACAAAACAATGCGATTCACTATTCCTTTTAAGATATGTATAAATTTTTAACTTTCATTTCAATATGCTCCATGAGTATTACGGTACAATATCCATTTTGAATCTGCATTGTTTTGTGTTATAATTTGTAGGTTTGATATTTATTTGAACTAAAATATTGAATTCGTATTCAATATCTTGAATTTAAAAAGGCTTCTTGAATAATTACAGCTTTTTGACATCAAAACTATTAACTAAGAATTCTATCGGTATATGCATATACATGTTTGCTTTTAATAAAGCATTGGACTTGCATGGAGGATTTTAAAACGTGCCTAAGCAATGACTTTGTTTCGTGATATCACTGCAAATATAGATAATTCTTTATAATATAAATATTATAACGATTATTTTGAAGCATAATTGAAAGATATATAAAAATGTTTTTTCCGAAAGGCCATCATTACTGTTTAATGAAGAAATAAAACAATGAAATGAAATTTGCATGAAAAATAATCGACTTGTATTTATCATACTATATATTAAAAAAGTTCTTAAAATGTAATATCTTGGTTGTTTTGGGAAAAGAATATTCCATTTTAGTGTGTTCGTTATATATAAACTTTATTTTGAAATCCCTTTAGTGTATAATTTGTATTTCATATTACATGATATATATGTAAAATGTATATAATTTGTATAGTTTTGTTACCTTGATTTTAATATTGTCATTATTACTATAAATCATGCTGTATAGACCCTGAACTACATATTTCCAAATAAAATTTTATTGTATTTTATTATTGTTTCATGAAATTTATTTAGCTAATAATTTCTGCAAGTAATTAAGATTCAAGTGCTATAAAATGTCCTTCAAACCATTTCAGTGTGATTATTTTTCAGTTTACATATAATGCAAGGAATAATATTGTTAGCAGTGATATAAATATGAAGCGAGTTCCTTTTAACGTCATAATGCAAAATTTTAATTATTGTAATAAAAGTGAAATTTATCTCATCAGGTCTTTAAAGCTTCAAATGCTTAGTTCACGATTTTCGCCAATTCTACGTTTAAAAATTCGCATGATAAATAAAAGTGGAAGCCATGTAAATTGAATATGAATAGAAATATAATTTAATCCGAATTTTTCAGGGATGAATACAATCGTGGATTTAGGATTTAAGGATGAACATGTTGGTTACGTCTGAAAATAGTCATTTTGACTTGAAAGAATTGCTCTTCGATGAAAAGAAATGGAACAAAAAAATTCGAGGAGAAAGTAATAATGAAAGCAAACGCAAGTTTTCGCATCATATAATATTTTAACATTCTCCTAAGCAACGCTTCTACAAGCCTTTCCTTACTAACCATTCTTAAAAATGCGAATCTTTTCTAAATCGCAATTTCTCAGTTGTATACGAATACAGTAATCTTCCTATTTGCAGTTGCATATACAACTAAAACGTATGCAGGGTATCTAATGTGCAAATAGCGTTTTTATTGGTGAGCTAAAGGCATTTTATGCCCCAAAGCATAACACTAAGCAGTACACTAAGTCACATTTTATTAAAATGGTCAATTAAATCCACATTTTGAAAAAAATTGTGACAATTCATTTTAGATTAATTTTTACAAAGTAAATGGATTAATATATATATATAATATATATTATGATACACATCTGAGTTACAACCACTTTTTTATGCACTTTTAGAAACTGCTAGTTTTGATAAATTCTTTAAAAATAAGATATGAAATTCTTAAACACGACCAATTATGTGAATGTATTTTATGAAAAATTTTGTGCTTCTTAGAAATCGTATTCTTGCAAATTTATCGGACATCTATCTCGTATATTTCTACAATCCCCCTCTTGGTTCAGAGCTATAGACTGCTAGAAAGTCGGAAATCCATTGATGACTATAGTCTAGAGGCACCATTGTTCAGTTGCAGTTAAGAATGTATTATATCGATTTTGAATAAAATGTAAAAATAAAAATTCGATTTGGGTTTATATAAGTTACCATCGAGTATGTTATGCTGCATATATGTGAATAATAATTCAACGAAAATCCATAGAGATAGTGATTATTTTTTGAATTTATAATGTATTTGTTAAAGTTGTGTGCATCAAAGGTGGCGGAAATTGGCGTGTGAAATTCTGATGTGAAAAGAGATATGCAACATTTTAGAGTTAATCAGGAAGCTTCCTAATTTCTTTGTTCCTTAGTTACTTTATTAGGCAAGTATTTTCAGTGAGTTGCACCGTAGACGTTGATTTGAAAAATATTTGTTTATTTATATAAGCCCTCTTGAAATATAGTTAATGCAACTCGTATAATGCTCCCCAAATGCTTTCCATGTCGACTGAAGAAATTTGTCTGGAATGAGTATTCCCTCATCTAAGGAAGATAACTTTTCCTTCTATTGCAAAAACTCTTCTTTCGGATTAGGCACTTCTGGATTTTCTGTAGATAACCACCTGTAACAGGTAATTGCGGTTGCATTCATGAATATTTTTTTTAATAGAACGATTGAACATATGGCTGTTGATGAGCATTATTTTGAAAATCGACTCCCCTCCGTTGCCAACAGAATAGAAAAGTGGAATTGATATTTTTGGGTATTCATTCACACTTAATTGTAATAATTTGTATTTATCCGCCTCTGAAAATATTTTCAAATAATTTGAACTCTGACTTCACCTTAACTTCTGAGTTGCGTGCTTCCCACCCACCCACCCCCTACTGACTTTTACATCTGTTGAAACCATGAATTCTAAAACTGTAAAATTTCAAAATACCTATCCACTTAAGTGAAAGAAAAGGAAAGCAATCTGAAAATGGTTCTCACAATGCAATCTTAATAATAAAAACAAAAATTGAATTCTTTTTGCAACATCATGAAGAAATAAGTATTGTTAAGGAATTTCATGCCCGTTTTTCTTTAAATAAAGAAAAATGTTATATGGAATACGTATGTTTGCCTTAGATTCTTATGCTAATAGACTTGCAGAGGAACATTTTCTTTAGGTTTGAATAACAGTTTTTCACTTTAAAACTGGGGCTTCTCTTATTTTAATCTTTTTTATCAAGATATTATATTAACAAGATTTCATGCTTTTATTTCAGGCATTTCACATTCTATTCTGCTATCGGAAAGTTTGATTTTCTGTATGCACATGCCCGCTGGTGTGGAATGGAAATTTGGAGAGGGGTGTGCCATTTGAGGTGTCGCTTTCGTCATTTGACCGCTGTTCAAAATGACGAGGTCCGTCCCTGCCTTATCAATTTTAAACAGGACGTTAATCTAACTAAACTAAATTGCAGCTTACGATTCAGATGCAAATATGAAAGCATTTGATTGAGAAAACTATTAATTTTTCCATATTTTATTATGGAGTGATCCAATAGAGGAGTGACAGATAAAAATGGCAGAATAAGCCGAAAATAAAGGTTATATTTCGGTAAATTGATAGAAAAGGATTCTTCTCGCCTATTAATCCATAAAAAGGGATATTTTTCTTCATTAACGCTCTTTTAATTATTTTTTTTACTAAGACTATCTCTTGTCAGAGTTTGCACACAATTTTATTGAAGTATTATAAATATTTCAAGTAAGTGAAGGTCATGGAATATATGCAGTACACTCTCGAGTATCCGATTCGCGACTATCCGATTTCCATACTATCCGGCCTAGTTTTCTTTTATCGTAATTAAATGAAGAGAAGGCGTCTGTTAAGGACGTTTATTAAAGACTTTTCAAAGACTAAGTTTCGACTCTTATCTTAGGGTTACTTTTTCACATCTGTGTCATCATTTATTAGTGAAAAATAAAAGCAGTTTGAGCCAATTTTCTTAAGAATTAAGCCTACGATTTACGCTAATGTTTTGATTGTTTCCTGCAAGCTAAGCTGGGCCTTGCAGAATTTATGTTAAAATGTGAACAGATTATATCCTTGAACTTACTTTTTCTTTAATAAATTCTTGAAACGAGCAGTGCAGTATAAACTACCAATTCAGAGCCTTCTATTTTAACTCCACACGTTACCGATAACTGCTTCTCTGCTTCCTCTGATAGCGGCTGCGTTCACTTTGAGATAAATGGAGGGCTTAATATTCAATGAGAAGTGAGAAAGTACGTATTATAGCAGTGAGTTCTGCTGTAGAAGCTTTGCTTTTTGGCATTAGTAAGCGGAATTCATAGAACTCAGGCCTATCCGGTTTATTTGTTATCCGGCCAGTTCTTCCGCCCCCATTAGACCGGATGCTCGGGAGTAGACTGTATATGTACCTGGCTAATTATAGTTGTTAAAGCTTTAACATTATCGTATATTTTATTATTTGAGATATTTTTCCTTTTTACTTATTAATTTATCAAATAGGAAAATAAATTTTTACGGTCCTCTCTAAACCAGCGGCTCTTTCAGCTATCTGATCTGATCTGACAGATTGGAAATCCGCCCATGTTCTTGCTACATATCCATTCTGCTATTATCTATGAATATTTTCTTCTCACCTATATTTAGCAATATGATTTTGGCATATTTTTGACATGGTATTCTAGCTCTACAAGTTCTTTGTAATGTTACGAATAATAGTGAGGAACTTGGTATATATATTCACGTTTCATTTTTGACTTTGTCATATTTTTAGCCTATTACTAGCATGACATGCTATATGTCTGGCATGTTTTATGTAGAGATAGCTTGACACCTCATTTACAGCTGTTTGTATGAGAAGCTGGATTTCGAATATAACTTATTAGTTTAAATTCAACTCTGACAGCTATTTATTCAACGCATCACAGCTAATTCGAAAAAATATTTTTTTAGCATTTCGGCCGAGTGATGACTGACTGAAATGTTGCAAGAAATCTACTTTTCTGCAACTATTGGCACAAACGATCTTCTTTTTGAAATAACATCTGTCACCGGAGATTGAGCATTTCATGCAAAATTATAAAAACCGTTCTACAAGAAACCTAAATGATTACATTTTCTTGCATTCTTGTGAAGAAAACTACAGATCATTTTCGCGATAAGGGATCGCAATCGCTTTTATGTTCTAAATGTTCCACAGGTGTTATATTTTGCATACATACATTAACCTTTTTTTCCTTCAGCTATTGATTTTTAAAATGGGTTTAAAAAGGCATCGCATATATTTTTCTAATATCGATATTTGCGTTTTTCTTAATTTTTTTCATTCATCTTAAACAAATAGCTTCAAATGATCAATTGATATCTGACTTTATGAAACATTTTTCTTATTTGGCAGTGATTCAAAATTCGACCGGCTTTTTTAACTACATATCACAAAATGATGACTTAAGAATTTAACTTAATTACCATCCCGTTTTGAAAGCAATAAAATGGTTATTTCGGAAAGGATCTCACGTTTTGAAGTATTGCCAGACGATGAGCAGGTGATCCCTTTTTTAAACTACATACCACACCATTCTAAAGGAAAGACTTTTGAATATTATCATATTTAATTTGCGCACGGGCACTAAAACACACATATGTAACAGATACTTAATGAAAAGGGGTTTCGAATATAAACCTTTCGCTTCTTCCATCAAATCACTTCAGTTTCTGATATTGTTAGCATGAAACGCCTTCGATGGGTGTCTTTCGACATTCGTCATTTGTGAACATTTTAAACGATTGTTACGATCTATATAAAAATCTTGAAATACAACAGGCATAACTGAATACTTTCTTCTAAAAATATCTTATTGCTGTAATTATATCCTAGGCAATCCATTTTTTGAAGTGAAATTTAAGAAAATTGCGATGTTGTCTTAGTATTTTTTAGATTAATCTTTAAACTTCTATCTCAATACTATGTCACACTTTTCAATACTGCCAAAAATTTCCAGAAGTATTTAATAAACGTATTTATTAATGAAATGTATTCTTGATATTTATATTTTGTATATAAATAGGAATAAGCGTATTAATAGCTGAAAGAATTTTAAACTAGACTCCTACTTGCATCATTCTTTTTTTATAATCTAATCAGTGATGGGTTATTGCAATTGCCTAAGACCCAACTTGATGTCAGAAAAATTATCCAGAAAACAAAGATAAAAATGTATGTTTTGCGTAATATTTTGTTTTCCTTCCTCTTCAATTTTGGTAAATTACTATTAATTACATATCTTAAACGCAATTCATTAAAGAAGACTTCTCTTCACCGTTTTTCTACAGATGATAAATCTTATTATCAGTATGAATTTGTTTTAACTCTCTCCAAAGGGTCCAGTAACAGGTTCTGTTTCACATTTTAACCCTTCTTCGCAAGGGCACGTGTACTTGTATTTGTCTTCCAATTTGAATTCTTCCTGGTCTTCAAAGCAGAATCCCCCTGAAAAGAAGAAAGGAACACAATCTTTAAAGTCATCGGATCTGGAACATAAAATTAAATGTGACACACACTATAATTAACAGATCCAAATAGTCTAATTTAATACCTAAATTTAGTTTCATTTTATGAGTGCTCCACTTAGAATCAAATTTAGATATTTTGGGATGAGTTCGTAATTTTGAGTTCAGATCAGATAGCGAGGACGACACCCGATCTTGCGATCCTTTCCTCTCCAATCTTCTGTGAGCAGCAGAAGGAGGATGTGGTTCTGAACGTGGAATTTAGCATGAACCAGGCTCGCATACACAAAGAATATTGAGAAGAATCCGGATTGGATCCTGGAATTCGCAGAAGCCATTGATCCAATTTAATGCTTAAAATTTTACATACATAAACCTCAATCAATTAAGATTTATTTTTGATGGTAAATAGTACTGAATATCGAAGAAAATACAATGCGAGGTAAAGAAGCAAATTATTAGTGTTAAATGCCAGTCAGTATGTAATGATAAAGTTTTGTTTAATTTTTCAATTTTTCGAATGGCATTGACCCTAACTAGATCAAAAAGTATAAAGCTCCTCTGCATGCTAAGTTGAAACATTATGGTCTGAAATAAAGAAAAAAAAGACTGGATAGTGTAAATTAAAAAATATTAATATAAATGAAAGACAATAAAATATTTTTTCTTCCTTTAGAGGACAGTGACATTTTCTGAAATTGTAATAATTCTTTCAATAATGACACACTAATAATGCATGTTGACTTATCAAATTTGGTTGTACTAAATTGAATACTCTGGATTTTAAATGAGACATGCTTGCCTTTAGACTTTTCATTTTAGTATATGTCACCTAGTTCAGAGAAGGTTTTGTATTGTAACATTTCTAACTTTATTTAGTATATAACTTTAAACAATTATTTAATTGATTTTGCATGTGATATCTAAATTTGTCATTACTCTAATCTTCCACTGCTTTCAAATGCTTTCCAATACCCAAGACTTTTTTTCTGTAAAAAACAGAAAAAAGTCTTGGGTATTGTTGGGACCTTTTCAATACGCTTTCTTTAAAGAGAAATAATGCTACTTCGAATACTGCGTTTTCTTTTTGTTAAATTTTTTTACTGTTTCGTATGTGCATTTACAACAAGAAAGTTTTGCCAATAACATAACACCAATAATGTTAGAAACTGAGATTCTCTTGATAAATGAAAAATAGTTGAACTGAATTATAGTAGGTTTCCGCTTGAGAGTTGTTGGAGTCTCCGTCTATTTATACTTAAAAAATGTGGGAATTCGAAAACTTGGCCCGTTGGAGAAATGAATTCCATCACCAAATCTCAGATCTTAATATTAAATTTGTGAATCTATATCAAACTTTGTTTTTAAATATTTCGCATGAAATAGGAAGAAAAGAAGGAATTTTATTTTAACACTTTCTAGGGCCGTGGGAAGTATGCTTCCCACCAAATTTATCAATCTTTGTATGAAATGATGTAGGTTGGCATAAGTTCTGACAAATATTTTTAGAAAGACAGAAACGTAAATGCTTCAGTTCTTTATCTTACACAAAATGATGCGTCTTGGTTTGTCACTTAATAATTAATCAAATTAAATTTATCTAATAAGCTAAATGAATCCCTTTTCTCATTCTAATTTCAAGCCTAAAAATATTTTAACATAATATGGCTAAAAAAAATGGGTCTTTAAAGGGTTAAACAAGTTTTTATTTTAAGAATATTATCTTTATACCTACATGTGCATTTATTTTGACTTTACAGCTCATGAATTATTTTACACTATTTTTATATTTTTATGAACAAATGAGAAAATTTAATTTAAATTTAACCGAAAATTTATAATTTCTTTATCAAAATCTTTATAAAAAATGTCGAGGCAAAATCGTAAGGAGGATTTCGTAATTTTCCTATTCAAAATTGATTCGAGGCCATCATTGAGGTCAGATGACCCAGCCTCTAAAGTGTCACATTCATGTATGTTATAAGGATAGATGGAGATGATGGGAAGAGAAATTCATTATTGCTTTGATTTTATTTAAAATAAATTTTTTTATCAAAAGTTTTTCGATATTAAATGTAGTTTTTTTAAATGCTGGATATTTATTTATAAGCAAAATTATGAACAATCCGCATATTTTTTGAAACTCTGGATAATTTTTAAAAATTTTGAATAAACATTCATAGTCAGTTCTTTAAATCAAAACATTATCATTCTATTTAAGAGCCAAATTTTATTTCTGTCGAAATACTCAACATCAGAACATTCATTTTTCGAATTTTCAAAATTATCTAATATTGGTGGTGTCCGGATTTGCCTCTCAAGGTTCAAAATAGTAAAAAGCTTCCAACAAGTGTCCGTACTATCAAGCCGGAATTTTTAAAAAGTAGAAAGAATATTTATTAACTACTGAAAGATATGAAAAAATATATTAAAACTCTTTTTAAATTCTGGATCCCTTGGGAGGGCTCAAAATCTATATTGGTTACTTAGAATATGCAGATCAATTAACCAAGAAAACCATAACGATATGCGATACATTTTCTCTTCAAAAACCACTGTCCTATTTGAAATTTCAAATTAGGACAGCTCATTTAAATACTCGTCAATAGAAGTGGGTTGACAAAAACACCCAGAAGCAAGAATGAAATGGGGTCTACCGTCTGAAGCATTTATAGGATGGAATAGAGAAGAAGTTATGATCATTTCAAGATATGATCTATGCCCTTCATGCCTTTCTAATTTCAATCTCCGAACATAGGATAATTGACTTTACCTTCTGGTGATACGATGACTATGGCGCAATCTCTCGCAAATTTAAACCCCTACAGCAGTAAAGGAACCATAATGGTTAAAACGCAATTTCACAAATAATTGATTGAGATACCTTCGTGTTGAAAATCATTCAGCATGAGTTCTTTTGAATTGGCTTTCGAATATAGAAATCGAAAATTCTCATATTTTATTTATAATCTATCATGTATTTTCACTTTTCTATTGTTTTGCTTCCTGTGCCATTTATTTATTCGTAAGCATTTTGTCATAATTTCTTTCATGTATCTTTGTTCCAGTTATTACTTTTTTCTTAAATATAAAGTCACCTCCAACGCCTAAAACCGGAAATGGATGTGGGTGGTGTATGTAATATTTGTTTGTTTCCAATAATGCTTCTAAGAAAAGCATGTATTTTTTAGAGAATTTCACTTATCTCTCAAGGTGATAGAAATAATTTTGTATAATCAGTCTTTAAACAACAAAATTATTATCTACCAAGGGGATAGTAAATTTTTGGAATCAATCTATAAATAATAAAATTATTATTATCTGCTACGGTTATAACAACTTTTTGTAATCAGTCTATAAGTAACAAAGCTGGCTTCTTACCCTTTTTCATTAATTTTTTGCAGTAAGAGGTTGTAAAAGGGGGACTGACAACACAGCATTTGTCTGCACCTCAGTCCTCATTCTTCTTGCACTTGACTTCCGTCTCACACAGCTGCAAAGTCAAGTAAAGATTAATTTATATTTATATAATTTCTATAGATTTCTCTGTGCAATTGTTACTATAAAACGAATATGAATGAGAGATAGTAAAACAGTACTCATCAGGTTTTCTAGAATTACGAGGTTCATAAATAATTATAAGATGTATATTAGCATTTCTTTTTTCTATAAGCCAAACACAGAATTTCAAGAGTTTTCATCTTATATTATACTCTTTTAGAAATATATATAGCTATTACATAATCTAAGATTGACCTAGACAGATTTCCTAACGTTTTTTCTGTTATATTTTCTATTAAACCGGCTAGTTACCTTTTAAGTTTTATTTCCTTTATTCATTTAGGAACACATATTTAAAGTATGTTTAGGTGAAATAAAGTATTAAAGTCTAAAAATTATTATTTTCATGTTAATTTTTTTCTTACTATCAATACAAATATGGCATAACTTTTATTAACCAAATTAAAAAGGGATGGACCTATTCAAATATTCGGATAAAGCTCAAAATGAAATAAATAAAGTAAAGAAAAATTCATGAAACTAAAAAAGGGACAACCACAACAAAAGGGATATAAGGGTTAACCACAACAAAAAAACCCTAGCAAATGCTGCGATATTTATACAAAAAAAAAATCTACAAATTAAATTTTGAAGCTTCACTACATACATATTACGAAACTACAAATTCGTATAGTTGGGATTCGGATAATATGATACTGTACAGTTCAAATGGGCTGAATCAACACACTTTTTTCCTTTTAGTGCATGCTTGTGTAATTAATATAACAATAAAATATCAGAGTTTCTCTTTCCTGGTATAGTTAATTAATTACTTCACAGATAACTTTTATAAAGTTATTCTATCACTATATATCAAATGAATAGATCAATTGTCAATATGAGAAGAAGAAAATTACATTATCACATAGGAAGTAAAAACGGACGATAGACTATTTTTCTTCCAAAATAGTTTTGACCTAGTTTCAGCGCTACATATAGATAAAAATCTCGTGATAGGAAAATTCCGTATCACTCATTCATGCAAATGATGTGCAGAGAGTGAAAGCGCCGATTTCTTTTTTCTGCTTCAAAATAGTTATCTGAAAATGATATTTGAGGTTCTGTCTACGTGTTAATAAAATTGTTTCAAAATAAACAGGAAATTATTTCTTACGCGATGTCGACTCAGGGGTTTTAGCAATAGACACGCAGACGAGTGAATTTCGACTGTCTTACTTCTCTAGAATAAACATTAAAATATATTTCTTGGTTGATATATTATTGTTATATTATTTCCTAATGTCACGTTTAATCATATACTTTAAGAGGATTATATCCTCACTCACTGCATTTCAAATACTTTATACTTCTTATAATTGTCGTGATAAAGAAAATTCAAAGAGAAGAAATTTAAAGAATATATCGAAATTTTTTTCTTTTCTTTATTAGTTTTGAATTTAAAAAAAAGCAAGATTAATAGACCACAATTAGTTGTTATTGAAAATTGAGAAAAAATTGACCTTATGAAATTGAGCATGAATCATTGTCCATCATATTCCAATTTGCAAAACAAGCCTTACTTTTGTGTGCTTCATCTATCTGACTAGGGTTTATACAAAAACCGACTTTTTGAAAAACCAGTTTTCAAATTCAATATTTCAAAAAAAAAAAAAAAACCACCCGGTTTTAGCCGGTTTTCGAATTTTTGTCAAAAAATAGAATAGGGAAAAATGTTTTATTTAATTTATATAAAATAACAAAAAACGGAATCAATATCAAAGTCAAAAAATATATTTAAAAAAATTAAGATTACATATACATATTACTTGCACAAAATAACAAAAATTCGAACAAAAATTTCAAATAATATTTATATTATTTTCACTCATTTTAATTTCTCCTAAGAAAATAGGATTTTAAAAAACATAAAATATCCATTGAATGGTGGCTAAGTCTTGTTCTTATTTTGGACATAATATTATCTGAAATTGAAAATACTCCTTCACTAGCTATTGTGCTTATTTGTGCTTATTATAGCATTACCCTGATGTAGTTTCTTTGGTTTGTTCTTCATCAGAATCAGTTTCCACATAAGAATGTGGAAATATTCTAGACAATATCTTTCCAGATAACTTAATCATTTCGGTTTTTGAAGCTAAAGAAAGTACACTTTTAGATTTCTTCGCTGAACTAGAAATGTTTTGTGGATTTTGAAAATACAGCAAAAGAGTTGGTAATTCATTCTACTCGTCTTCTTTCTTGAATGCGTTCTTCTAAAGCATATAATCATTTCAAACTTTCTGCAGTGTTAAATTTTATAGTTCATTTAACAGAAATTCAAATATACCTTCACTTGTTAATAAATGGGCATCACGTCGCTCTAAGCCTTTAGCTGCTAGATGACACGGTCCCAACCGATAAAATTCAAAACATTTGTTTGTTTGTTTTGAAGAAGAGGAATAACCAGGCGTTCCAGAAAAGCGGTTTTCAAATGTAACAAATTTACTTTAAAAACCGTCAAGCCCCGTATCGGACCCACCTTTTAGAGCTCTGTTGAAGAGTTGCTTGCCTTCCCATTCACGTCAAATGGTAATCTGTCGCAAAGCAATTGACCTCAGATCACCGTTTGTGATAAATTTGCCTAGTGAAATAGTACCTCATGATTTCTTTCATCAAATATTTTCTTTTAATGGAGAGTAACAGTAACATGCACAATACTTCAATTCGATATAACTTGAATATCTTACCGCCACACAAATGCAGCAGAAGAATAGAATAAACGTATGGAGGTGCTCCATAGCTGGGGGTTTTCTCAACTCTTCTACATTGGTTGATATGCCAGTTTTAATCTTTATGTCAATAACAGGTGGGCTCATTTTCTTCAACAGGTGTTTGTTAAATTCCTTGCTCTATTCAAGAAAGCGAAATGTCAATCCAATGATTGATATAAGACAGCAAGTAGTGTTTGTTTCACCCTAACACTTCATTTTAGATAAATATCTTTTGGTTTCATAAAAAAACACCATCAATGTCTAAAGCAAATACATGTTTTTAAATGAGAAAAGACACAAAATGTTGCATTATAAAGGTTTTATAAGATGGCAAACTTTATGTCATGATAACTGTCAGTGTCCGTTTCCAAAAAAAATAATAAAAAAAATTCAAAGCTATTTGTGTTTTTTTATATTATACATAGTGTTGTTTTATTTTTGTTGTGATATTTTCATCTTTAGCTCTATGCCATTGGCCGTTTTATATGTATTGTAACAAAGTTTCATTTTGATGGAAATCATTCTTAAGAATGAGATAAATACTTTCATGAACGTAGCGTTCCATTTTTTCCTATCACGCTACATCTTACTGTCTGATTCTAGTTAGGAAACAGTGACGGAATAGAGAAACGGTTCGAAAATACATGATCTGAAATATAGAGTCTTTGGCTTAAAATATTATTAAAAAATGAAACGATCTATTTAAAAGAAGGAAAGATAATAGGATTCTTTAAGCAAATATTACAATTATTTTTTCTTTTAATACTAATTGATTTAATTTTGTAAATTATTTAGAAATTGCATACATATTAGTAAATTGAAATGATTCGTTCCTTATTCATTTGTATCTGAAATTTGTTGCCATTTAGATCCTATCAAATTCCCAGTGCGAAACAAAAGCAGATATAAAAATGCATATTAATTAGCCTTGTGATGTTGGCATTAAAATCTGGGAGAAATTCATATTCTAATATAAGACTGAAATATTCTAATATAACTAAAATATTCTAAATTCATATTCTAATATAAGATTAGGGAAATAATATTCATATAAGACTAAAATACAACCTCCCCCTATAAAATGGCGCTATTCAAATGACTTTATTAAGCCGTGAATAAAAAATATCCATTAAAGAAGAAAAAAAGAAATGACCAGTATATATTATTGCACTTTTCTACTTATTTTGAGCACAAAATATGCCAATATATTTATCATTCTTTCGATTATAATCGCACATTGCCATTAAAAACATACATTGTGACACATATTATTTTTCAAAAACAAAATGTTTATCGCTGTTTTTATACGGAACTTGAAACATTAAAAAAATTCATAGGATAAGCAAAAATGGATCGAGTATTGAAATAGTTATCGAATAAAAATCCGGATCTAGACATTCTAGCGTTATTGATAAATATATGAACCAGGATGCCTATGAAATCTTATCTTTTCATTCATAAAATTGATTTAAAGTAAATTATACTCCACATTACTTAATTTAATCTTCCCTTTTTAGCAAAATTGTTCTCTGTTTATTCGCGACAGACTTTATAAACATATTATCTTTCGCTTCGTACGATATCACTTTGCAATGCGATAACGTGGGTGGAATGGAAATCGATGAGAATTATTTAACTTTGGCATCTCATTTATAAGCATAGATGAAAATGAAATTTCACTGTCAGGAGAGAAGACTAGTTTTTGAAGAAACGTCTGCTGCAATTTGGGGTCAAAAACGTAAGTTATAATTGTTTTTAACTTTAGTCTGAAATATTTCTACTAGGTTTTGCTGACGATTTTCAAGGTGTACTTTTTTGTAACATTCAAAATAAACACTGTTTTGTTAAATGGATTTGGGAATTACGTGCCGAATAAACTAAGTCATTGATTACGTTCAACTTACAGTCATTGCGTTAAAAGTGAATTAGAATCAGCGGCGTTTCAGCTTTAATGTTACCTGCCGGAAGCAATGGCGCTGACCATGATCAGAATAGGATTTTTTTTTTGCTCTAAGCCGTTACAGTGAGACCTCTCTTAAAGAGCATTATTTGCTCTCAAATCATACATACAGCGAAATTGTTTTTTTCCATAGGATTCCATGTAAAATAAGACAGTGCGTTCCATTCCGAAAAAAATTTAACTCTCAAATAAATTTATAATAATGAAATAAATTATTTATAAAGCTCTCTTTATCTTATAAAAAACTTGGATTTATTTATTTTTTAAGAAAATTGAAACATTTGCTTTTGGATACGCTTCAGAATTGGATGAAAGTCACAGCATTATTATTGACATGAATGATAATGCAGTATGTGTCACAGCATTATTATTTACATGAATTGGTAGAATGCATACTATTGCCTTTTTAGAGTGATGATTCTCAACATACGATGCAGTAATTGTCCACTGGATGATTATTGCTCTTCGGTATATTGTTTCCAGATTAAATCTCATCTTCAGCTTTTTGTTGTGACAGAGATTGTAGCTCTTTGGTAGTTCTATCTATGTTCTTCCACTATTCATCGATGCCATTGTTATCCAACTCCAGTCCCAGAGACACAATCACATCAATTAAGACTCAATAGGCATCCCTCAAAGTCCTATTCGTCACAGCTCCAACCAACATTTCTTTCATGTCGGAATAAGGGTTCTCCTCAAAAAAGCACTCAACACAGAATGATACAGGTCAGTCCTGCTTATGACATCACTGTGCCATTTATTCCTCGAAACATTGCCGTTAAGTGAGTCAATTTTTTACATTCAGTTTTACTCGTTTTGCGCTATGAGAGGATCTCGTTTAGCGAGGTTTGACTATATTTAACAAGAGAAAATGGCGTCTGGGAAAACATCCTTATTTTTTGTGCTTTATTCAAGATATTTTACTTTTAAAAGCGATATTAATGCACTAATATTTTTCCCGCATGACGCTCCCTTAGGATGATCCCGGGAACATCTATACCGTGGTTTGCTACATCACTGGCCGATTTTTTTTGCCTATTGTTAATTACTTCATTTTAATTTATATGCACGAAATTTTGGAGCTCTTCCTAATTGCTATCAATGAAGGATTTAAGTAAACTTAGCAATACACATTATAGACTTCCAATGAACTGATCAATTTAGTTTCACATTTAAATATAGTTTTAATGCTTGGTTCTAAATTAACTTTTCCTTTTAGAAACTTTGAGAAAATGTGTATATTATCAAATATTTATTATACTGCATGATTGCACAACATTCGTTTGTATACAATTATATTTAAGCAGATTCTTGACCTTTCTAAATAATGTAATGATTATGTGAACTTAATGAAATAGTTAGGAAATTCACCATTTATAGTTTCAAAATGTAAACAATGGTTTAGCATTTTATAAGTCATAATCTTATATTTTTTTGTAAATTTATATATTTGAAAGTTACACAAATAGCTTTTTTAATGACTTGTTTGCAATCTTTCTCTTAGCCCAGCAAACTTAGGTAGTTGCCGAGCTCGTCTTGTCGGAAATCTGTCACTTGCTATTATTTTAAGTAAAGATAATTATGTATTAAGGTTTTCTGTTGTTGTTGTTGTTACTGATCCCTAGTTGGTATGACAAAGTCAAACCAATTCCATAAGCCCCAAAACTCCAGAAAATATTAATGTTCTAACATCCTATCATCAGGTTTGAATTAAGACCTGCTGAGAAGCTTAGAAACTGCAAGTTTTGAGTGAAAGAGGTTTTCTTTTTTTCTTCTAGAACTTCCAAGGCCAAATATTTTTCAAACAGATAGCTTTTAAGTAACAAATATTATGACCAAATGAAAAAGAAAACATTTAACTGCGAATCATTCTTAAGAGGATTAATTTCAGTATTTCATATTAAAGAAATTTAAATTTTGAAATAGTTTAAATAAAATTACAAATATTTTTTTTTAAATTTAGATAAAATTACAAATATTTTTAACAGTTTAATACAGTGATGAGTAAATTACCTCCCATCATAGGTTTCAAGATAAAAATATAATAATTTAAAATATTAATATGATAATTTAAATTAAAGGTATAAAAAATTTACACAATAGTAAAATTAATTGGTGTCCATAGATTAAAAAATAAAAATATTTATAAGAAAAATGTTCCGAAAATGTTATTTTTGTCATAGAAATAAAAATGCAAACAACCCGATGGCAAAATATTATGCAAAAATAATGAATTTATAGAAATATGTAGGATATAAGGGTACAAATAAATATCAGTTTATGTTTATTAGAGGAATCGCAAAATGATCATAGAAACTTGCTTGTGTGTTTTTTTAAATAAGATTTAAGGAAGATATATGTCCACCTTTCATTGAAATGTATGGTATAGATCATTGACAAGCAAACATAAAAAGGCTAAAAATGGTCTAAATATAATGTTCAGAAATTTTGTTGATAATTAATTTTAAATTTAAAATTGTCGTGTACACGATTCTTCTAAGCGAAATGAAAGCACAAAATTAAAATATCTTTAATCATAGTGGTGGTATAAGACTTTGATAGGTACAGAAGCGCTTAGATAAAATTAGCATTTAAGTTTTTTTTTGCCTGTTTAATAATTTGGCCATAATCGTTATAAACAAAGTTAAAAATTACTTGAATCATTTCTTAACTTCATCACCATCTATTTAAAATAGAGTGAGCTACAGAAAAAAAAGTTATTCCTTTCTAATGTATCACAGAAATGTATTTCTATGATACATCAGTTTGTTCAGGAATTAAACGTTTTGGGGACATTATTGAATACTTGAGGCAATCGGAAACTCTACAGAATGTGAACCAAAAATAAATTTGAAGTAATTGAGTACACATTAAAAGTTAAATATTCCGGTTTCATATCATGTGGTTTAGATGTGAATACTGCAACATGTATAAATGTGGTGTATCTTTTCTTCCTTTAAAAACGATAACTAATAGCATTGTGCTTTCATTTCAGGAATAAAGCTGAATCATGTCGGAAACTCCGATGGAAACAGCCTCCCAATTCATAGATGGACTCCAAGTTTCATCCATGATTTCAGTGGATCTATTTCGTTCCGCCATGCAGTATAAGCCACGACCAGATGACATCTTTGTCGCTACCTATCCCAAATGTGGAACGACGTGGGCGCAGCACATTCTCATGCTCATTTTCCGTCAAGGAAAGCCCATTGAATCGATAATTTCATTTATGATGGAAGCACCGTATATCGAACTGATGGGTAAGTTGACTTTTGTCTTACATGGAAAATTCGAACATTTGTATGCTTAGTCTTTAATTTTTTTTCTTGTCTTTCATATTTGAATTAAAATATTTTTTTAATTAGGTAAAAAAGACATAGAAATGCTCCTTTTAACTGCACATGAATATCATGTTGAATTTTTACAATGTAAGAAATATCAAATATTATTAATGGGAGTATATTCTTCTTTTGGGTCCAGTAATCAGTCTAATAATCTTAGTTATGATAAATTTAGAAAAAAAAATAAAATAAAAAAACAACAACAGCACTTGTATTAGTTTAGAAAGCAGCTTTTATCTGCTAATTTTTTTAAAAAGAATTTTTTTTAACTGCACTAATAAAAACGGGCTTTAAAATTTCTATTTCTTTTTTATCTAAATAAAATAAAACGTATGAAGCAATTTTAGGTTTCACTTAAATAAACAGACTTTTCTTTGGATATTTTCTTCTATAAATCGGAAAATTAGGAAATCTTGACAATTTAAAAAAAAATAAACGATTAGAAAGAAATAAAAAAAATTAAATGATTGTGACCATACAATCCATTGGAAAATATTTCGGGTGGACCAAAGCAACTATGGGAAACGTCTTGCCTAATCATAGACGCTACTACTTTGTTCCAATTATAACTTTATTAAACGTTCCCAATTTCAGTTTTCAGAATGTTACAATAAATCTTTCCAATAGATTTTATTTTTATTTATAATTTTACGATTAGTTTCTGCTAAACGAGTATTATAAATAAAATGATACAAAAGGACTCTTTGCCTCCTTCTGGTTTTGTGAGCTAAGAATTTTTAAAGATTAACTTTGAGTCAAAAAGTACTACACAACAAATGGTACTTATGCATTATCTAGTTTACTTTTAACCAATTAAATTCTTTCTATGTGTATACACGATAATCCAAATTTTCCTTTTGGTGGCGCGGCTGATGTGTATTTTTTTTATCTAATGAAAATGAAATTTTACTCACTTTATTATGATTTTATGCTAAATTTACTATCAAATAATTTGAATTGAGTTCGACGTGCGCATGAGTCATAGCTTAACATTAAAAAGCGGGACGCGAAAAAAAAAGTTGCTGAGTTAACTGGTTAGTGATACCTCATATCCAGTGGCGGTGCAACTATTTATGTTACAGACCTGCAGTAACCTCTGTAATTATTTCAAAACATTTCTTTTAATATTATATAGTTATTTTCTTGTATTGAAATTACAATGAAAAGGAAAATGGAGTAAGAAAAAATATTGAAAAATTGCAGAAGGACAGAAAATACATTAATAATTAAGGAGTAACAAGTAATAAGAACAAAAAATTTGAAGCTCCCTATTGTATTGTTATCTAAAACATGAAATTTCTGACATTGTGCGGAAGAAACATTTACTCACTCGGAATATTTCATTTAACCCTTAAATGCACAGCGACGCAGATCTGCATCATATATTTAAAATCTCTTTATGTAGTAATCCTTGCATAGGGATTTTTTTTCATTTTCATTTTACGAAAACTATTTAATAGTTTCTGAGCCCAATTAGAATCTTTGACAGTTTATTTCTTTATCTATGAAAATTTTCATTGTTGTCGCGCTATCTAACTACAATTTCATTTCGGTGGGTATTACGAATGCCCTGGCATTAATACTAGAGTAATCTAAAACCCGTCACCAGTCGTATATGCCAAATAGTATATATAACTTTTCATAAAAGACAGAAAATACTCAACTGTCTTTAAGACAAAAAACAACAAAGGCAAACCTACTAATGAGGGAAATTGATTCATAAAAAACTAATTAACTGTCTTAAATCGATTGATTTTTTTTCTAAAATTCATTCCAAAAATTGGCTCCAAAGGTGCAAAAATGATGACTAGACCAGAAACCATCAAAACCCACATTCCTTACCACTTAGCGCCGAAGTCTGATGAGGCAAAGTATATCTATGTCGCCAAAAATCCCAAAGATTGTTGTGTCTCGTACTATCATCACATGAAGAACACACCAGGTCACGGCTTCAACGGGACCTTCGATCAGTTTATCGAACTCTTCATATCCGGAAAAATCGATTACGGTGATTACTTCAATCATCTTTTGGGATGGTACGAACTCAGGTGAGAATTGTTTATCTTCTAGATAAACGATAAAGCTTAGCATTAAAAGAGAAAAGAAATATTTTAGGATAATTACATAATATGTAAAAATTGGCAAGAATTTTATTGATATAAATAATTTGAATGTGTTATTAACTATCACTTGTTAGATTTTTCCCAACAAATGCTCAAAAAACTATCTCCAAATGTTTGTGGTTTTCTATAAACTTTCGAATGAACTAATCCTGTGAATTGAAATGTCTAAAATGAAGATACTTATTTGTAAGAAATTAGGGAATCTTTTGTTGGTCAAATGTCTTTTAAGTAATTTAAATTGTTTTGATAGGCACCGCTTAAAAAATTTTAATCGATGCTTTTTTTAAAAAGTATTTATTTGAACAGTATTAGGAACGATTCGATTTTTTTTCTTTTGCTCATAATTACAGTTGAAAATCAAACAAGGAAAATAATAAATTTATAAATTAAATGCTATCTTATAGATGCAAGTTAAATTGAAATAATTAAAAAGTGATTTTTTGAATTTGAAGAAAATGTGAATTTTTTTTTACGCAACAATATTTCTGGAAATTACTTCAAAAAATATGCATTTCATACTGAAATTTTATTAATTACAATTTTAAGTAAAGTTTTATAAAAAAAAGCCACAACACATATCTTCCAAGGAATATATCAAATTTGATAGCTTTAGGACAAATTGTCTACCGAGAGTCAAAAATAATTCTCATGCAGACACATATTTGCTTTTATTATTAGAAGCAATTAAAGAACATATTTGTTTGCTTATTATGTTTTTATAAATGAATAATGATTGCTTACAGTGTCTCACAAAAGTGATGGGACACTTGTGCTTTACAAAAGGAAACTGTAATAAAATAAATAAATAAACATGTACAAAAATTTTTTTGGTGTGTTTCATATTTAAAATTAGTAACAATTATTACATAACATACATTTTGTCAAAATATTAAAACATTAATTTAATAAAAATACAATTGTTTAGAATGGAGCAAAAAATGGCTCACATAAGTGATGGGACACTTACTTTTTCATCAAATATTTATCCAAACATTTTACTTTTTAAAAGGTTTTAATATTTTGTTGGATTTCCTTTTACTTTTAAAACATGATTTAATCTTCTTGGGATGGATTCGACTAATTTTTTTGTGATTTCTGGAGTGATTTGAGCCCATTCTTCTTGAAGCACCGATTTTAATTGTTGTTTTGAAGATATGGTGTATTTACGAATTCTTGATTCCATTTCTTGCCGAATATTCTCTATGGGATTTAAATCTGGAGATTGTGGTGATGTTTTTTATTATTTCAGGACAGTTATAAGGCAGCCAGAGTCTAACGTTCAAAACAGTGTGCTTGGGGTCATTGTCCTGGTAGAATTTAAAATAGTTATGAAGGTTCAATTTTCGTGCTGAAGATTTCAAATTTTGCTTGTCAAAAATGTCAATATACTTGTACTGATCCATTATACTGTCAATATAAACATGATTACCAACTCCAGCGGACGACATACACCCCCATACCATAACTCCTCCACCACCATGTTTTACTGTTGGCACCAAGTTCTGTTTTCGAAATTCTTCCCTGGGTTTTCTCCACACCAAGATTCTACCGTCAGAACCAAATATATTAAGTTTACTCTCATCAGCAAATATAACTTTATTCCAGTAATCAGAATTCTTATTTATGTTGGATTTTGCGAAAGCTAGTCTGAGTTTTCTATTCTTTTCACTTACGAAGAATTTTTTTCTGGCTACTCTACCGTGATATTCAGCAGATTGAATTACTCTTCTAATAGTCTCAGGATTAACAATTATTCCATATAATGCTTGTAAATCAGCAGCAACTTCAGAAGCATTCTTTCTTGGATTTTTTTTAATATTTCGAACGATAATTCGCTTTATTCCATTGGATAGCTTTGATGGTCGGCCAGGTCTTCTTTTATCCTGAATAATATGATTCTTTTTATATCGTTTAATGATATTGAAAACTGTTGAAGGATACAAGTTAACTGTTTCAGCAGTTTTTCTAATAGATTTTCCACGTTCAATATGCACATTAATAACTAATTTTCGAATTTCAGGCGAAGTTTCTTTTCGTTTAGCATTCATGGCTGCACAGAGCTAAAAAACACAAAAATTCCAAAACAAACTGGAAATAAATACTGCAGACGATTTCATAAATTATTGCCAATTGCTTTTTAGTAAAAATAAAACCACCAAAAATATTTTTATTGCTTATTTCAGACGATTTTTGTTGCATATCTAATGGTGTCCCATCACTTATGTGAGCTATTTTTTGCTCTGTTCTAAACAATTGTATTTGTATTAAATTAATATTTTAATATTTTGACAAAATGTATGTTATGTAATAATTGTTACTAAATTTAAGTATGAAACACACCCACAAAAAATGTGTACATGTTTTTTAAATTTATTTTATTACAGTTTTCTTTTGTAAAGCACAAGTGTCCCATCACTTTTGTGAGACACGGTATATGTTTATATTTGCTGATTGTTTACTATCAAAACAAATTTTATTTATACGTTGCATTATTTATAACATTTTATATGATGATTTGGCTTACACAAAGAATCCATTAACCCTCTGACTGCATACATGATTCTAATATATTATAATAATAATCTGTCATCGTAAAAATGAATACTCTAAACTGTGAAAAACGTTTGATGCAACAGAACATGTGTTGGTTGCCAACCCGTGAAAATCGCGGGATACGCAGCGTGAGGGGTAATTATTAAAATAAATAAATAAATAATAAAATTTTCTTAAAATTTATTATATTTCATGGTTAAATAGAGCAGCGGCAATTAAATTTTACTTAGTACAAAAAAAAATTAATTTTACTGATGTATACTTTCCCTAATACTATTTTTTAAATATTTTTTCTTTTGCTGCTTTAACAAATTTTCTAAAACGTCATACATTTTTAATATTTTTTTCTAAATAAATGAATCACTTTTTCTTATTTTAGTATTAATTAAAAGGTAACAAACTTTAATATAACGTTTATTTCATTCCAAAATTTATTGAATAGTTTTAAATTTACCTTAATGTTTCTGTTTTCGGAGGAATGACCCGAATATACTTTTCATAACTGACGAAGAAATGAAAGAGAATCCGGAAGCTCCAGTGTTAGAAATGACTTCATTCCTCGATGAGGAGAAATTTGAAGGATGATCCCGAAAAATTGAACAATGTGCTCGAGTACAGTAGCTTCAATCGCATGAAAGTGAGCTGGGATCAAATGTCTGGTTTCTCTGAAGATGTTCGGAAATTCATTTTTCCTGATGACATCAAACAGGCTTTCGCGATTTGTCAAGCAATGATGAAGGAGTCCGCCCCCAGTAAGGAGAAAGAGTTCTTTTCTCCTGTAGTTCGGAAAGGAATGACCAGAGATTAGAGGAATTATTTTTCTGAAGATCAGAGTAAAAGAATGGATCAAAAATTTGCAGAAAGAATGAAAGGAACGAAGTTTCAAAATATTTGGAAGAACTATATGTGATAACCATGTTTTGATTAAAAAATTTTATTATTTTTTTTGTCCTTTTTGATTTTGACATATTTTGAAATGTACAGTAAATTTTGTCGAACTCGAGGATTACGCCATTAATACCTTGCACGTTTGGCGAAATTGCGTTCCACATTTTAACTATTTATGGAGAAAAAGGTTTCAAGTGCCATTCAAATTGTAGATACAATTTATAGGATGGAAGAGAAAAATAAAACCAATGTTAATAGAATAAATTATTATTATTTCTTGAGTTCATTCTACAATTATTTTTGAAAATTGCAGTAGTCACTGTACATAGAATAATGATTAGTGCAGGCTTTAATTTTTTTATGTACAAACTGCTTCAGTTCTTGTAGTAAAATGTTTTAATCTTTAACTGTGTCAAATGCCTTTCAAAATCGGACTATTTTTTGGCATTTTTAAACAATTTGTTACTGTTTAATTTCATGTACGTTACAGACTTCCAATCTTATATACTAATGTTGCTTTCAACATTTGCCTATGTCTTAAAACTATTTAATTCTTTATTCTTCATTCCTCGCTCGTTATTTTGCGTTAATTCTTCAATTTATTTTTTTCTTATTTGAAAATCCTTTTTTCTTGCAGAAAACTGTTTTCATGATTTAAAGAATTTATAGTTGAGAAAGTTATTTAATAAGTATTCTGTTTAGAAATGTTTGCATATATCTTGAATTAATGTTAAAATTATGCATTGTAAGATTTCTTCTAAAATAAAAAAAAAAGATATTTGAAACCAAGCAATGTAACTGAATGCCAAGGAAAACATCAATTTTTTAGAAAAAACTTACTCATTTTTATGTTTCTATGAAAATATAATTTTTAGAACCCTATTTTTTAAATTTACATGAACTTACATCATTAAAATTTAACTTCGTATAAATTTACATAGCATTCAGTAAATCTATATGTTTCATATAGTGGTTTCAGAACGATGTGAAATTGATTGTAAATACTTGGAAAAATATTTAATTTACTTTTTATATTTTTTTCCCTTCTCATACTCACTTTTCAATTCACTTTTTATATTTTTCATGTTTTCCTTTCCATTTTTGACTGTCATAAATCTTTAAAATCTATTGTACACAAATTTTTCTTAAAGGTTAATTTTATAATTTTAAATACTAAATTTTTTTGGCAAGTTTCCTATTCTTTAACAACGAAGCAGTTTTTATTGTCGTTAACTGATGTGCATCTGAGAGTACAACCTGATACCGAATAAACTGTTATTATAGATTTTAATTGTATATTTAGATTAAAATCAGTTAAACTTCTCCTTTTCAACTTTAGAGCTGGAACACATAATGTAATTTCTACTTATAATAAGCATTAATATGTGTATGTGTGCGTTTTCTCTCAACAGATCAGACCATTTGACCTAGGGTTTTCAAATTTGGCTCAGGTACAGTTTAGAGGGTGTGATTGTACATCTCGGAGCATGTTTTTGAAATTTTATTTAATTACAAAATAAGATAGATCTTGATATTTTTTCGTTATAGCTTCCAAAAGTATACTAGTACAAAAATAACTTTTGAACCATTTTAAAGAAAAGAAAATAATATTTTCTGGTCTTTAAAATAATTCGAAAATAATATTTTCTGTTCTTCAGTGATTCTAATTTAATTTGTTGTGAAATTTTTTAGTCTATATTTAATTAAATTTTAAACGCATTTTTAGGTACATTTCACAAAAATATTTTCACTATTGAGAATTTAACTGAAATCGTTTTCATTTTTCATCAAATATTTGATAGTGTGATTTTCTACTATTGTTGAAAACTTAAAAAAGGTTCCTGTTTGATATCTACGTAGTTTATAGGACGAAAAAAAAAAGTGAAGTTAGCATACCACTAAATAAATTTGGAAGTGACCTGAGCATAATAGTGCTATGATGTCATGGAACTGATCTTCATTAGGAAAGTACACAAGTACAATTGAACTAAACATATCTACAACTGTTAAAATAACACAGATACAAATTCTGATAACTTGATGGAATCATGGACATGGAATTTTATCCAAATGATTTAGGTGAGATTAAATATAAACTATATATCCGGCAACCCAGCAGATCGCCAAAAGTGAGTAGTTGTACAATAATTTCTTTATATGCAGCATTTTACAGTTTTTCCTGATAATATTTTATTACTTCTTAAGATTCTTTTATCAACCAAATTTCATAACATAATTAAATTTCTTCGCGTTGCGAAATTTAATTCTCGTCAAGATAAAGCTTCGAGCTGTTTCTTGTTGAAACTTGAAATATTTCAAATATGAATTCAAAACCGCTTAATATTGCTTAATAAAATGATAACACGGAATGTGGGAAAATGGCGTTTTCCTGCCCGTTCATGATTACTACGCTGTATTTTAAATTTGTATTCTTTTTATTAGAAAATCTAATATTTAATCACAGATAATTGTCTCTTAAAAAGGATATGATCATGTTTTGAAGTGGAATTTTTAGATTAAGGCCACAAGGATTTGCAATTGCAACATTAACTCCTATTGTGAAAGGAGTAGATTAACGAGATATTAAATTCTTCGATTAAAATTCCATTAAAATTATCGTCTAAAAATGACTGAAGTGCAATTTTAGACCAATTTCTAAAAGTATTATTGCTTCAGAATGACTTCAACTGAGAACGAAGCAGATTAAGAAACATTAAATCTTATTCATTTAATACTGGCAAAATGCAGAAAGCATTTTCCACTGAAGAAAAAAAGACCTTATTTAGTAGAAATTGATAAGTATTTTTTTGGAAATAACTTTTGCAGAACTGTTCGCCTTTTTAAGTTTTATAATTTTTCAGATATTTTGCAATGTCTTCAGGCAAATGACAAATGAAGAAAATATTAACCCATGACTTATTTGTGCTAATTGGGTTATATTTCTCCATATATCGAGATATTGATAAGGTGTTTGTGATACAGGCCAAAAATATTCACCATTTGACTGTCAGATTAATATAATAAATAAATAAAAATGTATTAGTTAGTTTATTATCCGGAGAAAAATTATGTTTAGAAAGAAACATTGAGTTGAATTTATTATTTAGAAAAATAATTATTGCTTATCAAATGGTGGTAACTATTAGAAATAATTATAAACATGAAATAGTATGTGTAAAAATAACAAGACAGAAAATAATCCTTTCTGGAAGGAATAATAGGCATCTTTTCATGTTCTTACATTTTTTAAATGAATGTCAATCCATTTCTGGTCTAGAAATAATGAATGTCTTTCCAAGAATTAAAATAATCGTCATATTTGTTTATACATGTTATAAACTTGGCATCAAGGATTTTTTAAGCCTTAAAAAATGCTATCCCAATATTTTTTGGGGGGAGGATTCAATTCTTAATTATATTCTTGAGGTAAAGTTATTCGATGTCACCTAAAGACTATAAACTCTAAAAATATTTTTTTTTGAAAAATTTTTGTGTCATAATTTTTTAAAAGATATTAAAGATGATCGAAATATATTTCATTTACTTAATGTTTAAGCCGGGAGAGCCTGATTGGTAGGGCTTTGGACTCGCATTCCTTGGTTGTATGTCGAACCCTGCCGGCCAAAGATTCTCCATGTGCATGGTGGCTGTTGTACGTATAAATCTGTCGTATCCACAAAGTCCTCCAAGTCGAGCCAATACCACTGAGGTTACTGGACCAGAAATGATCGTTCTCTGATTCAGGTCTAAATTACGATCTGTGGATGAATGAAGTCCGTCCCGTGAAAAGGGCTGTGATGCATGAATAGCTAAGACATACTCTTGGCCCTAGATAGCGCTACTGAAACAAGGGATGCTAAAACTTGGCTTAAAAGCGCTGACTTCATCAGTGGGCTTGTCTATGACAGGTGCCACAAGCAACAGCAATAATTTAATGATTATTCTTTATGTTTAAATAGTATAACGTCTCAGTTTATATTTATTCAATATTTTATGTAAAAAAATGAAAACAAAAATGTTGTAGTAAAGTTAACTGACAAGTGTTTCTGATCTCGTAAGAGTCGGAGGTTGTAACATGAAACTATTTGATCTTTTTTGTAATTTCTGGAGCGCAATTTTGTACTGAATGAATGATGGTACATAGTTATTTGAAGGATATTGGACAAAAACAATTTTTATTCGTATCTTATTTATTTATTTATTTTGCAATTCTTATTACAAAAAAAATTAGAAAAACTACGAAGATTTGATTTTATCAAATGATCCTTATGATTAAACAATCTAAAACTGCCAACTCCTTATATTTTATTGATGCAATTTGAAGTGACTTAGCAGAGTGAGGGTGGATCGGTATTTCTATCCAAAAAGAAAAATAACTTATTTGTGTTTAATAAGCGCATCCCTTTTCGAGCTTGAAGAGGCGTTTCACAGCGCTTGAACGAAAAAGCTCGTTAAAAGTCAACCTTGAGATTTTATTCATGTTAAATTTAGACTCACTGATCGAAATGAAACATAATAAGAGGGAATTGTATCCTTTCATACAACGATTCAACATGTAGCAAATAAGTTAAATTTATAAATTATGCAACTGAAATGAAATTTGAACTTCCGTCTTTACACAAAAATTTTAGGTATGCGCTAAATTTTAATATGAAATCAAACCAAGGGACATTTGTAAGTCTGTATATGGATATGGAAAAAAAAACATATCAACCTAAATGTTCGGAATTTTGTATGTAGTCTTGGTGCCAAATTTTTCGGTATGGGTTAAAATTTGAGGACTAAAAAGGAAATGGGCACAAAATGCATACTCAGTTCTTTTCACTGCAGGAAAAATTAAACTTATAACGCGCCATAATTGGGTCATTAAGTGAGGAAAACTGAGAAGAAAATATTGTTCTGTTTTCTTACTGTTTTTTAACTTTAAAATGCATTAATAGATATGATTGATTATTTTCCTATGATGGCTCATATTCTTTTATTTATCGTGTTTACCTTTTACTCGACTCTTCTCTAGAATTATCTGACCGAAATCATGGATTTCAAAATGAAAGAAAGAGACGTTAACCCTTCTAATAACACTTTTTGCAACATGTTGTTTTTTATTGTAACAGTAACATAATATTTAATTAAGGACTTTAATAAAAATAGTTTTTTAAAACAAAAACAAGCATTTGTGAATCATAAAGCTTTTTCATTGATTTTTTTTCTATATTTTGGTTATTGACACTCATCTACTTTATAATTGATATTTATTAGAGTTTTCCATTTGTTTAATACTTATAATTCATTTAATAATCAAAACTTCAGGAAATCAACTAAATAGCTAAGGATTTTCATAAATCCTATGAATTGTATATTTCGCACCGCAGTATACATGTGTATATAATTCCGAAACTCGAAAACATCTGAAATTTAAAGAAAAATCTTTATTTGCGAAATGAACAATAAATCAGAGAAACATCGATTGACAAACTTAATTTTTACAATCAAAAATTTCAATCATTTCATTTCAAAATTTTTCTTAATGATATATAAATTTCTAATAAAATTTAATCAAGAAATAACATTTTTCTGAATTTTGACAATTTTTAAAACTATTTTTATATAATTTTCAATAATAATTATTGTTACAATAAAATTCAAACAATCTATAGATAAACGTGTAAACATGTGTAAAATAAAGCGCTAACGTACGTGTCAAAGAAAAAGCTATTATAACTCATTGTCGAATGGCAACAGTAAATGTGAACAAAGCATCATACATACGTATCAGACTACTTCATTGATTCTTTTTGCAACTGTCTTTAATTCAACACTTCTCTTAACTAATTAAGGAGCTGCAAAATATTATTAGAATTTCTCTGGCTATTGGCTTGCCCTGTTTCTAAAGACTCGATTCAGTCAGATTAAAGAATATGTAAAAAAGTAATGATGTTAGAAAGAAACCTGAAACAAAGTTTTCGCCAAATGGATAATTAGTGCGAGTTACCTATGAAAACAAATGTTCGTATTGTCTAAATCCCGAAAAATAGTTTTTGCATTTTCTTAAATTTCATAAAAATGTGTTTTTAAAGATTTTAGTTTCATTTTCATATAATTTTTTTAAATTTCTTTTTGATATTTTTAAAACATACCTTGGAAAACATAACTGTCATCCCTATAACTAATATAACCATCTGAAACAATGTTATGATGAAATTCAAACACATCCTTCAACATACTCAATCTCGCGCTTTTGCCAGAGTTGAAATTTAAACATTGTCTTCTTTGAACATTACAAAGGATTTCCGCTTCCACTTTTATTTCATAGTATATATAATGGGTTTGCAATAAAAAAAAATCCTATATTGATGCATCAAATAAACTCATTAAAAATTTAATTAAAAATGAATTTCCTAAAAATTACTGTTATGCCGACTTTTTAATTAAAAAAGGTATGGTTTGGGATTAATCCTTTACCTAAAATAAAAATAGAATTTTTCTTGCATATTAGGTCACTCAATAGATGACGCTGGGTGACTACAATTATTATTTACCTTTAATACTTTACCTTTGTGTTTTTAAAAAGCGGGAATCACAATCGATAGCTTAAAATTTCCTTGCCTACCGCTGGTATGTTCTTTCCTTTTTGTTTTTTCTTTAGTGGTTTAAGTTTTTTAATTGTTTATTGTT
>JAPMOR010061849.1:3339-15723 GCA_026543865.1 Argiope aurantia | reverse complement strand
GAACCAGAGCTTAAATCTGGCGCCTTAGACCGCTCGGCCATTCTGACTTCAAACAGCAGCGCTAACATTTGACTCACCCTACTTGCCAGCTGTGATAAGAGCAAACAATAGAGAACTCGGTATCTTCGAGAGACAAATACAACTCGAGGGGAAAAAAAACAGACGAAATTTGTTTAAACAGTTATTTATCGCTCATGATTTAGAAGAACGACATATGTTACAATCATTTTTGAAAATATTTCTTACTTATCTGGATAGATATTTGGATATAAATTCATTTCTTTATCATATAAGACATTTAAATTTAAATTTTTGTCAGAAATATCAATAAATTTATATGCATACATATAGCAGCAACTCTTTTTTTTTTACTCGGATATTAAATATACAAAGAATAATCAATTTCGGTATTGTTATTACAAATTGTAATATTTTATAATAATCATCAAAAGTTTCGAATTAAAAAAAATAGGTTGAATCTTCAGACACTGGTGAGTTTTCTGGTTTCACTGGTTGAGAAAAACACGTTGTCATACATCAAGCATTGAAAGAGAAAATAATTATAATCTTCGAAAAGTTCAAATAGCGACTTTGAGGAGTCGGAAAAACATTTTTTAAAACTTTTCTGTTTGACTATCTGTAAACATGAGTACTAAACAAACGCTTTGACGTAGATAGATGTAATTTGATACATGGTCTTGGTACTGATTGAATAGGTTGTCTTTCTTTTCTTCAGTATGCTTCAAAAGCGATAATTCGGAACTGCCAAAGCTGGACAAATAAAATTTGGTGTAATATAATATTAGAACCCACAATATCAAATTTTGAAACGAAATTTGTTAATGGGAGATCGTTTGTAATCTTGTAACTAAAGCTGTAGTTCTATGTCAATTTCAAGTTTCAACTGGTCGAAAAAATAGATGTCCAAAATGCATATTCCTTTTTCTTGGCTTTACTACGTATCACAAAAGGCTCATGTGTGGAATTCTGTAAGTGAAAATCAGAGCATTCGAGGTATTCATAGCCTTACCCAAGATCCACAACTTTTACACGGGGGAGGAGGTGATAACACATTTATTAGGAGTATGCGAGACCGTGGAGACACTCTCGCAAGTCGGAATTATGTCTGTTTTGTTAACAATAACTGCCAAGCGCATTAAGCTGAACCAGACCCAAACAAAGTCTTCTAGGGTTCTTTAGACAATGCATTTTCGGGGACTTATTTTTTTCAATCTCTAACTCCCTAAATCTGATAATTTTTATTGATCTTAATTACTTGTGTAACCAGTTTTTTGTTAAAAATCTGATAATTCCACGCAACATTTAAATACAAGCCAAGTCGAGAAAGCTGTATTTAAGTATTTCTATCTCTCTCACACACAAAATTAAGTTTCCATTTAAAAACGATATATTCTTTCAAAGCTTTTAAATAATGTAATATAAAACTTGGCAAAGATAATTAAGAATTAATTTTTATATTTTTTCTAACTTAATAAACTTTGTAATGGTTTATTTGAGGTTTTCTATTTTAGTAACCTAGTGATAATGCATGTTTTTATTTATTGATCATGATATCATGAGCGCCAGACATCCACATTTATACAAAATTATATTTAAGCGATGCTTACTGTTTATAATGATTGTAATTACTAAGGAAATGCAACGAAGCAGAAAGAAACTTGACCAATTATTCTTGACTAGTGTTAACATTATCTTAATATTTTATTATCCATAAAATTTCCTTTTTTTTTTTTTTTTTTAACTTTCTCGTATACGAAGAACAGGAAAAATATTGCAATTGTCAAAAACTTTGAGATATCTTCACCTTTCAGACCGATTCATTCGAAAAGCACTTTTATGGAATTATGTCTGTCTGTAATGAAGACCAAAAGCATCAACAACATAATTTATTAAAATCTTTATTAGAGAGTATGCTAGAAAATTTTGGGGAATTATAGTTGCTGGTTGAAATTATGCATATCTATCGATTTGCCTGTCTGTGAACACGATAATTCTAAAACACTTTGAGCTATCGATTTTCACGTGCTGTTAATTTCGTGCCAGGAATTAATTACTAAAGATCACAGTATATCAATATTCAGTAAAAATGTAAAATTCACGTCAAAGATCAATATTTCCTAACTATTCTTTGTCATTATCTTACACGGCATTCGCTGTTTTGTTTAAAATGCACAATTTTATGAAGAGGAAGGGGGTGAACACTTTTATTAGAAAATATGTGAGAAAGATTTGGTAAGACCACTCCCGCTGATTGCAAATTGATTTGTTTGGCTGATTGCAATTTGATTTACAACATTTTCTTAATTGATCTGTTTGTGTCCCTTTTCAGTTCAGCAGCAACTACCTGCCTTGATAGTTGGAAATCCGTCATTACTAAATAGACAAATTAGGCAACAGCCTGCAAACCTTGCTGCTTGAGATCACGAAATTAGTATTATATTTAGCATTAATATCAGGTTAATTTAATTTTGAGGGATTTTTTTAAAAATGATTTATAAGATTCGTGCATTGGAATTTATTGAAATTAAAATCAGTATCCTTTAAATATCAGTGCATTATTCTTGGTTTCTATTTTCAAATTCGGAGACAGATAAATTGATTTTTTTTCTGCCTTTTATTATTATTATTATTGACAGGTGACTGGCTGATTCACAAATCAATTTTCACAGCAATGAAAACCTTGCAAACTTCGCAGTAGTGTTTAAAAAGTAATGCAGCGTTTTCATTTTTTTTTTTTGCAATTTTTTTATACACAGCAGCTGAAAACTGTCTTTAGAGGATGACCTGGAATTAAATGCTTTTTTTTATTTCATCTCCTTATATTTGTTTGTTAAAAAGTGTTTATGCGGATATTAAATTTAATCAATAAATGTTGCGATGTTCAAGAGAGACAAAGAAAGAACTCATACAAAATTTTACAGATTCAAAATTTTACAGAAAAATATTAACTAAAACTAGATGCCAAATTTCATTCATTTAACTCAAAGCGTTTTTGAGTATTGCGCTCATAGGGAGACAGATATAATCCCAAAAATGCGTTTTTCTTACTCAAGGAGATCTGAAGCATGGAGTTTCGTCAAAATCACAAGCTCCAGTTTTTTGTGACAATAACTATACGTTCTCTGTACTTAGTAAACAAGAAAGTAAAAAAATAGAAAAGAGCTAAAAATCAGAGTTTGCCCTCTGACAGATTTTGTAAGTGTACTTTCTGCAAATAGCCTTGTTGCAATTGTTGCAAATTACTTTTGTCCGTATTACTTAATTGACGTTCCAACGACCTGCGAATCTGCAGACAGAGCACATTTTCTTCTCTTGACCCTCTTTTGCTGTTTTCCGGGGTTCTTTGATGTCTGTCCAGTTTACCGACATGTCGGTGCCTGTGTCCGACCTGTGAGTGTGCCCTGTCTGCAGACTGACAGATCGTTGGAAAGCCGTTTCAAGCTCCATTCCGACGGCCTTGAGACCGAAGCATTTTGCCTTCTTTCTTTCTCCACTCTTGTGGTCTTCCGAGGTTCTTTGATGTCTGTTCATTTTACTGGCAGTTTGTGGGAAGCTCCCGATGGATGTCTACAGTCGGTGCGGGCTACAATGGGTCAGTTGGCAGATTTACGACCATATCCGTAAAGGCAACAGGCTGTCGGAACGGGGCTTGCCTCACTTCGAATCGTGCATTCTATAGGCATTTCCAATATTTATTGTCAGGAAAAAAGACAAAAACACTCACAGTAGTGTATTATGGTATCAGCAAAGACTTTTGTGGGTTATCATTGAACGTTCAACTGCTAGATAACAATTGCAACACATCTTGAAGTGTAACAAATGCTGTGTTTATTATCTACGGATAAATCCTTTTATTAGTAAATGAAAGTTACCCTTTTATTAGTTTTATTATTTACCATCGTACTAACTATTAGTAAGATGGTGTAATAGCAATGTAGAATTTCTTGAATTCGCAAAACATGCAGGGATCGATAGTTTATCAGTTAGTTATCTATGGTTAAGGGGAAAAAACTAAATAGAAAGATGGATGGATCCAGGTGCTGGATTTATCAATTTCAGATCCACCATCTACAGATCTGAAATTGGTTATCCCAAGCTCCTAATTTTCTGCTAAACTATTGGAATTTAAGTCATACTATAACAACACTATCATCATTATTATTGAAATCTACAAATTTTTTATCACTTTTTTTTATTTCGATGTATAAGTGGTGTCTTTTAAATTATTAAATAAGATCAACTAACTTTTAGTCATCGCTTTAAACTTTAGGAAACCACTACCTACAAATTTCTTTTTAAATGTCTTCACGAAAAAAAAAATCAATTAATGGGATGCATTGTTTTATTTCTTTATTCAATAGCTTAATAGTTGTCAACGATTTGCAGCTCTGTATTAAATTTTTTTAAAAATGCTAGGAAAGAATTAAATTTGAGAAAGATGAATACCCCCATCAGATACGAAATTCAATAAAGCAAACTCCTCAAAATAATCTTCGTCCATTACCAAATTTCGCCTTGCCTTCGTGCATTGTTCTCGAAAGAACTCAAATCCACTTCTTGACCCGCTGACTTTCCTCTCCCTTAATCCTTTTCTCTTTTTTATTTTTCTCGCCACATGACTCCGCCGCATCGCCAATGTGGAAGTCATTCACGCCTCTCGCCAATGCCAATCACTTGCCACTTTGATGGATTCTTTTACGGGGATAAAGCCCGAGCAAACGAAAAAACCAAAACAAAGACTTCTACTGCTGCTGCCAACAACAAAAGAAAAATACTCTTGTCCTTCGCTTCTCTTTCTCGGGCCACACGTGTTCCAGCCACTTTCTTTTGTTTTGTTTTGCTCTGTTCTTTTAAAATTAATGCAACAAGAGCCCTCCCCCCTCTTTCTTTTCGCGGGGGCCAAAGGTCCCTTCACTTTTAGCCTCATATGCATACCGAGTATAAATCATACCACTCTGAGGTTAACAACTCCTTTAGCTATCAAACGGCGCTGAACGGATATTGATGTTGGACAACTGATGCCATCGCAGACAGAGAAATAATGCGATGCGTAGTGATTAATTGTTCTGCCGGGAAGAGATCAGTCGCTTGAAATAGATTGAGATGGATTTTAAAATGTGTTATTAGTGAGGATTTATGGCGATAAGTGGCTGTTAAGAAAGCTGGAATCAAGGAGATTTTCAAAACGCCGCACGATTCTTTTAAGGATGAGGTCACAAAGAGGACGAAATAAATACTGCGAAAACTGAGTATAAAATATCTCGGTGACCCTATACCGAAAATTTATAAGCTGAAATGAGTTAAAATGATGATGTAGAGAATAAAGTTTTAACGTTTAAAGAGACCAAAAGAAGTACAACTTTGTTTTTAACTCTGGTAAATCTAGAAAATTTTTTTTACCCTGGAAATCACTTGAGAAACCTGCCGTATATAGATAATATCTACGTATTTAATCGTAATGGATATGCATTTGAGAAAACCAACTATATCTTCATGTCTTTTTACTTTCTCATATGCGTAATATAGAGAAAGTATAATAATCGCCAAAAAAAATACGAGCTCGAGATTTTGGCGAATTATCACGTTTTAGACCACCCCAAATTCGAAAAATAAATTTTTGAAAACTGTCCCTCTGTATGTCTGGCTGTGACAAAAACAACTCAAAAACGCTTTGAGGTGGAGGGTTGAAATTTGGTATGCGGACCCTACACAAAATTTGCAGATTTCTATCAAATTGTCAGCAAAATCAGCTCAGATGAAATTCGGCTGTTCGAATATAGGTTTACAAGATAATTATAAAAAGGAAGAGGGCTAGATAGATGAAATTCTGTACACATATTTGATATCTATATTGTATATTCCTGCCAAATTTTGAGCCAAATCGAAGTAGGGGTTGATCGTCTGTCGGTATGTATTTTCAGAAACTTGTAAACGTGATAACTCGAAAATGAAATGATTTAAATATATCAAATTTGGTATGGGATTTTGCGACTAAGAGCGCAGCTTTGCTTCAATCGGTTAGGGGCCGCGGTGGCCTGGTGGTAAGGTCTCGGCTTCGGAACCGGAGGGTTTCAGGTTCGAGACCCGATTCCATTGAAGAACCGTCGTGTAAGGGGGTCTGTTGCACGTTAAATCCGTCCTGACCAAACGTCCTCCCGCTGGTGTGGTGTGGTGTGGAGAGGGGGGTGCCAGCTCAGATGTCGTCCTCGTCATCTGACCGCGGTTCAAAATTACGAGGTCCGTCCCAAAATAGCCCTAGTGTTGCTTCAAACGGGACGTTAATATAACTAAAACTAAAAACTAAACTAAACTAAAACTTCAATCGGTTAGAAAAAAGGTGTCTAAAACACAAATTCACTTTTCGAATGCCCATTAACTGCATACCAGGGATTAATTGCCAAAACACTTGCCAATGGAGATTCAATGGATTCTGTAGAAATGCTAAATTTAAACTGAAGTTAACATTTCGTATTGTACGTCAAAGCCATTTAAGGCATTCTCTGGCATGATTATTAGATTTATTAGAGAGTATGCAAGAACATTTTGGGAAGACCAGTCCGCTGGTTTCCGAGTAGGGATAATCGCAGCACCTTTCAAGTTCTTAGGATACTGAGTATAAATTGCGCGCATAAATTAAGACACCATTAATAAATCAGTAATTATTCCGCGTTGAGAGGATATTAATGATGCCCAAATGATGATGTCGTCGTCGGAAAGGTATTGATTAACGAAAATTATAAGACTTTCTTTCATGAATTCAGGACACATTATCACTCAGACACCATTATTACAAGATCTTATGTTTCAGGAAATCAGTTATTTAAAGATAGATTTTATCTCTGTACTACATTCTTCTAATTGTCTGTCTAACATTCTTCTAAATTTTTAATTATATATTGTACAACAGTGCTTATTATTCTTTTAAATTATTCTCTTAATTCGTATGTGCATTTTAATGATATAAAACACATTTTCGTACTCATATTATCTTTGCAATAATTAAGGGTAAATCTTTTAAAATAAAGTCCGATGAAATAAGCCTGACACATTATCGTGCAAAGATATTTGAGGAAAGAGGTTTGAATTTCCTTTTAATTCTTTTTAAGTATCTTATAACAATCATCCAGAAAAATATATATAAATAAGCTGTTCTGAATATTTATTTACTCATGTATGAAAGTACTGCAATCGGCAAAAAATTTGAAATCAAAATTTCAACGAAATACTACATTTCAAATCTCCCTGTCCAAGCAACACATTTTTACTTTCTCTTGTATGAAATATACATAAAATATTGTAATCGTCAAAAAGTTCAAACTCGAGAATTTCATGACTCTCCATGTTTTAGACTTCTCTGAGTTCGAAAAACACATTTGTGAAAAATGTCTGTCTGTTTGTGACACAAATAACTCAAAACGCTTTGAGTATGGTCTTTACACCAAATGTGTAGATTTCTGTCAAATTCTGAGAAAATCCATTAAGAGGAAATCTGTCTGTTCTGTTTATTGGAATATTATATATGAATATTATTAAATTTATAACAATATAGAGGATTAAATAGCAATAATAATAAGATTGGATGATAAGCGATCCGCTAAAAAGTTGTTTTCTTTCTGTATAAACCATCTGGTTTAGTTTTGTTATATTAATTTTTTGCATATTAGTTTTGTTATATTATCCCGTTGTAACGCAATACTCGGGCTATTTTGGGAAGGACCTCGTAATTTTGAACCGTGGTCTGATGATGAGGACGACACCTGAGCTGGCACCCTCCCCTCTCCACGCCACACAAATCCAGCGCGAGGACGTTTGGCATGACGGATTTAAAGTGCAACAGACCCCCTTACACGACGGCTGTTCGGTGAAATCGGGTCTCGAACCTAAAATCTTACGGCTCACAAGCCGAGACCTTACCACCAGGCCACCGCGGCCCTCGTATAAACCATCTGGTACTCGATAGAGATAGGAAAAAAAAAACTTTGGTAAATTGACTGTCCTAAAAAAGACTTGGAAAATTATTAAGATGGAAAACTAGAAAATTTTGGATAAGAGCAAAACAGCACGGAATGGAATTCTGTGGAAGACCAGGGCCATCCACGGCCATCGCGCCAGCGAAGAAGACGAAGAAATAAAAGCAATATAAAAAAATACTTTTTTTCTCGTCGTAGTTTATGAATCGAACGATTAGTTAAGCTTTCACAGTTCAGTACAGTACATTGATTTATTGATTTATGCTTAGTTTAAGGTAAATAATCGATTTTTTGAGCTATGCTGTATATTTTGTGACTTTAAACTATATTAGATGGAAAAGCTTTTACATCTCTAAAACTTTTACTACATATACAGGCAAAACACATTTACAGCGATGACAAATTCGATGATATCTTTTATAGGGTTGGGATAGCCTGGTTGGTTGGACTCACATACTTTAGGCTGCGAGTTCGAACCACGCCGGCCGAAGACTTTCCGTGTGTGTGGTGACTGGCGCACGTATAAATCTGTCGTGGTCGCAAAGTCCTCCAAGTCGAGAGCAATAGCACTGGGGGTACTGAATCAGAAGTGGTTGTTCTCTGATTCAGGTCTAAATTACGATCTGTGGATGAGGGAATGAAATGCATGCATGAAGTCCGCCCCGTAAAAAGGGCTGTGACGCGTGAGTAGCTAGTCGTACTCTTGGCCCTACTGTAAAAACAAGAGACGCTCACTTGGCTTACATCATTGACAGATAACTGTCGGCGAGCTTGTAAAGTGTCATAAGTCACAACACACAACATCTTCCATGCTATAACTAATGTAGGGGAAATATTAGTTAATTCAATACATAATATGAATCATCGCAGGTGTGATCTAAGTGGTATGAATGGCAGTGAACATCTGATAATGTTTAGCATTGTGGTGAATTTAATCTAGTTTAAGCAGAAATCGCTAATTGTACAAAAAAGTTATCCAGCTCATTTTTGAAATGCATGGACTTGTGAACTCTTTCAGTACAGACAAATTTATAACAAGAAAATAAAGCAAGATTGTTTATAAATTATTACATGATGTCGTTTAGGTTACTCAAAAACCTTGAGGAAACAGCTGTTTTCAAAAATGTTTAATAGGAAAAAGGCAGAGAAATTGTATTTTATTAGCCCTTATGTCTTTTTTTTTTACTTCGACTTATTGCAGCATATTAATATTAAAAGAAAAATATTCTGGTTTATATTGATGCAATAAAATTCAAAGAGTTTCATAGTGAGTAGAAATATTTAAATAAGGAATTAAAAGCATTTATACAAAAAAATCATTTTTTCAATTTTAATCTCATAAAATAAGAGACATGTTTCTGATTACCGAAATGTATAATGAGTATAGGTTCGAAAATCTAAATATTAATAAATAAACTTTTAAAAATGTAGCTAACGAAAATACCTGTAATAAAAAAACTCCGGGTTTTTTTCCCCCATTTTTTTTTTTTTTTTGGTATGCATTGAACAAAGTCTTTTCATTACGATCCTATTAAAATTTTTACAACAATATTTGCAAATATTAAGCATCACTCCCCCTCTTTTTTTTATTTTAAATTTCTGCATAGTGGCATAACTTTTAAAAGATTATTATTATTATCTTATATTATTATTATTTTGATTTTCAAGTTAAATGCCAGTCATTTTTTTAAGAAAGAATTTCATTATGAATGAAGAATGTTCATTCATTATGAAATGAAAATAAGTCCATTATAAATATTGAATTTGTTGTTCCTAATGGCACTTGTCATAGACAAGCCCACTGACTTTAGAAGTCAGTGACTTTAAGCCAATGGCGTGTCACTTGTTTTTCTAGCGCCATCTAGGGCCAAGAGTATGACTTAGCTACTCACACCTCAGTTTAAGTTTTAAGTTTAGTTATATTAACGTCCCGTTTGAAGCAACACTAGGGCTATTTTGGGACAGACCTCGTAATTTTGAACCGCGGTCAGATGACGAGGATGACACCTGAGCTGGCACCCCCCTCTCCACACCACACCACACCAGCGGGAGGAAGTTTGGTCAGGATGGAATTAACGTGCAACAGACCCCCTTACACGACGGTTCTTCGGTGGAATCGGGTCTCGAACCTGAAACCCTCTGGTTCCAAAGGCGGGACCTTACCACCAGGCCACCGTGGCCCTACTCACACCTCACAACCCTTTTTACGGGCCGGACTTCGTTCATGCATTTCATTCACTCATCCACAGATCGTAATTTAGACCTGAATCAGAAAACGATCACCCCTGATCCAGTACCTCCTGTGGTATTATTCTCGACATGGAGGACTTTGCGACCACGACAGATTTATACGTGCGCCAGCCACCACACAGACGAAGAGTGTGGTGACTAACGGGGTTTAAGCTCGCAACCTAAGGGTCGGGTCGCGAATCCAATGCCATACCAATTGAATTTGTATTTTATTTTTCTGAGCATATCGATTTGTGAGGAATTTGATATCAGAAATTATTTTCGATTTGCTAGTAGAAAATAACCACTTAAAAAGGCGAGTATTTTTTTCAATTGTCTTGCAAAGATAATAGATTGTTCTTTCTACAAATATTTAAATTTTATATGAGATATTAAAGAAATTATTTACAGCTGATATTTCGATGATTTGTACTATCGAAAACGTCCCAATTCCCTTAAAAAACCTATGAAATTTTGCTCTAAGTACAATCAATATTTAAAGCAACAATGAAGAACCTATTAAATTGCTAATTACTTTTAATTTTAGAGTTAAGTCTAAATATTTTGAGATGATTCAAATGAAATAAGATATAAACAAGAATTCGAGAGATTAGGTTTTCGTCAAAAGTAGCTAGTTTAAAGAAAATAAATAAGATTCCAGATTACAATTTTCCTAGAAAAACATTGTTTGAAAACAAGAATGCTTAAATCAATGCATTCAATGCTCTCAAAGCTACAGCGACATGAATCCTTAAGTTTGGGTCAACAGCTGAATCTAGTTGTATAATAAGCCTTTACCAAAACTGTAATTAAATAAATAAAAAAGAAACTAAAAACATTTCATAATAAATCAATCTTTTTTAAAAAGAAAAGTGACTGTCATAAACACAGCCTATGCTTCCAGGCAATTTTATCTATAAAACCTTGATTCTTCACTGTCAGAATTGATAAGATGGATGCTCTCTGACTGCTAGCTGATGGGAATGCCTGAGAATTTCGCCAATTCTTTTGTTCGAGCTGCTCGCCGAATGATAAAGGCTTTGTCAGCAATGATATCGTCCATTAATCATTTCGCCAACAGTCAGAGATAGACTTCGCTTTCATCCCTTTTTTATTTAGTTTTTTCTTTTCCTTAATTCCTGCCTATAATAAGCGAGGGGGGGGGGACTGCTGCTGCCTTCTTTGTTTTCTTAATAGCATAGTAGCGCTGTAAATACGCTATTAACGAGTTAATCCTTTTTGAAAACACAATCCCCCACAGATTGGACACGATACGGCGATACTGGAAGTTCGTTCATTGCAGCATTTTTGAAATGTGCTGACGGGGGTAACTCTCATTTTCCAAATCAGATATCCGGATCTGAGTTGCCATTGTAAGTTCAAAATAGTACATGGAAAAATACATTTTTTTTTCTTCTTCTCCTGGCGTTGTATTTCCGCGTCGGTGAGAGTTTGTAGAGGAGGTGAAAAATAACTTTTGAAGTTTGGAATTCATTCCTCTCGTAATCGGGATGCCAAAGGCCATTGCTCTATGAATTGATCCTTTGCATTAGAAGCACTCCAGTTACGAACTGGATAAGCATTTAAAACTGTACTGCAAGTGACTGCGCGTCAGCTCCAGGATCAATTAAATAAATAGTCATTTCTCTAGAAGCCCCTCAACTCGGAGGGGAGCGCTTGAAATCGCTTGATTTGTTTTGCGGCATTTTCAGAGAACTTTACTTATAAGCTTCATTTAGCTAGATCAACGTCCCGTTTTAAAGCAACACTAGGGCTATTTTGGAAGGAGACTCGTAATTATGAACGGTGATCAGATGACGAGAACAACACCTAAGGTGACACACTTCTCTCCAAATTTCCACACCACACCAGCGGGAGGACGTTTAGCCCGACTCATTTAAGGTGCACTAGACCCATTTACATGACGTTCTACGGTGGAATCGAACCTGAAACCTTCTGGCTCCAAAGCTCAGACTTCACCACCAGGCCACCGCAGCTGATTGGGATTTGCACATATTTAAATAAAATCAAGTACCGTTTAAATTTGGGGAAGTTATTTTTATGTATTCCTAATTAATTCACGCTTACAAGTTTTAGATTTCTCTCTCTTTGAATGTGCATATATATATATATATATATATATATATATATATATATATACACA
>JAPMOR010061844.1:14905-45114 GCA_026543865.1 Argiope aurantia | reverse complement strand
CACAAAAAGATGAAAATTTAAACCAAAAATTGTGATTCTAAATAAAGAAGGATTTATTATTTTACGCTTTTGTTACTGTCGTATAAAATAATTTCAAAGAACATGTAATCTACTCTATAACATGTATTTATTTAAAAATGACCACCATCTTAGTCGTCTCGTAACAAAGTAGGATGAATTCGAAATTTTATAATTAGAAGCTCGACATCATGAATAATTGGAAATATTGATTTCCAAATATATAGAAGGATACCAACAAAAACTAGCTCCATGGAAATGAAGTATTCGTTAAAAAACTTTGGAAGCGTGCCTTATTTATAAGACAGGCTTATGAATTTTCATTAAAACTGCTAGATAATAAGTTTTCATTATCTGACACGTGATGTTCAACTTCAAGTAAAAAGAAAGACGGGTATAAAAAAACCATAACCCATTTTCATATTTTTTTTTATAAAACAAAGAAATTTATAAATTTATGGTGGAATAACGAATTTCTCATTTACCAAAGCTGTTTTTTTTATTTTTTAACTGATACAAACTAAAATTCCATTGTAAAAAAATATGTGCATTGTCTTTCAGACATTCAAATTTTTTTTCAATGATTGAGAATAAAATAAAAAATTATTACTTTCGAAAGAAATTTAAAAAGTAAATTATATTTTCATTAATCATTCAGATAGGTATGCATTTATTTTTCTCTTTCGCTTTGGTAGAAGATGCATCTGATTTTTATAGACGCCAAATATTATGCGAATGTTCGTCTCATTTTCAGCTATACTATATATTTTATTATACAAATTATGCAGATAAAAATGAACGTTTAGAGATTAATAGTAAAAATTAAAACTTTTAATTTTTAATTATTTTTTAAAAATTAAAATTTTAGCTAAAAATTAAAAAAAAAAGATTAACAAAAATGATTTAATAAAAAATATTTTTTAAATGCTTTATTCAATGCAATAAATGAGGAAATTTTAAATTAAAAATTTTTTTTAACTTTTAATGTTTAGTTAACAATGCAATAAAATAAATATTACGAACTCAAAAATCTCAAATTCACTACTTTACTTCCGTCATATATACGGAATCGGAATTTAAATTGATCGATTAATAGATAATATACTTCCAAAAAATTCTAAATATTTCAATAATTTGTTAGTTTTTCAATGAATAACATTGAATGCTCAGTTAATGCATTGTAATTAGCAAGATTCTGCATCATATTTTAACATCTTAACAGAAAACTTCAAGAATTTAAGCCTCAAATTGTTCTCATTTTATAGAAGCTATTAAAAGTTCCTATTTAACAGCGGTTTTTTTAAATTTATTTTCTCAGATAAAATTCTAATTGTTTAATTAAAAATGAATATCTAAGAAAACAATTTTTACAATGTAACGACAGGAAATTATTTCAACCTGTATTGTAAAAACTTTACATGGTAAATTTTAATGGTGTAAAAATAAATACATTTAATTTGTACATTTCAGAATACTACATCTGTGGATATGAAATACAAATTCTGATTCTATGGATCACGAATATTTTTTATTTCAAAATGAAATAAGCATTAAAAATTTATCTCTATAATTCATCGTTTTTAATGAAAATAAGGAATGCATTCTTCAATTTACCGCAATTCTACCTTTTCTTATGTTTACTTTCGATTTATGATAAAGATTAATGTTTGTTTCTGTATGCATGTGTGTGTGTGTGTATATTGGTGTTCTATAAGCCACATACACATGTCCACTGTTTCACTTACAGTTATCAAATTTGCACATACATACTTTGGACAGTGTGAATTTGTTCCACAAAGAGTTTTTCCGAAATTTTAATTGTAATTAAAATCTAAGTTGAATTTTGGCCTTTTTCCGTGATAATCTCCTAAAATATTACAATAAAAGCGAGTTCTACATCAACTCAAAATTTTAAAAATTGTCTTTTCAATGGCACCAATCTATGGATTAAGTTTTTATTTTCGATGAAATTAATTTATTTTCACACAAATTAAAAGTAATATTTAACCTGCAGAAACACTTTACGTGTCGATAGGAAAAATTAATTGCTATGAACGTATTGTCATCACATTGCTTAATGTTTATAGGAAATGGTAATATCTAAAATTAGTATATTGAACTGTTGCTTATCGCAGTCATACTTCAAAAGTTGATTGACGTGAATAAATTAATATCATTAATATTGTTGGACGAATAGTTGTTTATGAAAGACGGTCAGTGTTTATAAAGTCGTATTTAAAAATAGCCTATCAAAAAAAAATGTCTTTTTTTCAATGTCTGCATTTATTTTGATTGCATTAGCATTTCGTTTTGGAGCCATTTTGATACAAACCTTATTTTAAACCACAGTCGGCTGACGAGGTCAACTTAAAATGGGGGCTTGTCAATTCAGAAATGTTTCTGAAAAAATACAATTAAATGCAAAATAAACAGCTTTACTTCGTCCAAAATTTTCAACCGGAATGAATAACTTGGAAAATTATCCATATACCGTTTTAGAATGAGTTACCTCAAATAATTGACTTTCATCTTGGAAACATGATAAGGGACTTTCAACTTGGCAACGGCAACATTCTTGGCAACGTGATAGCAAAATCAGTATCAAGAGAGTTAACGAAAGAAAGGGAAGAAAAACAAATTAGGAGAGCAAAAGCAAGCTAGCGAGAATAAAACAAACAAACAAAAAAAGGAACGTTTCACAAACACCGAGTTTTAAGCGTGACTGTGATCGGAGTAGTCCATCCACCGTTATGCAGGATGTCAGAAAAATTTTGCTCTCTTCCAATTAATATGCAGCTAGCGAATTTTGGTACTTCCCGGGGCTGGTCTCTGAATAGCCCCTATTTCAGCATCTACCATTTACTGATTCATTTTTTTAGTCTTTATAACTAGTTTATGTTATTTATCGAAGTCTCAGTATGAGAAAATAAACAGTTTTAAAACAAAAATAATTTTTTAAATGACTCCAGTATCGAACTGATTCACTCCAACAATAGAGTGAAGATCAATCTTAACATCAGGTCAACGAGGTCCGTGCCAATTCAAAATAAAGTTCTTGGTATTAGAATATCTGGTTGTAATCTAAATTTAAATAACCATCTTTTTGATTACAAGAATTTTTTTTAACGGAAAAGGAAAAAAAAAGAAGCAAAATTATCAATAAGAAACTTAACGCAGATTTGATTAATTGTCCAAACAGAAAATCGATTATACTAAGAGCTAACCAAATAAATTTCGCCGAAGTGTAATGGAAGAAATGTATTACTAAACAAAAATATGGCGAGTTAATATAAAAAAGGCAACCATCTTCTACAATACACATTTGTATTGTGGCCAATTATTTCAAGATTCCGAGATTAGCATTTTTTGACGCTTGTGTTTGGCTCAAGGAGGGGGGAGGGGTGCGCACAAAGATGAGCAGTTTTTACGCTTCCTAATTCCGCGAATAATCCGAATTCTCTCTGTTGCTAAATCTAAACATCCTCTCCTTTCATCTTTCCTCTCGTCCCTTTTTTGATGAAATAAACTCGTCATGAGCAAATGCGTCCAGGATTTCAGAATACGAGAGCGAACAGTATTTGATATTTATCTTTGAAACATGATGAAATAAACAAGTCTTATTGGAATTGAGTTCTGCAATACCAAACTAATCTAAATAACTCAGGGCTTTTTTTAATGAAAACAAATTCTGGTTTCCTCGATTATTATGATTTCTGATGAGTTGTTACTATGTGTGTGGGATTGCTCTGGTTAAAATGCAAGATAATTAGTATTTCTAGAAACACGTTTGGAATATACCAGTGATGTTCTTTTTTTATCATATTTATTTAAGACATGCGATATTCATAAGTTTAGCGTATTCATAGGCAAATAATTAGCTAGAAAAATACATATATTCCATTCGTTGACTTTTCTTTTTGAATACTGGATTTTTTTTTATTTAGTTTTATATTAAATCCTGTCTACTACTTTCGCAACTTTATTCAACAAATTTCTGCATAAAATGCATTTTATTTCTTTCGTAAAAAATGCAGAGTTCAACCGAAAAATAACTGTGATGATACTTTCTTAGATATCATAAGTGGATTTGTTTTATTAAACACTTTTTTAATTACAATGACCAAATCCATTGTTTCAAAAAACATCACAATTCCCAGAAAATAAATTCATCAATGAAAATATCAGAATAGATCCATAATCCCCATTATCTAAATCGAGCATTTCCGCACCAGAGAATTCCTCGAAAATTGTGATAAACAAATAAATCTAAAAATAGTGAGATCCCGAAGCCTCCCCCTGCCTCAGAAGAGAAAATCCATCTTATCCAGATAAATGAGCGCCCTTTTTGATTCCCAAGAAGTAACAGCTGAGGAGGTTGTAAGAATTATAACACGGATCCGCCTCGTCAACTTTCGATCAACAACAGAGCTCTAAAAAAGAGTTGAAAAACATTTTGCAACTTCTTTCGTGTACTAATTGGAATTCCAGAGAAGATGATACCTCGGATGCAACTTCAGTTTGATTCCGATCCTAAACTCTCCCCACTGATTTGAAATGAAGATATTAAAAGCAATTAAGATGACATTTTATTTACTTTCACAGTTGAAGTACGTGCAGAGATAAGATTAAAACAACCGTCTCGTTTGATTTATATGCGGCGGAATTTTTTTTAAGTGGTTTTATTTTAAATAATGATGCAAGATGTTTCATTGCGACTGGATAGTGAAACATCCGTTATATTTCAAATTTTGTTTTCTTGTATCTGTGGATAACATCTTAGTCAATTTTACCACAACAATGAAGGAATCCAAAGATTGTTTCTAAGTCACAGTTTCACATTTTATTTCAACTGCCAATGTTTAAATTAATCCCAGCAATACAAGAGAAATGAACCAATTAACTGTTTCGACCTCTTCGGAAAATGCGTATCTAAATTATGTCTCAAAAATTGAGCGATGACGAGTACACTAGTCAAGCACAGAGCATGTGTAATACGAAATTATGTTGTAATTGAATAACTATTTTTTCTATTTCAATAATCAAATTTATTTACTTAAACTAATATACATTTTTTGCATATGAACAAAAAGTATAAAAAATTAATGTATTATTTTAATTTACCGTTAGAGAATGGTATGGAGCGAAACAAAACCTAGAATGGAACAATTCATATTATATACGTTTTTTTTTAAATATTTATTAATATTCTTTTAATTTTTCCTTTAGTTTATACTTGGCCTCCAAATATTTTTAACATTTTGAAATTGACGAATATGTGAGTTTTTACTAAAATTGTAACTGAAATTGAAAATTGTCACTTGTTATTACTACTGACAAATAAACTCGTTATAACACAAAATGTTGCACTATTTTCCATTACAAGTATACTTGTCTAGAACAGTTAACTGGTTAATCCACTAAGGCATTGGAATCACCTGAAGCATGCAGAATATCGATCGATATCTGGGCGAGAAATTCTAGTGACGGAAGGAAAAAAAAATTGTTTAATTCATGTCAGGAAGCAAATATAGCAGTTTCTTAAAGTATTATCCGTGTCTTCACTCCATATTATCCGTGATTTAAAAAAAAAGAATTTCACCTTATTACATACAACAAAAGAAAACCTGAATTCAATTGAATCGATTTACTAAAAATTAAAAAAGTATATATTACGAAATGAAAGCAGGAGTGAAAATCAACGTAATTAATGACTAGAAGAAGCACATGACTAATTTATTGATGAATGAGTTTGAATTTCATCGTAGAAATATAAAAAGATTTAGGTAGTGTATAGAAAATATTAACATTAATGAAAAGAATGGAAACTAAGAAATAAAACTTATCATTAAATAGGTAACTTTTTGAATTTTACTATTATGCAAAGACGATTTTTGAAAGGTAATTAATTATTTTGGAAAAATGAACATCTATTTCTGAAAGAGAAGTCAAATCTTGTGAAGTCTACTTTTGCAATAAATTAAACTTTCTGTTTAAAACCTATTTTCCGATTTTTTTTTCTCTTGCATGACAAAATGGACTTTTCTTTGACACAGTGAGCCACACTCAAGACATTTCTATTATTTTTTTACAGCTCCATTAGTAATAAAGGAAGAATAGATAAAGGAAGAATGTCAGCCGAGAAGCATTACGTTAGAAACAGGAACTCTCACGTTAAGCGATTGCACAACAATTATCCCCCCGATTAACTGAAATTCAAAATATTTTCTAGAAATTTACAATAAATAAGGATAAAAATAGACCTTTGCGAAAACTGAGAAACACTGACACAAATCTATGACGCAAAATTATCCAGGAAACAAAGCACATGACACGATACGCAAATATCACGTATTAATATTTCGCAAGATCTACACTGCAGATTTTAGCATTCCATTCTGTGCCTAACAAATTTTCTGCATATGGAAGTTACTGAAAGAATGCCACCTATAAAGATGATAAAAAAGAGTGCAAGATTTTTCTGCCTTGTTATTTATGCTCGTTGAAAACAGCAGAAAAGAAAAATGAGGTATATCAATAACGAGAGAAAAACACATCGTATTTCGGGAGTTCAAGCAAAGCTGCCTTATCTAGTATGTTCTTATAAACTTTGAATCAAGTATACTGCTTCCAGTATAACGAAAAAGAAACTATTGCATTTAATTAAAATAAACTATTGAGTCTGACTGAGCGCAGATTATTTAAGGGATCAAAAAAATTAATCATAAGTAGAAAACAATTTAAAACAATTCGAAGAATTTTAGATAATGGATATTTAGAAACAGTTTTAATTTTTTTTCACTCCCAGTGGTGATACTTTCTATACGAATTCAAAGGAAAGGCAATACTGTATAATCAAAAATACATTTTCGAATATTTAAAACAATGAGGAAACACTTGTTGCAAGTCATACAAATGTAGGTAAACACCTTCAGAAGTGACGAGAATATCAAACATAGTAAAACCAATAAATTTCATCCATAGAATGATACAATTCTTAGTCTACATTTTTAGACACAGGTCCAATTTGTGTTTTTTTAGTTATTTTTAAAAAATTTTAATTCCACAATTTCTTTCAGAATACTCATTTACAATCTCATCAGAAATAATTATTTTAATTATGCAGTTATTTTTATCAAAGTTTTATGAACATATCATAGAATGAGTTATTTATTTGTACGGTACATTATGACCAAGATGCAAATGATTTCATCTAACAAGGTGAAATAAGGGTTCAACACCATTCGACTGAATTTTTTAAAAAAAATCAGATATAATTGCAGTAACATCTTCTTTATTAACCATTATTTGACTAAATCCAGTATAGAAAAAAGTTTTTGCCATTTAAATCCGTAGCAAAATTTTGGAAAATTAGGTAGCGGAAGTTATTCGGAATTATAACATATTCAATCTGTGGAAATCGCAATATTATTGTTCTTGCCATTTTTCCATTGCATTTTTCCATATGGATAAAATTGAACTTTACTTGAATTTCATGATTAGTCTGTTTACTGAAAACAGAAAAGCGTTTTCGGGACCCAATTTAAACGTTGATTATTAAATTGCCGTTGATATTTTTGTGCTCTTGCTTATATATACTTGAAATCTAATTCGATGACTGCTCCTCTGTTACGGTAGAAAAGGAGTAATCTAATTAGAATTTTGTGAATCAGAGGCCAAATTATTGGTAGCGAACATATTGAGTACGGAATGGCTTCATCAATACGTTATTAGTCTAAACTTGAACATCTATTTAGCTATAAAATATCTTTCCATTGTAATGAGAGTTGCCCAAAACTATTGCTAAACCAATTGACGGATCATTACAAACTGAAATTTTCATCTTAAGAGACTTCGGTTGATCAATTACCCTTCAATTTTAGATACAGATAAGCAGTTCAAATCTTCAAACATTCTATCATCAGTATTGATTTTGAAAATCCTAAATTCCAAATGTCAAGGAAAATAGCTGCAGCAAACTGAAACCTGATAGTTAAGTCACCAGTCCCGCAAGTCTGGGTGGCTGAAGATCTTGCATCATAGGGAGCGAAGGTTCTGAGACACATTTTCGTAGATTTTCATATATAAAAGCTGCCATAAAAGAATCAGACGCAATGCATGAATTCAGCATTTTTATTGAGTCTCTCATACGATCCTAGGCGAGTTATTTAGCGATTAATCCCCGGCATGCGGCTAATAATATCTGAAAATAGAATTTGTGTTTTACACGCGTTTTCTTCACCCGATTGAAACAAGAATTTGTCACAAAATTAAATTTGTAATCAAAAAATTTCTTACTACATTTTATGTGTTGAAGATAATGCTATTTTGAGTTCGGCTTTGCAAGATTCTGAAAAACAGACCGACAGAGGGTCAAGTACTATTTGGATGTGGCTCAAAATATAGATATCTGCATTATAGATATTAAAACTATACCACAGATTTTATCCAGCTAGATCTCTTCGTTTTATAATAATCGTATTCTTTTATATTCGAACAGCATAATAGACGGACTTCGTCTGAAAGGATTTTGTTCAATATTTGACAGAAATCTACGAATTTGGTGTAGAGACCTATGTGCCAAATTTCACCTGTCTAGCTGAATGCGTTTTTGAGTTATCTCTGTCACAGATATAATGCCAAAAATGTGTTTTTTGAACTCAGGGAGGTTGAATTTTGTAAGGATTACAATTATAGTCCGTATACGAAAGAGTAAAAATTTGAATTTATAGATACAGTTTTAAACAAAAACGCAGTTGAATTCATTACAATCGTCAATTATCTTCATATTTGATGAGTTACTTTGATATACGATATCTGTATAGAATCATAGTTCCAAACAGTTTTAGCATTATCAGTTTAGAACGTATGGTAATATTTTTTTTCTGGTACTATTATTAGCGAATAATGTTAGAAGACACAGGGGTTCTAAATCTCGATATTTTATCGAAGTGCCTAGTAACCTCTGAAAAGGGTTCGAGATGTCCTCGACTTATACACTTGGAGCTAAAATGGTTCTTACTACACTAGCATTGAATATATAAGTTGTTTTGATTGATCTTATCAGAAATTCCATTTCAGTTGACATCAACTGTTTACCGTTGGAACATTTTTTTTTCTCAAACCGTCAGGAAAACCTATCATATTACAAAAATTTACTAGAGACTAAATTAATATTTTAAGGCCACCGGAATGTAAAGAGTGAAATTTTATTTTTATGGGTATGCATATTATTTTATGATTAGATATTATAACATGCAGAAGAGATACGAAAATACAATTTACTGAAATAAAATTTGTTACAATTAGATTTCCAAAATATCATAATACAAAAGGAGATATCACACTGTGAAATATAGAATTCTCTAAGATAATAAATGCTGTAATATAGAAGGATTTTAATTTTGAAAACCACACTTCAGAACGTATTTTCGAAAAATATATTCTAATTGCAATAAAATCTATTTTCAGTTTATTTTTTTATCGATTTTAATTTTAATAGATATTTTAAGACGCTTGTACGCAGAAGAACAATATCAAGCAAAAATGAAAAAAAAATTATTCAGAAATTAACATACCTGGCATTTAAAAGTTGAAGATGTTATTCATTCAAGCATTAACAAGTCCCAATTCACAGTCCACTTGTGAGAAATAGTTTTCTCCTAAACATAAACATTTTATAGGCTAATTTTGAGCATATCTTGAAAGTGGTTCATTGAAAAATATAAATTTCGGTAGAAAAATTAAAAGTATTGAGCTTGAAGAAAGTAAAACGAATGCCAGCGAAGTAAGTTTACTGATAGTAATGTTTTTCAAGTTGCCATATTCTGATATGGTTGCAATAATTTGATTCACCGGCTCTAAACAGCGGCAACAAAATTTCTTTCAAAGTTAAGGTGGGTTCACACGAGGACAACTGTTGCGCGCAATTGTTGTCTGTATTGTCCTCGTGTGAACAGTTGAGACAACGTCAGTGGGACAATGGCAAATGGTTGTCTCGACGGGGCAACCATTTACTATTGTCCCATTGCGATCACGTGACTTTCCTGAGGTAGGCGTGACCTTCTATTACGCGCAATAGTTGGCCTCGTGTGAACCCACCTTTACAGATGAAAGGAAGAGTCATTAATGCCCGTGTGACGCCATGGAAGAGTTGTAAAGATTACTCCAGTATTTTTTAAACCAATATGATGAGGAATTTGAAGAGAAAATTTGAACCTTTTGAAGATAGATAGTACTATGCAGCCATCTGTTTTGAAGTCAATTTGTATCTTTATTAAGAGAAAATTTATTGAATCTTCCTGAAGAACAAAATTTATGGAATCTTCTAGAGATTATTTCTAGCTGTTTCTAAGTCAGAAAAGCCAGCTACTATATTCCAAGTTGATAGGTGAAAAAAAACGTGCATCTGATTTACAGTTTTTGGTTCTTTTTTTTTTTTTTAATTTTTGCGATCTTACGTGTTTACTAAGAGTTATACTTGATTGTAAACATAAATTTCTTATAAATATTTATAATTTCAAAAATATATATGCAGAAACTATTCTGTACTGACTAATACGCTGGCAATGGCATAATAAAATTCCTTGTTCAAAAATTTTTCGACTTTATCGTGTACTAAAGTGTATTTTTTTTAAAGTATCAAATACAGAGCAAATTAATTCTTCAAATTTTTTTATCTTATAATAGCTATATCATGATTGTAAGAGAAAAAAAAAATTATCTGTTGCCTCTTCTGAATCGTAAAAAATAAATTTTTAAAGCTTTACCATGACTTCTATATATTTATTGAAATTTTTAATGCTACTATACCGGAATTTTTACTTTGTTCTTCTACTGAGGACAATAATTTTGTACTACTATTTAACTTTAATCAACTTATGTGCTTGCACAAAATGTTTTATGAATCTTGCACCACACACAAATGAAAAATCTGTATGAAAACGCAAAACAGAAAATATGAGAAGACAGTGCATATAATTAAAAAGAATAGTACAAGAAAAACTAAGCTAATATCATTGATTTTTAGTGCAAAGTAAACAACAGTAGTTAAAATATTATACTTTGAATTTCAGGAGAGTTTCACTTTTAGGAAGACAATATCCTCTTAGGTTAATTTTCCTTCTTTCTTTGGCTTAGAATTTTCAATTTTTGGTTATTTGCGCTTATTTCATGTTTAACTATTGTGCATTCAAGAATAGCATCTTTCGACGATTGTACGCATAAAGATGAGAGGTTATGACACTTCTTAACCAGTCAGCATACGCGCAGAGTCTTTTTGACCCCATCTTTTCTTTTCTGCTTAGAAATTCTAGGAATGTACAAAAGTTTACATATGTTACCTCCAATGCCTTTCTTGGGGATTTGGTTTGGTTTAGTTATATTAACGTCTCATTTGAAGCAACATTTGGGCTATTTTGGGACGGACCTCGTAATTTTGAACCGCGGTCAGATGACGAGGACGACACCTGAGCTGGCGCCCCCCTCTCCACACCACACCACACCAGCGGGAGGACGTTTGGTCAGGACGGATTTAACGTGCAACAGACCCCCTTACACGGCTGTTCTTCGGTGGAATCGGGTCTCGAACCTGAAACCGTCCGGTTCCGAAAACGAGACCTTACCACCAGGCCACCGCGGCCTCACCTTTCTTGGGGAAACTATACAAAGAAGATTAAAACAGCAGAAAAAAAATGCTTCTGATTTTTTACCTGGAGGATTGGGGTCAGATTAACCCCTGCCTTGCTAGCGTTTTAGATTCCTTTAATGTTAAGCTTATGATAGTGTAAACATGATTAGCAGAAATTCAGAGAACAAGAGTTATCCAGCGAATGCATGAATAATTTACAAAACTTGACGCTTATTACATCCTGTAGCTTCTTTAGGGAGTAGTAAAAAGAAGATCAGATTAAAAAAATGACTCAATTTTTTTACTAGAGAAATGGGATCAGTTTGGTTTCACGCGTGTGTATGTTCAACAGAATAGACACGTGTACATCATGAAGGGTTAATTCTGTGAAATATCTTTCCCTCTACTGTCAAATATAAGTATATCCTCTTTTCATATTTCTTTTCACCTCTTTCTTGACAAAATAAATATCTCTTGACACATGCGCGAAATCGCAGAACGTTTCCGAATTCAAAAATAAACAGTACGTTCTCATTCCTTTTATACGGAAATGCACATTTTAAAAGCTCTGTACTTAAATACATATTTGCACTCTCTTTCCCTTTATTTTAATTATGTCCTACTTTATGGTTTCTTATTTTGTTCCTTTCTTGTTATTTAGATTTACATTTATAAAAAAATAATATAATTATAAAAATATATAAATTTAATTTATGATTTACAATTATAAAATTCCAAGTATATTTAATAGAATCACGTCATTTCATATTCAGATAAAGCACGTTAAAATGAATCTTTAGACATTAATATAAATTGATAACCTTTTGGAAGGATTGGATGATTCATTTTTATCATCATGAACCATATTTCAAGTCTATATTGTTTCGATATTATGATAAACTTTATAATACTCCTGAAAACTTGTGAAAGGATACAAGTCAATTACAAATACCACTGCGCAGAAATGTGAAACAGCTAAATTTGTCAGAGTCTACTTTAATTCTAAAAAGAATTTAAACACAATCATTCAGTGACATTTTAATAAAAAAGACATTTATTGCACACACAATATACAATACAAGTATACACCGAATAATTTTCATCTTTTTTGTCATTTACATAAAATAAGTAAATTTACAGAAAATATTCTTTTTTTTCAAAAAGCACATCAGGTATGAGATTTTTTATGAATGAATGCAAATTATGTATAGTAAAAATAATTGGCACACAGTAAGGTCATCCATAATTATTCCGGAAACCATTAAATATTCTAATTCCATTTAATTATACAATACAATTTATTTTATAGTCACCGAAAATTTCTGATATCGAATAGACGGGTAATCGATCATTCATATCGATTACGTAATCGATATATTCGTAATAAATCGCAACTTACTCATTTTTGAATATTTTAATTGCTTTCCAGGGTAACCGTAAAAATTAATTCATCAGATATTTTCATTGTCATGGAAACATTTTGCAGACCTAAGTATAATATTTTTTCGCGTTATATAATTAATGTAATTAAATATATAATTACTTTATATATTTAAAGAGTGGCGTTATAGCTGCCACACAAATGGGAAAAAGCATTGCCTGTTATCAATATTAATATAACAAAAAGAACAAAAACTCGTTTTGTGAGACCTTAGATGTTGCAGCTACTTATTTCGAGTTCTTAGAAATATAAAATAGAATTCTTTGACTGAAATGAAAGGAATGAACGCATATTTTGTATCTTCGGTATTTAAACGATGTCAATTCTTGATACTTATTACTTCATCGCAGCTTATTCAATAGCTTGTTTAATTTATTTCACAAAACGTCCAAACAGACTTTCTACAATATAGGTTAAGAGAAATTTACCCTGTTACTTCCAACATAAAAGAAACACTGCTTACTAATTACATAGATTATGAAAAAAAATATAATGATAGTAGAATTAATAATATGGCATACTGATATCCTTTGCTAAAGTATTTTCATCATTATTTATAAGAGATAGGGGCCCCATTTAAGAAACCGACCATCGATAGGGAAATCAGTGCATGTGCAATACAATGTATTTTCTATCTACTTTTATATTCACACAAACAATATTACCATGAGCTTAGAAAACAGCAATGATATAATACAAGAAGGATATTTTAATAGCTCGTGTGTGCACGACAAAAATGCGACTTTGATCATTTCACAATGATTTATATTACTAATAAATTTCTAATTTGAGGGATTATCTTGCACAAATTGTTGCATGAATAAAACATAGTTTCTAAGTTGAGCATAAAGCGTGCCGAAGATATTTATTGTCCTCGGCAAAATTATATTCTCAAGATAAATGTATTTTTTAAGCAAACTGCAGAACTGAATCTTAAATATGCAAGTAATAATAGGAGATGTATTTAAGACTGGGCTCATCCATTGTACCAACAGAAAACAAACATCTTTTCATTTGTCAAAGCGTAGCACACGTTGTTCGAAGTCGCTAATATGTTTATCCTTCTTAAGTTTCATGGGGAATCAAACATGCAAGTGTCTTTATAACACTCGAATGTTTTTTATTGGCTGTCTTACAAAATGGACAGATATTCAACATAGAAGTGATAACAGTTTACAGAGATATGCTCACATATACAATTGTGAAACAACACATTTGTCATTGAGTGCCAACATTTTGTAATTTACATTAGATATATATTTTATTTTATTGAAAGCACAAGAAGTACATCGAAAATACATTGAATGTGAACTATTTCACTTAACAACAACTAATATTATGTATACATATGTGTGTATTTTCACCGTTGCACCGGTCATTTCTTCAATACTAATATACATTTAATAGTCGTACAGGGGACTCTCTTATAATTTGAATTCGTATAACACTACGAAAAAAAATTGATGACAAATTTTCATTTAAAATAATAAAACTCTCATAATAAATAAAACAGATTTAATATTATTAGAGATTTTTGTTTAGAAAAGCAAATGTATACACTTATCTTTTGTTTCATTGAGAGTATTTTTAAAATCGGTATCTTGCTAGCTATATGCGCAGTTACCAGCGAGAGAAATGCAGGAATTAGGATAATTTAGTCCGATAATGTATGTCCATATAACGCGATTTCCTGTTGCTGAGCACTCGATAAGAGATTCTACTGCAGTTGGTTAAAAAACCAATTTCCTTTGAATAATCAAATTACGAGAAACCACAATGTATATTACATTCGAATGGGTAAATGTCATTTAAATGACACGTACTTCAGTTGACACATACAAACATGAAAATACAAAATTTCTAAACTTTATTTAGAGTACACTGAATTACTTTTTTTAATAAAGAAACGCTATTTAATTAGAACTATGAACTTCAATTTCGAAATAATCACAAATGATTTCCATTTTTTTGGAATTTGGAGCCAAATTGTCGAAATATAATTTGAACATTCAGGCACTACAAACTGCAAGGAGTTTGGCGATCACTTCCCTCTCTTTGCTGCAATTTAATGCATATTTTTTTTAAAAAAACGAAATTTTTAGATAAAAGAATGTAAAATTACTATAATATTATTTCACTGTTTACTATAATTATACATTAGATTTTTATGATGATTAAAGCATTTGAATTTCAATTTTGACGGACTGATTTGGATCATGGCTTTAGATATAATCCAAAAAAAATTATATAAATCAATTTAATAAATTTTTCCGATCAATTATTAAGATTCAGACTTTGTATAAACCTACAATTAACACGTTTGCTACCCTGATTTATGCTTTTGATTATATTATCTATCAAAGTAGGTATATATTTTTTTACTACCCTTTCATTGTCGTTTAGAAGGGTCATCTATTGGTCCTGCGGTTACCAATCTAATAATTATGAAATAAATTATTTTACTTTTTATGGAATAATTTGGATTAAATATGTTCATGACTTTAGAGATAACAAAAAAAATCATTTTAATATAAATTTAATAATTTTTTCAAATCAATTATTATAATTCAGGCTTTGTAGTATAAATTTGCAACTAATGTATTTGCTACCGAAATTTACGCTTGTTATTTGGATTATCAATCAAATTAGATTACTTCTTCCTTACCGTCCCTTAATTGTAATACAGGAGGATCATCGAATTGGTTATTAGGCGTGAATCACGGGTGATTCATGCTGCAACCAATATTTTAATAATAATATGGATTACTTTCCATCGATCATGAAATGTAGCCTGATAGACAATGAGAAGAAAATCAGGTCGAAAGATAAAGAAATCCTTTTATAAATGCTAGTTAAAACAATTGAAAAAAAATTCAATAAAAACATTTTTTTAAATTTTTATAATAGTGGTAAAATGTAAATATTTTTTAATTACTCTCCGAATTTTAAGCTTTAATTTATTATTCATTATTTTAAATAATAAAAAATGTCAAAATTTCATGTTTTACCAAATTCACTACAAGGTAGCGCCATGAATACAAAATCAAAATTTAATTCTATTATTCGATTAACTGAGAACCGATTTCTGAAAATATTAAAATAATGCATTCTCATCAAGAATACGCAAGTCTACTAAATTTCAAAACTCAGCAGGTAGTAAATTTGAAATCGATTACAAAAATAATCATCAAAAATATAACAATTCATCTACAAGTTTATACTTCAGGACACGTTAAATAAAGGTATACAGAAACATACGTTTTTCCATTGCACATGTATTACCTGAAAACATTTTTTTTACTGATAAATAAATAAAAAAAAATATCTAAATCGTAACTCAAAACTCTTGAACAGTTTATCTAATATTTTATCTTTGATCTATGCACATATAAAGGAGTCACACTTACCAAGTAATTTCACTTATGCGAAATTATCTTCTAAAATGTAGTACCGGTTTCTGCATCTATGTACTAAAGGTCAGAATATACCAAATCACACAGGGAAACATTTATCAGGGATTTTACTACATATAGAATAACACAGCACATTTATATATATATATATATAGATGCAGATATTTCTGATCAACTTTGAATGCAACAATATTGCAGTTTTATGTTTATGTCTTATATCTGTATTAGAATAAATCCCTTTAAAGAAAGTATTAAACAACAAATTCGATAAATTAAATACCATATATTTGGAACAATACATAAAGAGATCTTGGTGGAATAGACTAAATCGCAATAAAAGATGTTTTAATGAAAATATCTTTTACCTCCGAAACTAATCTATAAGAAAGCCGTAATTTTAATATTTATCATTAGTTTCAAAAATATTTAAAAATTAATTTTTCCCATTCAATTAAATAGTCAGTTGTCATTATATTCGTAGAAATATGAATCGCGACTGCATGCTCGGTTTCCAAATGCAATATATACACATCAAAGGTCACAAGGTAATAATTTAAAAGTACAAAGACATAGACAAGTTAACTTGTATATGCAGCAAAGATACAACGACATAATTTAGGTTACACATGGCAAGAACTGTCCACACCATATACAGATCAAACGCAACTTCTGGAATGGTATTTGCACAAAATCATGTTTGAGATCCATCAACTTCAAAAACTTTTACAATAGATAATCATTCATGTGCAACATCTGATGATAAACAGACTGAAATGTGTGTTTCTTGGCTCATTTGGCGATCTATACCTTGCTAGGCTTGGATGTATTTTCATATCCGGGGCTTAGAGGAGACTTTCAGCGTGTTGTTGGCGACCTACAGATTGGCCCCAGTCTTCTTTCTCGGCGATGTTTGGCGTTCCTTGAGGGACAAGAGACATGTCGCCATTCTTCCAGTTATCTTTCCTTTCTGTAACTGAAGCGGATTAGGCTCACAATTTATTCATAATGTAATAATGCTAATGAATTCTATGCTTCCAAAATCCTCAATTTTATAACTTGTCAAATTTCTCCTATTTCTTATCCCTATAAATGTCCTTATATTATTATAGAAATTAAAATAGTAATTATTGTCTCGAATAGGATGCGCCATCTAATTAGGAAGTTAAGTACATTCGTAGGTCAAATGGTTAAATATATCTTGTCTGTAGAAACACTTTCAGTATTATAGTATCTAAATTACCAGTTTTTCAAGTTATTTTGATACATTTTATAGAGCGAGCTTTAATAAAATTACAAATTTGAAATATTTCTTGAATAGTAGTAGATATTAATATGAATTTCTTTTAATGATAAGAAGGTGTAGAAAGAATTTATTTCACTATCTCTTCAAAGTGAAAACTTTCAGAGGTAACACATTAGCGCAACAAAAATAAAATGCTGTCTAACACAGATTCGAATTCTTCTTTTTTATAAAAATTTCCTTGTCAGTTTGTTGATCTAGAACATCTATCAACAAATTTGCTTATTTTCGTACCATAATAATTAGACTTTAAAAAAATATTTTTAAGTATCCCGTATTGTTATATCAAACTGAATATCACTTTACACAGAGTGTTAAGTATGTAAAATTAAGTATGTAACACACAAATAAGTATGAAGAATTTTAATTAGCTCAAAAATCAAAGGATTCGAATTAATTGAATATTATTTGTAAGGTTTATTTTGATTTTTCATTTTATTTCATTTTATATAATAGTATTAGAGCCAGAATAAGTGAAAACAACATCGAAATAACTTCATTATTTTAATGCTGTTTTTATTCTTTCATTTTAATTTACAATGAAAGTTATTATTTTTTCTTTTATTTTTAACTTATGAAGAAATCTAGCAATAACTGATAATCAATCATTCATTTGTGATTTTAATCGCATTTTGAATAAAAATATCAAAAGAAGATAGGATTCGAAAATTTTATTCATAAATTCTAATTAATTAAGCCTTTTAAACCTTAATCGAAAAGAACAAATAACTTTAGAAGCGACAGCTTTTGAGAAGCATGAAGGATTCATACATAATTATACAATATGATGGATGGTGGGTGGGGTTGATCACAACAATTATCGATCGATTACAAGATCCTAATCTACCCTTTCTTATTTTGTAAAAAGATTTTTCAGATGTTCACAACTATCACTTTAAACTGGTATTCAGGGTAATAAAATTTTAGAATTTCTTTTCTCTTAAAATTTAATCTTTTTTGCCTTCTGATTTCCGCCATCACCAAATTACCTTTACCTTTCGGAACTGATCCCCCAGAGGTACGTGTACCACTAATAGGAAACATGTGTCCTAGAAAATTGGTTTTGGAATGCTGTAGAACACTTCTATAGAAAAATTGCCGAATTTCTACAGGACTCCTCTCTATGCCCCTGCGACTTTAATCTTTATGATTATTTAAACAGTTGGGTGAACAGACCGAATTATAAAACACTGGGAAAATAGTCTTCGGAAAAATATCAAAGTGTGGAAAGTATTTTGAAAAAAAAATTGAATGCGACATTAGACATTTACTTTCATCCTTTCTCTCACTATCTGAAAGCATTAACATTTTTTAAAGAAATCTTGAATGATGTTTTATTTCAAATAAATAGGTTAATCAAAACTCACATTGTTTATTATAAAGGCAATAAAAAAACTCAATAATGAAATTAAGAAATTTGAAATGATAAAGAGAAAATAAATAGAAATAATGGCATATTTTGTATTAAAGAAACATCTTCTATTATTATTTCTGAGAGATAGAAATAACAGCAAGAGAATTTAGAGAGGGAAATGACTTGTGGCGTTTCTCGTTTGTGGTCTGACGGAGCAAGGAGTGGGACTTACTCGGTAGATTGTGAAGAGACTGCACCGAAGAGCGGGCTTTGCTGATGTACGTCAGAGATTGGGTGAGGAGAGAGTTCTGCGGGTTGTGTCCGCCCTCCTTCTCGCGAAATCTCTCCAGCATCTTACGCACCTCGCTCTGCACCTGAAAAGAAAAATCGACGTGAAAGGATTTTTAAAATGTGTATTTGGAAATATTTTTTGGAAAGTAAATACTAAAAGCAAAAAAAATCTTAGGAAATGGGAAAAGGGGGGTTTCTTCGATCAGGATTTAAAAACATCGCATTAGCGACCTGTTATCACGACTAACACGAAGTTCTGCGTTTCTTATCAAATACACAGATTGATGTGTTTAAAAAATTAAATTGATGATATCCTAACTGGGTAGATGGTTCAGTTGTTAACTCATAGGTACTTAATTAAGCAAAGTATGTATTCAAATATGTATAAAACATTGTAATTTAAACATTATAAAATACTATTAACTTTTAGTAAAAGTAAACTGCTTACAGATTTTATATGCTTTAAAACAAGGTAACCTTCTAGAGTATAAATAGAATGTTTATACAACTGCGTATTTTTAAGAGTAATTGAGTAAAAATATCCTATAAATGTATATTTCGTTACAATCCAAATTTGAAAACTCTATAACAGTTTTCTTTACATCTAAAATGTGCCAAATAATCTAAATATGCCGAATATACAGTAATAGTCAAATTTAAATTTAAATAACATTAGATTAAGGTAAAGTTTTAATTAAAACAATTTATTAATAAGAAAACAATGATGTTAAGAAATTTGAAATAACTACATAATCTAGTTTGCGATGATGCTCATTTTTTTTTATACTTAACGTTCGACAGTAAGCCTTATAGCAGAAATATATAAATGACAGTTTGAAGAGGATCAAAACTCTCATTCGAAATCAAGTTAAGTTAGTCAAATCAAATAATATTATAGACTTACCTCTCCATTTAAGAAACAGTACAGTAGGGCAACAAATGAACCCTAAAAATGAATAAAATAGGGATCAATAGAATTCATAGAAATAGTCTCAAATGTACTTACTACAAATGGCACTACGAGCAAAATTATTTTGGTCATATTCTGCTACTCATTCTTTTACTTTTCTATTACATGAATTAAATCTTCTTTTTCTGAAATATTTAATCTACACATTTTAATCAAAATTTTTATTCTTTTCATACATATTAATCATAATATTCACAGTTTTGTAATAGCAGCTTAAACCCTGAGTTATTTTTATGAGTAATACAATTTAGATGATAAACCGGTAAGTCAGCCATCTGACTCTCCGACCCGCCACGAAGGCACACGGATTTAAACCAGAAGAACTGAATGACAGGACCGCCGCAACAGCAACATTGGCGGGAACTGTGATTGAGTCCTAAGGGCCATCACCAGCCACGGTACAACCCTCCCTGAAGGAAGTACGTCCCGTCATCGATGGGAGGAGTCAGCTCCCCCACCTATTAGTGTACCCTCCAGGGTGGAGAGAACCACCATGCCGGAAGAATCTCATCCTCATTCCAAGGAGTTGTTTATTACGAAATCACAATTTTAGGAGAAAGCAGTTTAGCCGCATTGTAGATCCATTTCTGTGTTAAGAAATCATATTCCATTTCAGAAATGTAAGAGCTCTAGTAACTGAATTGAGGCGATTAGTAATATGAAACATTTATCGAAACTTCCTTTCATTTATAATATTTACTTCAGTTTGTTTTTTTACATGAAAAAGTAAAATTGTTGTAAAGTAAATTTGTAAATGTGTTGTTCTCTTATAAATAAGGTTTCTTGAAAAATGAGTTGTTTTTCTTCCAAAGATAAATGTTGACTGCTTTTTGCTTTATTTTCTCTATTTCTTATTGCTTTATAGAATTATAAAAATTTTAAATATCCATTCAAATTATTATTTATTCAAATTTTAAATATAAATATTTCTTTTATTACTGGCGATATATTCATCTTTAATGTTTTGTGATTTAATTGTTTAACTAAAATAATTCTGCAATCTAATCGGAATCTCAAATATGCACACAGTTTCTGTTATTTTAATATAACTAACTAAAGTTATCAAACGAGTTTTACACGTATATGGAGAAAACACACTTCCGCAATTCTGATTGTTTCTTTATTATTACGAAAAATTCGGATATATATGTTTTGAAATTTTACAAATTTCATAAAAACCTAATTCGTATAATAGATATTTTGTTGTTGATTTAAAAAAAAAGAAGTAGGAGAAGAAGAACCCTGCTTACAAATAAAGATGTTACACGAAGAGAAACAATGTTCACATATACAATTGTAAAGCAAAATGTTTTGTTCAGCCCTTATTCTTAACTACTGAAAATGTTAGAAAAACAGTGAATAGTAACAATCATGTTAGTAAGGAAATCTTTTTTAAGGTAAGTGTATATCTTTATTGTTTTACAAAAAAAAAATATTTTTTCCTGTATATTTACAAGAAACATATTTTCCATTTTTAACAAAAATGGAACGAAACTCCCCACGAGACAATTAACATAGTAAAAAAGAGAATATCTAAAATATCGGAAACTGTGGCCACTATGGGTTCATTAATTTTTATTTATCTTCACAAAAATTCTGCAATCAACTTTTTGCTGTAGCAAAATTGCGAAATAAAGACAATTAAGACCCTAATTATAGATTTATTATTCGTTAGAAATAATATTAGGTGTATATACTTAGATTGCCGCATACCCAGATAAAAATACGATCAACCAATTATTCTGTTCATTAAGAAGTTTCTGCGAAATTCTTTTCAAAATCACTAGACATTTACTGTAACAAAGAACTAAAATTTAAATCTGCTTCATTTACTTATTTTAGCATTTGCAATATCTCTATTTAAAATACTTTTTCTCAATTCTTTCACTCCAAATGAGATCTTCATCTCATTAAATGAATTTCTTCTATATTTTGAAACATTGAAATTGGTAGAGAAAGGATTTCTGGAACGATGATTCTGTTCCAGCCATGTAATTTGTCAAGATGCAGATAAGCAAAAGGAAGGGAAAAAAACATTTAAAGGTGGAAAAAATATTTTGAAATCGTTATATGATACAAATAAAAAAGACGCTTGCTGGAAAGTTTGGCACTTGGTAAAAGAGTGATGCAGAACTCACTAGTTGGAATTCAACCATTATTGCACTCTCGACGTCTCTAAAAGATTGCATTAATCAATCAGCACATTGTATTTAATTTGTTATAGATGACAAAATTTATTGAAGAGGTTAAAAAGAATATTATATTACACAAAGTGACCAGCATTCATGGAATGTTTTCAGGTGGTAGCTCAGGACTGCTCGAAATTGGTCAGTGCACATGACCAAATAACATATTATATATATATATATATATATATATATATATATATATATATATTCTAACTGGCGGTTATGTATAATTACAGGGGGTTAATTATTAACTATTTGTAATTCTCAATAAGTTTAGTGTTTTGAATAATCACCGGTAAATGTACATAATCAACGGATCATTGACATTTACTATAACATATTATATACAAGGAAGAAAAAGGCAAACTCTCTATTATGAAGTTGAAAAGATTCTTTTTGATTATATAAAAAATCTAAAATTCATAATCTTCGAATTCATCGTTTTTACATTCCATACAATATATTTTTAAAGTTTCATATAAATATTTTGAGATAATATATGCATATATGCGCATGAGATGCCTTTCAAAAAATTACTGTAAACTGATCGTCACTTCTTAGGTTTTCTCGAACTTGTTTCAAACGCTGAACTAGCCATTTTTAGTTAATAATATTTCAAAATAATGAAAGATATTCACCTTTTCAAAGCAATAGAACGTTTTGTTACAAATTCCACGCACTCATTCGAATATTCCTCGTTTTCTAGTAAAATATGCAGATTAGAACCTGACATGTTTAAATATGCCTGAACTGGAATCGTCTACAGCTTTATTTATAAAGTTTAATCCTTTGTTCTTTTAGTCATCGATATCATGTCAATTTCTTCATTAAAAAATTGTTAAAAGTTTTTTTAAAGAATGCAATATTTTCTTTCAAAATTGCCATCTTTTATCAATGATTGTAATTGCAAATCAAAAAGTAAAAATATATTCCATTTAAAACTATCATTAAAATATGAAATGTGAAGAAAATTTAGTACCTGGAAAGAGGAGAATGTCTGATCAATGTAAAGCCAGGCGATCTCCAGAGCTTCACTCAGATTTGCTGCAAAACTCACTGCCAGCAGGAGAGCGTAGTGCACTCCGAAAAGAGGGACCAACACAAGAGTTGACTTGAACCACTTCCTGAAGGTATGAAAAATAATATTAAAAATTAGAAATTTTCAAAAATTAAATATTAGCAACACATCGAAAATGCTTGTGTAGAATTTTACTCTCGTGACACCTTCTGTTTCTTATCTATGATGCTCAATCGCGAATGGACGGACAGACAGGCAATCCACTTATAGGCACATTTTATTTAACATTTTGGAACTAAGACAGAATCAATGAAGTTGATTTAAGATTAGCAGTAACTGGGAACAGTGTGCATAGGTGAAGTCTTAGTGAGATGCAGAACATGTGTCTTCTTCAAGGTACTCTAAAGGAAGACAAGTAACACTTCTCTGCTTTTTTCCCCCGTGAAACTTTCTAACGGTACTCCTTTTGCTTTAGTTGCAACCGTAGTCAAAAAAAGTGAACCAATTTTTTCCCAATTGTCATTATTTCTCTCGCAAGTCGTTTGTTTACAAGATAAATTGCCGAGTTATATATTTCTTGAATTTATAGGATGTAACAGCTACGAACGAGATTTAATATTCATTTTTAGATTTTCTCATTTGAAACAGAATAGGACTCTCGATTATGCCACCATGGTTTAAATGTAATTAAAACCTATATTTTTCATGCATTTTAAATAATTAATCATATGATAAGAAGTTACTATATTAGGTTTATAAACATGGGAATTAAAGCATGGTCTCGCTAATAATGCTTATTATTTTATTCCAAATCAGCAACTCAAATTTTTAAAATTCTACCATGTAATCTGTATAGATAATACTTTTGACGTGTGAAAGTTGATAATTAATTATGATTCGATACTGTGAGCAAAGAAAAAACAACAACAAAATTACCGTCAATAAAGAGGTTACCGTCAAACGTGATATTGAAGGAGGAATCTTACGATGATGATTTTGACTTTTTTCTATAAGAAACGGGGGTTGTGGAGATGGAGAAAGAAACATCTCGCATCTTTCATGAGTGATTTTGCATCAAATTATATATGTATATTTTAATCTTTTATATAGAAGGCTTTAAAATCACTTTGTCTGAGGGATTCATAGAGTTGACAGTGTTCATTGAATGTGACAGGTTTGAAGGGCTGCACCCTGCACTGATTTGATTAAATTAAAAAGTTTTTTAACAGTCAATGGTAGCTTATGATTGTTACAAATAAATAAGGTTAAATTCGAGATCGAAAGCTTCTCTTTGAAATGTGAGCTCTATTTTCTACTATGAATTGCTAATTCTTAATTATTTTGGAACAAGTTTTTAACTCTTATATAGTTTCTTCTTGTGTCTCATAATGTTCAAAAATTTCTGATTTTATAAAGGTGCGTTCCCTACTTTCCCCTACCAAATTGTAGAATGAAAAAATTATAAATTGCTCCGAATTATAGTTATCAAATAGTTGTAACATTTCATATGCGATATTCCATGAAATAAAATATATTTTCTCTTTCACGGAAATAGAATATTTCTTTGTAAACAGTACTTTGGTTGATTGATTGATTGACTTGAGTGTTTTGGCACAAACGCCATGTTTGATCATACTGCGCTATCCATATGGTGCAAGCACAAGCAGAGTACTTTGGATATTGAAAAAGAACGTTAATATAAATTCTGAAGCCTTAATAATTTCTTATCATTACAAACATATTCTCTTCCAATCAGTTGGGGAATGTGATCGGAAACCGAAATAGATGTTCCTAATTACTCCATATTCTTTGGGGATAATTGGGAGCATACCAGAACAATTATGAACGAACTAAAAATGGTTTATTAGTTTGGAAAGACAGCATTCTTTAACAATCCTTCCAGAATATGATTATGCACTGACAAAACTTTAGACATATTTTTCCTCTCATAAGGACATTTTAAATTGAAAAAATGATAACTTCTGCTAAAATTGTTTCCAATTACTCTACTGACAATATCATCCTTCTAGCTCCTTTCAGTTATGAGTTGTCACATTCAAATACTGAATTGCAGATGCACATTTTTTTTTTTACTGTGACAGATTTTTAACATGTACATTCCTAAAAATCTGAAGATCTAAAATAGATTTTAGAATATTGCTGTATTTTCTCTATGTATGCTTCGTATAAGAGAAAATAAAATTATTCAAAAAATAATACTTTAACTGATAGTATTTATTGTAGACTTAAGATAAATTTGGTACCAATTTAGAAACAAATTTACTAATACGAAAATGATATTATTGCGTCAAAATATCTATCAGTGTAATTTTATAAGATGACAAGTACCATCATTGGTTCATTCAGATTCATAACATTATGACAGATTTTCAAATTCATTCACTAACCAACTACACAGATTAAGTGCACGTTCATACATGCAGTCATATTTGATAAAATAGAATTTGGAATAGACAGTTCTAATTCTTTACACACTTTCCATATTTTTTTTATATGAAGCAGAACTAATGCCAGACATCTATATGTAATATTCAACAAGAATATCTGATACAATTCAAAGTTAAAACAAGACTTGATGAATGTTATAAATTGTATCCGTTGAGGAAGGTTCTTTTTAAAATCTTTTTCTTTGAAAATCAATTACTGTTCAAAATTCGCTTTCCAGCTTATATTTTTCTGTATTTTATATAAGCCCAAAACTAGAAACAAACTCCAAGATTCTCCAATATTTCGAAACAGCTGTCGGAAATGTTTTATCGTCCTAAAACGACCGATAATCGATGTTTCAAAGAAAAAGACATTAACCCTTACAACTAAGTTACAAATCTTTTATACTTTTCAACAGAAGACGAGTAATAAGTCTGTTTAATTCAGATTAAATCTTCAATTTACTCGATATTTTTTAGCAATGTGTGATACGGGTCTGTATTTTAGATTTCGTCGCATTTCTGAAATTTAAACAAAGTTCATTCGAAGTGTAATGGGAACATAAATTTTATCTGACTTCAAACTTGAGGTCTCCAAACAAAGTTAGTGGCATTTTCTAAATTGAAAGTACGTTATTTAGTTAATAGCTATACAAATAAATTATTTTTATTGATATATATCGTAAAGTCCTTTGCACACATAATTTCTCTACAACACAGAGCAAAATTTGCGACGTACTACACACAATACGAATTTCACAGAGGCGAAATAAACTTATTACCGTCCTACATGTCAAAGGAATATTCTATTAAACATAATCCTCATCACATTAACCCCAACATCATAAAGTTCCCGCTATCGAATGACATTTGCATCAAAGCCAGAGTCTATCAGTGAGAGAATGCTCTAAGCCAGTGATGTCAAACTGAAATAAAATTGGAACTGAAAGCATAAATATAATCTGAAACTTGCTGATATATCCGCCTTCATTCCCTATTTAGTAGAGTGTTGCTGCATATGTAGAAATCATTGAAATATTTTCTTGTCCGAAGGATCCTGTTCAGTTATATCACGTGTGTATTCCATTCCTTTTAATGGATTTCTAGCACCATTGCAGCTGATTAGTTAGTAGAAGGGCTCCCTTATAATAAACTAAAAAAATTAGATTCATTTTGATATTTATAATATATTAATGATATGTCTCATTATTTTCATTAAAATAGAGATTAAATTTTTAGGCACATTTTTTTATACAAATATTGTATTGTATTATTGTAAACAAATATAGTATTATCATGTTGTACACAAATATGATAATTCAGCAATGCAATAATCCAGACAGATGAAACATAGTGCATAGTTTTATCACCAGGATTGTAAATAATTATTACATTTCGGACCGAATACTTTAAAAAGTTAATCGCCTCTCGAGTTGTAAATTCTTGTGTATTTGGATGCGAAATATGAGAAACGGGATAACTTATAATAAGAATAAATAAAATAATGACGTTGTTACAAAGTCTATCCATATACAATACCATACACTATACCAGCGGACATCAAACGGTTTAGTTAGTTTAGTTTAGTTATATTAACGTCGCGTTTGAAGCAACACTAGGGCTATTTTGGGACGGGCCTCATCATTTTGAACCGCGGTCAGATGACGAGGACGACACCTGAGCTGGTACCCCCTCCACACCACACCAGCAGGAGGATGTTTGGTCAGGACGGATTTAACGTGCAACAGACCCCCTTACACGACGGGTCTTGGGGGGAATCGGGTCTCGAACCTGAAACCCTCCGGTTCCGAAGCCGAGACCTTACCATCAGGCCACCGCGGCCCTGATATCAAACGGTGGTTTGATTCTAGGGAAAGGATCGATGATTCCAAACAAATCGTAAAATTATGGCGGACTGGAAACGTTTGCAAGTCATTTTGGCGATTTATTATTAAATATTATTTAACTGTTTATTAATAATGATCTGCAATGTTTGCCGATGTACATAGATTTTTTTCCAAAAATTAAAGACTTGCACACGATTGTGAACAATTAACATTGCATTTCAATAGCTTGATTTCTTTCTATGAACACCATATTAAATACATTCTTTGCCCCAAATTATCATTGTTAAAGCTGAAAATAATTTTAAAAAATCGTAAACTCGAAGAAGGACACAAGCGCACGCGCGCTCGCGTGTCTAAGATTAATACCATAGTGCACAATAAATAATAAATAAATAAACGTTTAACAAATAGTAATGTTTCTAGATATTGTCGTATAATATTTCATAAGATTGGAATTAATAGAATGAAATTCTATAAACACCGAAATTCGAAGAAAAGGTGTTTCGAGAAAAAGGTTAAAAATCTCTATCTTTCTATCTTAAGAGCTCCTATTCGATGAACTGTTAAAGGATTATTTATAAACTTTCGACTTTTCAAAGCTATACAAATTATACATCACTTTAATCAGTGAAATGCCCCCTATTTTATTAGCTGAAAAGTAAAATGGTTCCCCGTTCCCTGTATAGGATATTAAACTTAAAAAACAAATAAGGTAAGAGAAAACGTATTTTTTAACGAACTTTCATTAGTGTACTATTTTTCTTTACTAATATTAAAGAATTTAGAAAGCAATTAGCAATTTGTTTTCTTAAATGAATGTCCAGATTGTGCCAATTATATAGAATGAAAATTTAATAAAATGAATCGATTAACTAATAATTAAATTCTGAAAATACTAAATGAAGGTATTATCATTGGAACACACAAATGTGCAAAAGTTACAAATTTTGTCACATCCTGACGCTAGCGAAAATCTTCAAATGTCCTTTTAGAAACACTAAACTTATTAAATAAAAAATATTTAGTATAAAAGTATATAGTCAAAATTTCTATCGACGTTTCCCATTTCGATGCCCTTTGTTGTCTGAAATAAAAGACTAAATACTGCTTGCCTTTTTCCAAACAAAATAAATTGCTTATTTGCTGTGAGTGGAAATCTCCACCTCCTGCCTTCCAGAAGTAATGGGAATGAATTAATGGACATTTCGAAAAAAAATCAATATCATTCCCTTTGTATCAGACAAAGAACCAATTACCGGAAAAATCTATTGGCCAGAAACATTTAATTGTGTTCACTGGATGAAAAAATGTCGGTGTGTTCCGGACTGTTGTCAATAAACATAGAATTTATTTTATTTTTTTATCGCTTGCTGGGTGAGTGTAGAGTTAACTTTAGGCCATTTATTGGTACTTAAGTAAGAAAAATTCTTGTTTTACAAACTGTACTTAAATGCTATAACTTCTTTCGAACTTAAGATTAAAAATAGAAATTTTGGAGTTGCTGAGTTTAGGGGAATTGTTTTGCTGCTTTAAACTTTCACTTCAAAGTACCCAATTTTTTTTACATTATCTGGAGACAAAATGAATGGAGTTTAGGATTGCGAAATTCACTTCATATATGATTCGATTATTCTAGAGTGACGTTTGTTTGTTCGAATGGAAAAAATAGCATATTTTAATTGGATAAAAAGAAATTTATTTAAAGTAAATTAAAATTACTATTATTTAATAATTAAATTAAATTAAACGATATTTTATTTCATTCTTTCCTTGGATGAGAGTAGATTTTCCATTAAGTTAACTTTTTCAAACATTTTCATTATAAGATAGTTTATTTGAATTGTATAAAATGAAATGTATTGATATTAAATTAAATCATTATTATCAATTAATTATTAAATTAAACTGAAAGTTAGTTTATTTAATTGCTAGCTTGGATGAGTATAGATTTAATTTAGGACCATTTGTTGGTAGTTAGACAAGAAAAATTCTTGGTTTTCAAAACTGTATTTAAATACTAAAACTTATTTCATATTTAAGTTTAAAAATAGAAATTTTGGTCTTCCTGAGTTAAAAGGTATTGTGTTTCTGCTTGTAAATTTCGCTTGTTTTCTTTGCAAATTTTTTAGATTTTATGGCGATGACATTTTTTGAAATTTACTTAGTACATTACCGGATTATGTAACAGTTACGTTTGTATTCTTTCAATGAAAAAATAATTTATTTTAATTAGATTATTGTTTCGATCTAAAGCTAAAACAGGGTTATTCTTAGACAAACCTAGGAATTTCGAAC